>JAVLUX010000034.1:16612500-16847500 GCA_032164185.1 Moxostoma hubbsi
GGCCTTTTGTTATAGCCTTCTGTATGCCACACAACACAAAACAGAGTCTGTTATGCTCATCTAGACTAGAGCAACTAGATTTTACAGCAAAGCAATCAGTCTGTTAAGTTTCAGAGTAGGATAGAACGAGGTGCTTAATTTAGTGACAAGCTTTTTTTTTTCTCTATTAATGTCTGTATCATAGATAATAGAAAACTGTTTGAAACATTTGAGCATAGAATAGGTGGTCAGCAGTAGAAATGCATAAAATTGGTAAATATATAAAATAAAATATTTAAAAAATATGTTAGAATATAATTTTTGCCTTTTTATATTTACGGGATTCCTGTAGTCATGAAACACTGTAAACATATTCACAGATCATTTATTTGCTCTGTTATTTTTTTCTGGCTATTTTTTGCCTGTAGAGGGCGCCAAAACCTTGTAAATAGTACTTATGGACTGATATGGACTGCCCTAATTGATGTTGTCACATTGGGCAATTTTATAAAAAATATACATTCACAACAGTCATGATATGTGCTTACAGTACAGAACATATACGCACATGTAGTCGTGCAGAACACATTACAATTATGAGGCAAATACATGTGTGCATGAAGACGTTGCAGGTTTGAAGTACACAAGAGCATTACAACCATGCATAATTCCCTAAATATATATCTATACAATTAGTTATAATTCGATAGATTTATTTACATTAGATGCACACTGCAATGCCACCTTTCTAAACCTAAATTACTTTTTAAAATATATTTACAAAATTAAGCAAAAAATCTGTGAGATATACAAACTGAAAAGGGGGGTTATCACTTCATACAAGAAATATGTTAATGTTCCACATAGTACTCAACTTAAAAAATAAAATAAAAGAATATCCATATTTTGGATGTTTTAAGTCATAAGGCATTATCTATTTTGAATAAAACAGTGTAATACTAACATTTAACTCAACACGCTTTTCCACAATCTCTTTGTGGGTTGCAAGAGTGCATTATTAGGGACCTTGGGCGCTGATAAGTGGAACTAAGGAGGTACAGAACATTCTTTTCAGCTCAAGGTTTGCATTGCTAGCTCCCATGATCTTGTGAGTTTGAATGGTCTGACGTGCAGAGTGCAAGACCAATTATTAAATGTTTGGAATTTATTAGCTGTTCTGCCACACATTTTTTTCATCACATTTCAACAATTTTGCATGAATGTTTTTCGTAATTGCCTGTTTTTTCATGAGGAAATTTTTTATTAAAGATATTATAAATGCAATTGATTCCATCTGATGTGTTACAAGCAAACAAGTGTAGACTTTTATCCTCATGCTTATATTTTGACTGTCATGTAAAAGTACATGCACACGTGTCTTGCAGACATACTGTAAGTTAAAACTCTGTTGGAATCCTGAAGAGTTATGCTCAAGGCCTCGCTCTAGGACATCCATCTGCTTGCCCTTGCAGAGGAGTTGCTGATACTGAAAGTTGGATTCACTTTATCATGTATTCCTGTGCTGCACTTTCCACAAAGGACTTCGTTTCTTCCATTTGCCTTGCTTGTGCACATACATTTAATGAAGTTGAACAAAGCTTAGACTGAAAAATATCCTTCCTTATTTAATAGGAAAATCATGCAGAAATGTTTTTGTGTGAAATTTTATACAAATATATTTAAGTCAATATATGACAACAAACCAGCATAAAACAAGACATACATAATTTAACAAAATACAGTATTTTTGGGATATAATTTCAAAGATAAAAAAAAGAAGACTGGAAACAATCTCCAATAGAAAAGCCTTCACTTGAAGGTCTTGCAGCTGTTTTGTGAGAGTCATCCAAGAGCAGGTCACAATAGCACAGGAGGAGGTTGGTCTGTGCACCTTTTGAAAGAGTAACTACTATGCAATATGAGCCATGTGCACTTTACAATGTTTGTATCTATGACTGAAAAATCAATGAAATATCATGACGGAGGCTGTCCACAGCTATATTATTTCATCAAGTGTCTTAGCTGGTCCTGCAGGTTTTTTGAGTGTTCTACACTGTAAAGTGGACAAAGAAAGGAAAGGTGAATAAACATCACACACACAAAAAAAATCATGCAATTGTTTAAAATATTTAAATGATTATGACTTACTTCTTTTGAATGGCTTCTTGCCTAGAGAAAAAAAAATAAAGATACATTTTAGTGTTTCCTCATTCACAACTGAAAACGGTCACCAATTATCTGTTCTTCGCCCTGGCCATTTTCCATCACGATTCACTATATACACGGTGTTAATGAAGATTAATACAATCAGTGGTGCAAACATGGGAACATATGCAACGCATAGGGGTGCCACACGAGGGGGGCGCCAAAATCATACTTTTACAACTCCTTTAATACCTTACAAATAACCAAAAGCACAATTTTAAACAATAATGAAATAATGTATTTTATTTAATTTTATGTAACTTAATTTTCTTTGCATTTTATATGGGTTCAAGTGTGTATTTTTATTCTTTTATTTGATTTGATCAAGAGATGCCCCCTGTCTACCGACGATGCTCTGACTGTCACATGACAAAAATTATCAGGGGAGGGATGCGTTCTGGTGTGCAGAACAGAAAAAGGAAGATGGAAAATGAAAAACGGTGGATTAAAATGAAGAAAACAATGTCCAAGAGGGTGAAGAGAGATTGGTTGGCTTAATTGACCACTTTATCACTGAAATTCTTCAAGAAAGTCTTGAACCGATATTTAGAATAGAAGCCTTTATTTTGGTCTCACATTATACATGCATTTTTGCATATATACAATTAAATATATTTGTTTTCACATATCCCAGCTAAGCTGAGGTCAGAGTGCTGGGTCAGCCATGATACAGCGCCCCTGGAGCAGATAGGGTCAAGGGCATTGCTCAAGGGCATCTTGGCAGTGCCAAGCTGGGGCTTGACCTTCTTGTCAGTAACCCAGAGCCTTTTTTTTTTTTTTTTTTTTCCTGAATTGTAATATTTCATAATATTCAACATCAATGTTTCTGCATACCTCTCAAAAAATGTGTAGTTGCACCCCTGAATACAAATATACATATTTATACACTACCGGTCAAAGGTTTTGAAACACACTCATTGTTTATTTTATTTTTTTTCTCTCCACATTTTAGAATAATAGTAGTCATCAAAACTATGGAATAATATAAATTGAACTATGGGAATTAGGTTGTTACTAAACATCCAAAGTAAATCAAACCTGTGTTATATTAGAGCTCACCATTTGCATAGGATTTGCAGAAACATACTCTTGACATTTTCTCAGCCATCTTCTTGAGCTATCACCATGGGATGCTTTTTAAAACAGTATTGAAGGAGTTCCCATCAATAATGGGCACTTATTGACTGCTTTTCTTTATTATATGGTCCAAGTCATTAATTTCACTACCTTTTTTTTAATGAAATTTTTGTTTTATAATGAAATAAACTAATACGTTGGCACAATTAAATTTTTGTCTACAAAACTAATTTCAAACATCCCACTGTGTACACACACACACACACACACACACAGAGAGAGAGAGAGAGAGAGAGAGACTTACTGATATTGCAAGTGCGTCGTTATAATAGACATTTTCCGTAGACTCTGTAAGCATAAATAAACTTTAGAAGTTACTCTTCCTTTCGTTATTTAAGTACATAGATGGAAAAGGGTATAACTAATAATAATAACAACACTAATATATACTTATGAAACTAGTTCATATATCAATAACTTACATCTTCAGAGTGCAAAATTGTATCTTCTTGAATAACCATATTTCTCGCTGCTTGACAGAGTAGCTGCAAAGAAAAAACACTTTTTAATTCTAATAAATCAATGTATTTAATATATTAAATAAGAGATTTAAAACAATCATAATTTCATTTAATACTTTAATAAGGCCGATAATTATCAACAGCATTAGTATAACATTGAGTCGCACAATTACTACGTCTCAAAACCTTTGACAGCATATTTAGACATAATATATGACACCTAATATATGGTCTAATGATGTCTAATTATGCAGCTGACTTGGTTGGTGGACATTTGTTACGTTTATAGTTGTAAGACGTAAACAGCTAGCCAGAAGGCTACATTTAGTCTTAGCAGTCAAAATATTATCGCTTTATGTAGCGTATTCGATATTTACTTCTTGGCTCCGGGATCCCTTTATCACTTGGCGGGTTAGAGCGATCACATCTCCACTGCAAGAACTGACTTTATCTGACAATAAACCTTTCACAGATTGACCGAAGCGAGATTGAGTTTCGGAGGAAGCCATCACTGTTCACTACGGAAACACGCGAGGGACAATGTAAAGTGCGAGGATGGATAACTTTAAAGCCAGACTTATCTCATAAGATTAAAAACTACGAAAAACACAATTAACTTGATTCAAAGTAAAGGCAAGCCAATGCACAGATGATCTAACAAACATATACAACAATACAGCATGCAGCAACAATTACTGGCAATTAAATGTTATTTTTGCACGCTCTTAAGAAAACATAAATTACAAAATTAGAGGAAGTCCGGGTTCAATACAATTTAAGCTTAACAGGCAGAATTTGTGGCATGATATTGACTACTACACACATTCATTTAGACTTTAACCTCCTATTCTTTTAAAAAAGTACAATTCTGGGTTACAGTAAGGCACTTACAATGGAAATGAATGGGGTCCAATCTTTAAATGTTAAAATACTCACTAATGCATATTTTTGTCTTTTGGCAATACATTTGAAAGTTGAACATAATAATTTAATTGCTGAACAGGCTGGCTGATCTGACAAGAAGTCAAATAACGAAAGTGCACACTGTAGAAGGAGATGCATAGACATTTCCTGTGGACTCAATAGAAGTGTGCGCAACGAACAATGATGAATGGGTTGTTCCATTAACAGTAAATGGTAAGTGGTGACATTCAAGTTGGATACAGGTGCACAAAAGAATCCAAAACATACACAGTCAAAATAAAAGTAATTGGTTATACTGGAGAAAATGTGACAGTGATTGGCAGCTGCATTGCAACCATAATGCACAAAGGAAAACACTACAAAACTCAACTGTTTGTTGTAAGCAAAGATGTGCAGCCAATTCTGTGCCTAAATACATGCGTAAGGCTCAACATAGTGAAGAAGGTTTTTGTGGCTTATGTACATGGACATGAAAAAGGAAACGCTCCTCAGTAAATTCACTGATATATTTGAGGGCTTGGGATGCCGCACAGGTGTAAATAAAATGAATGTTGATTAAAAGGTGACTCAAGTTATTCAAGCATGTCACAAAGTTCCCTTTGCCCTAATAGGGAAGCTGAAAGAAGAACTTCTCCGCATGGAAAAGCTGGAAGAAAAAACAAAAATAGAAGAACCCACAGAATGAGTTAGCTCACTACACATAGTAGGAACAAAAATGGTCAACTCAGAATCTGTCTCGATTCAAGAGATCTAAACAAAGCAATAAAGAGAGAACACTTCAAGTTACATATCAGAGAGGAAATAATGTCACAGTTTGCCAGAGCAAAATGGTGTAGTAAACGCCTCCTCGGGTTCTGGCAGATGAAGTTAGACGAGGCATCGTCCAAACTCTGCACATTCAACAACCCTGAGGGCAGATACAGATTTTTGCATTTACCATATGGCATTGTCTCAGCACTTGAGGTATAACACAAAACCATCAGAATGATCTACGAGCATATCAGAGGCGTGGAAACCATGATGGACGACATCATAGTCTATGGTGCTACCGAAGCGGACCATGATGCCAGACTTCGTGAGGTAATTAAAGTGACTCATGACTTCAGCCATTGAGAACATGAGACCGCAGAACAAAGAGGATGTTATTTGTTTTCTAGGTATGGTTACATACCTGGGAAAGTTCATACCTCAGCTCTCGGCAAAGTCAGCACTGCTCTGTAGTCTCCTTGAACAAAATAATTAATGGATATGGTCACATGAATAAGAATGCTGCTGGGAAATATTGAAAGAAACCCTTGCTGCTAAACCTGTGCTTAAGATTTATGATCCTGAAAGAAGTATAAGAATATCAGCAGATGCATCACAGTATGGGTTGGGCACTGTGCCACTCCAACAGTACAACGATGCATGGCAGCCTGTGGCTTATGCATCCAGAGCACTCTCTGCTGCAGAATAAAGGTATGCGCAGATAGAAAAGGAATTGCAAGCAAATACCTATGCATGTGAGAGATTCCACCAATTTCTGTATGGACAAGCATTCACCTTAGAGACTGACCATAAACAATTGGTGCCAATTATGACTAAGGCGCTGAGTGATTGTCCAGTCAGATTACAGTGATTTCTTTTCAGGTTCCAAAAATACGATGTAAATCGGATCTACACACCTGGCCAGTACAAGTTTGCAGCTGACACCCTGTCCCGTGCAGTAGCATGATAAAACAGAAACACACAGAGCAGAAATTGAAGTCTATGTGGTCATGGTTGTAGGGGGACACATCCAGATCGAATGGACTGTACCCCAGATCGAATGGACTGTCTGAGAATGCAGCGAAAATTGTGAAAGGACTGATGAGAAAGGCACATGTAGGTAAAGAAGACTTTCAAAAAAGTTTCATGATCTACAGAAGCACACCGTTGGATAAGAGACTTTCCCCGGCTTAGATGCTGATGGGAAGAAGGAACCAAACAAACTTGCCTGTTAATGCACTCCACACTCAATTCAAGTGAAACGCTTCAAGGAGAAACAAAAACAGAAACAAACGAGACTGTACTATAGAAGAGCAAAACACGGAGATACTGTCAATATAAGAGACAACAAAACTGGTACCTGGTCTCAGTAGGGTAAAGTGGAAAAACAAGTAACTACGAGATCTTGTGAGATACTGACAGATGGCCGGTCTTCACTGTGATGAAACAGGATTGTTTTAAGACCTAAGCCAAACACCCAAACTGAAACAAAGTCTTCCACAACAACACCTGTGCCTGTAGCCGCAGAGCCTGCACAGGCCACGGAGACAACATTTGAGACTATGATTGAGCAAAGACCCAAAGGCAATCATTAAGCCTTCATTAAACCTCCTGAAAGACTAATTGAAGTTATGTGAACCAAGCTGGATTGCTTTCTCCTGTTGCTGTTAAAAAAATTATAAAGGGTTAAAAAAAGAGTTGTATTCCATTCATATTAAATAAGTAAAATGTGAGGCATTTGCTGCTGAACGGTAATACAATAAGGTTCTGTTTTTTATCATTAGTTAACACACTAGGTATCATGTATTAACAATGAACAATATATTTTTACAGCATGAATTTATCTTTGTTAATGTTAGTTAATAAATACAATTGTTTATTTTTAGTTCATGTTAGTAGTGCATTAACTAATGTTAACATATACAACTTTTTAATAAAAAAATGTATTACTATTTGTTGAATTTAACAGATTAATAAATGCTGTAAGAGTACTGTACATTGTTTGTTTCTATTTAAGATAATTTAAGTTTAATATTAAAAGGTTTAAAATAATAAAATAAAGTTATTTGATCCCTCTTTGTTCCATGATCTATTTAACCAAACATATCAAAGTGAGTAGTATAGCAGTTTCAAAATAGGGTAAGGGATCTGCCAGATCCAAATACATTCTGTAAACATGTACAAAACAAAAGAAACTAAAAACTAACCAAATGCATAAACATGCAGTTTTATGCATTTTTAAATGTGAGGACCCAGTCAACAATTTTGTTGAAAACCACACTGATGACACTTAGATAGTTGAAGCTAAACTATTTCAGGGTCAAGGAGGTGGCATTGAAGAATTCATATAAAAATCTGCCATTGGCTTGCTCTTACAGGCAATGCTTACTTAATGAGCTTGTGGACACTTGGTTGAATGTTCCCAACAATGTCTGAACCCCACATCATTTCATGGCTTTTTTGTTCATGTCTTTTTTCTGCAGTGACTTTGGCAGTGCTGTATCTAAAAAGGAAAATTAATGGATATCTGCCAGGCGACAGATCCCCTCCGAGCCTCCCCTCATTGCCTATCATTGGGAGTATTCTCAGCCTAATGAGTGACAGTCCTCCTCACATCTTTTTTCAGCAGCTGCAGAAGAAATATGGAGCTCTATATTCCTTCATGATGGGCTCCCACAAAGTCCTTATGGTGAACAACCACCATCATGCAAAAGAGGTCCTGATCAAAAAAGGGAAAATATTTGCAGGGAGGCCACAAACTGTAAGTAAACTGCATTGATCACTCTAAATATTTGAGCTTCACTAAAAAGTGCTAACTTTTTACTAAGGATTTCCATGGTTCTCTTCAAGGTTACAACAGACATATTAACTCGAGGTGGGAAAGATATAGCTTTTTCTGACTACAGTGCCACATGGAAGTTCCATCGGAAAATGGTGCATGGGGCTCTATGCATGTTTGGAGAAGGTTCATTTTCTATTGAGAAGATAAGTGAGTATCACAGCCACTGACTGCCCTGTCTTCACTTATAATTACATTTAAAATCATTATCAGGTTATAAAAAGCACAGATCACATCAGTCAATATGATGCAGGGGTTCTCAACAGGGGCATTCAAACGATGCCAGGGGGCGCTGAGAGCAAATTAGTTAAGAGGGGGGCGTTAGGTAAAAAATGTGGGGCCTTTATCACTTATAATAATCAAATATATCATCAAGTTCCTCTTTGCATTAAAACATTTATCTAGACTTGGAGTATATTAGTTGGTTCTCTATAATATGGGTTAGTATGCATTTGTACCACGGTTCATCCGATTTTGAAGTCTAGTGACGTATCTGAAGTATCTAGTTCAGTACACAGGCAGAGGCACAACCTTGGCTAATGCACCTGTACGGCTCTGTAAATGGATATGGCTCAATGGACAGAGCAGAGCAGGGGCGTTTTTATTCACTGACCAGTCTTGAGCTCTTAAACAGGCACCGTTTATCATAACAGCACTGCGAGAACCAGTGAGAAGCAAGGCACGAGATTCAGAAACCATTTGAATTCGGCCCAGAATTTTACAGTACCACCCTTGAATTTACTATAGTAACACCAACTGTACTTTAGGCAGTTATAGATTAATAATAAATGTAATCATCTCACCACTTCAGCTCTATTAAATTTGTAATAGTATACATTAGGGTAGTGGGAGAATATAATACATTTTTTGTTACAACTTATAAATGTTTATATTTTGTATTTGTTGTTTTTAAATGTGTTTAGGGTAGGCCAACTTTGCCATAGTTTATTTTATAGAAGTCATGTTACATCTACATGTAACCATGGTTGTGAAGATCCATGCTTCCATGTATGTACTATGGTCTACAAACACCACTGTTAAAACTATGAAAAAATAAATAAGCTGGGGTTAGGGAATAGAGTAGGGGACGTTCAACCAAAAAATGTTGAGAACCACTGATCTAAATTATATAAAACACAATATCCAAAATGTACAGAATACAAAAACAGAATATCCAAGTTGTTGGGAGAGGAGTCAATGAAACAGTTTTGTTTTAAATATATTCATCTTTTTCTCTTCACTTAATGCCACCATATTCTCGTTTTCCACCTACAGTTTGCAGAGAGGCGAGCTCCATGTGTGAATTGTTGACTGAAACTCGGAACAGTGCAGTGGATCTGGCCCCAGAGCTGACGCGTGCAGTCACAAACGTGGTTTGTGCCCTGTGTTTCAACTCCTCGTACAAACGTGGGGATGCTGAGTTTGAGTCCATGCTCCAGTACAGTCAGGGAATTGTGGATACAGTCGCAAAGGACAGCTTGGTGGACATTTTCCCATGGCTGCAGGTAAACATTAGTTCAATATGTCTTTATATATATATATATATATATATATAAAATAATTAAAGTTTCAACCAAAATTAAACTTCTGTAATTATTATTTACTAACCCTCATGTTGTTCCAAACCCACATGACTTTCTTCCGTTATGCACAAAAGAGATGTTAGGCAGTATTTTGTCTGTCACCATTCAATGTAATTGCTTTTCATACAATATATGTGAATGGTGACTGTCTCAAACTTTGTGCCAAACATCTATTGTTACAATTCCAATGTTTTAAAAAAAAATTGCAGCGCAGTAAGTGGTGTCAGAAAGCCAGCAAACTGATGTGTTAAATTTGACCGATTAAGCTAAGCGCTAGCTAGCTCCTCTTAATATCTCTGAAAGATAATGGCGGTTTCTCAATGTGCGTTCATTTGTGATCTTACGTTCTCGTGGACTCGTTCGATGTCATCATCCTCTGACGAAGTTCAGTACTCAATAACGCAAGTACCGAGAATGGATAAAATTACCTGGATGTGTCCTCGATCAGGAGTATGCACTGGATGGTGACTTGTTGTCAAGAACTGCTGTGACAGACGAAGGACATTTATCGTTGCGTTTTCCCCTCAACACAACCATACATTTCCGCTGATGGCTCTTGAGAGTCATTATACTGTCAACATTTGTTGGGTATCATTTTAATAAAGTAAAAAACATGTAGGAGTGTTAACAGACTTTTTTTAATGTAATGTTTCACTAGGCTTACAAAACCTCACTGCTGTGATGATGCTGTCATAATGGTGTGATAATGCCAGTAGTTCTCTCAGCTTTTTGCAAAGCTTGCAAAAGATGCATTCGACATCCTCCTGTCCTTCCGTCGAGTTCATTCTTCCAAGGTGGCTTGGCAAGACTGGTTTTCATATGAACACAAGTCCGTTCTCTGCATTCTTAGCATTGAGAAACAGCCAATATAAGAGCAAAATTAGCCTTGCCCTTCAGGTTCAAAGCTAGCAGGGTACACTATTGCTAGTAACGCAGCTAGTTATAATCATCGATTAAACGAAAGTACGAAAAAAAAAGCCATAAAAAAAAAAAAAAAATGAAATATTCACAGCAATACTATTATCAAAATTATACGAGTTAATAATATACCTGTAATAAAATGTTCGCTGCCAAGCCCTGAGCTGAAATTATCTCCTCATTCCAGCACTATAATGGAATCAGATAATGTGAGGCTCTCAGTTTTTGCCATTGGGGATTTGTGAGTCATTAGCACGACACCCAATTTAGCTTAACCAGACAATTGAAAAGTAACTTTCTGAGGACTGTTGGGTCAACTAACAACAGGTTTGCCACCACTTGATTCTGTGACATAGGCGGTGACTTTGCCAAATTATTGGTCTATTGTGTTCCAAAGAAGAAAGTCATACAGGTTTGGAATAACGTGAGGGTGAGTAAATAATGCTAGATTTTTTAAAAGTAATTTTACCCTTTAAGATCTCATTAAAAAGCACTCATACAAAATCGTTTCTCTTATTATCAGGAATCTGAAAAATAACCATACTATTTTTTTCTCTAAGATATTCCCAAATAAAGACCTCAGAATCTTGAGACAGTGTGTTGCCATCAGAGACAAACTGCTTCAAAAGAAATATGAGGAGCACAAGGTAGTTATACATCTCAATTTTTACAAAGAAGACCTCACTGTTTGTCTATAATATGCATATTTAATTAGCACAAGCTGTGTTTTAGGGTACAGTGTGGTAGCCAATTTTTCGGCCATTGATTTCTGTCAATAACGTGGCATTTGTCTCCATCTACAGATGGATTACAGTGATAACGTCCAGCGGGATCTGCTCGATGCACTGCTGAGGGCCAAACGCTGTTCAGAGAACAACAACACCAGCACTCAGGATGTTGGTTTAACTGAAGATCACCTACTAATGACAGTGGGGGACATTTTTGGGGCAGGGGTGGAAACAACTTCCACTGTACTGAAATGGTCAATAGCATACCTGGTACATAATCCACAGGTAATAGAATTGCTTACCGCTGAATCAATTACATTTTTATATATATGCATTTGTTAAATCTTAACAAAACCTATTTGATGGTCTTTGCATTAAATGCATAGGTGCAAAAAAAGATTCAGGAGGAGCTGGACAATAAGATTGGAAAAGACAGACACCCTCAGATCAATGACAGAGGAAATTTGCCTTATCTAGAGGCCACTATAAGAGAAGTGCTGCGAATTCGACCGGTCTCCCCACTCCTCATCCCTCATGTGGCGGTCCAAGACTCCAAGTATTAACCTCATACGTACTGTACTGATTTGTGCAAGACAGTTTGAACAGTACTGAGGTCTTCTCTACTCTTTTGCAGTGTGGGAGAGTACACTGTACAGAAAGGGACACGAGTTATTATTAACCTGTGGTCTTTACATCATGATGAGAAAGAATGGAAGAATCCGGAGCTATTTGACCCAGGTAACTGACACAGAATTGTCCAATAGATGGCCTCTTAAGATGCATCTAAGAGCAACGTTATACCGTTAAAATAACGCAAAATCCCAATACGTTTTTCTAATCTTACAGGGCGATTTCTAAATGAAGGCGGCGATGGTTTGTGCTGCCCATCACCGAGTTACCTGCCATTTGGTGCAGGAGTGCGTGTTTGTCTCGGTGAAGCCCTGGCAAAAATGGAGCTCTTTCTCTTCCTGTCATGGATTTTGCAAAGGTTCATGCTTGAGATGCCTGCTGGTGAGGCTCTGCCTGACCTGCAAGGCAAATTTGGGGTCGTTCTTCAACCCAAGAAATTTAAGGTCATTGCTACACTAAGAGGAGACTTGAACCAATGCTGAGTAATAGTGCTTTCATTTCTTCTCTTCTAATTTTCAGACATTTGTGAATATTTTGTTTTTTTATTACAAAGCCCTTCTGTCAAGAAAAAATAAATACAAAGCTGCTGTATCACATATCAAACAAGAATAAAATGAATCCCTTGAGACAACGTGACTATTTCCAACAGTAATATCCAGGCTTTTTGGAACTGAATTAGTCGCAGAGGAAATACTTTAGCTTTAAAAACATTATTTTTTTATTCATATGGAACATTCTTTGATACTCATTAATTTGGTTGAGCCTTATAAAATGCAGAAAATACATTTTTATATATAAAAAGAAAGGGACTACAGATACAAAACTAAAACATTGTACCAGGCATAAAATCAAAGCTTAAGAAATAAACAAAAGCAATTGGCTTGCAAAGCCTTCGTCGCCTTCAAGCATGAAAACTTACTGCATCAGTGACAAAACAGTGCAATGACAACTTTTCAGGCAGAACTCCCACGGTCTCATTCACAGTAAGCTAACCAACATTGTGACCGAGACTAACTTCTAAGCAATACCTTTGGTCTCATACATCAAATCGCGAGAGAAAACTATCATGACTAGTGCTAGAGTAATACATGTGCACCCTTGTTGCAACAGATGACTTGATCTCCACTAACTGAATTAGCTTAAAGCTTAACTAAATAAAATCATTATGGTACTTTGATAAACGCATCCATGATGTAGTAACTAGTCCAATTTATTCCAAATGTTCTATATTGAAGCTGGTCAGACAATAGAGCTTCATTCAGGAAATGTTTCCAAAAGGCACCAAGTCTGTGCTGGAATCTGTCTCCAGAAGCAGTTTTTCCAGCAGACACAGTTGGAACCTAATTTTCCTGGCACATCATATTTTAAAGAAAATTAGCCCAGTTCGCACAGCAACACTCTGATTTGGAAATCTACAGGGCCGACGAGCTATCTGTGCCCAATCTAAGTCTCTGACATTGTAGGAAGCCTAACTACTAATCCAAACCAAAGGTCAAATAAACACAGTGGCATTAAGCACAATCCATTTAAAAGAACCTAATAACACACAGACAGTGTTGTAATGCAGCTTGGGGAAGTCTTACTGCCATAGAAAAACAATAACACACTGTATCTCAATCTCATTAACCAGATGTATAAGTGCTACTCTGAAGAACACGCTAACATAGCAATAATGGTAACCTTACCTGATCTGCTACAATAAAACTTTAAAAGCTTAATCAAAGTAAAAAAGCCTATATATAAGTCACCTTACTGTTAGTGGTGCAATAGATCCCTTACAGTGTTAAGATATAAAAACAATTTAAAGCACTATGGGAGAATACAGAAATTAAATTAAGGCAAAAATGATTAACATACATATTTAAATGATATGTTTAGATGGAAGGCATATCAAGTGATACTTACAAGAAGTTACCCATTAGTATGTACTAAAGTCTATTATTTCCACTCATACTGGCCCTTGATTATTTCATGCAGTTATCCGACCACACACACATTGGACTCTTTAAGGCATATGGCAAAACTAGTAAAATCAATAAAAGGCACCTATTGTAAATATGCAAAAGGGGTTAAATCTATATACAAAAGTACAACCCCAATTCTTGGGACAGTATGAAAAATGCAAATAAAACAAAAAGTAGCGATTTATAAATTATATTCACCATTTGCTATATTGAAAACAATACAACAACATATTGATTATCTTGTGAATTTCATTGTTGATTTTTTTTTTTAAATGTACAGTCATTTCAAATCAGATGATTGCACCATGCTCCAAAAAAGTTGAGACAGATGCAATTTAAGACCAATAACAATTTGACAAGTGAAAATAACAAGGCAATTTGAAACAGATGAGGCAATCACAGCTTCACAGTGGTAAACACTCGACTGTCCCAACTTTTTTGGAGTACGAATCAGATTTGAAATTACTGTACATTAAAAGAATAAAATAAAATATGAATTCACAAAGTAGAACATCATATGTTTAGTTGTAGTACTGTCAATATAGCAAAGGATGAATATGCTCCTTTTTGTTTTTGTTAAAATTTTTCATACTTTCCCAACTTTTTGGGAATTGAGGTTGTATTTACAGCCTGCATTTAAAGATTATTTGCATAATGAACTTCAAATTTCACTACTTGAAAGCATGTGGTATAATAACAACTATAGACATCTGCTAATGGATCTATGCAAATAATCATGCAAAATATAGTTTAGTTTTGGATCAAGGTGAAACCATGTAATACAAAACAAAACTAAAATGACAACCCTACCCAGTTTAACTGCTAGGTAGGGAGCACATATTTCGACAAGATCACTATTAGGTGACTTCCCTTCATTTTTCTGAATAGCATCATGCTGTGATACTCCTCCAGACACACATTAAAAAGAAAAAGTGTGTGTGTGTGTGTGTGTGTATATATATATGACAAAAAGCATTAAAAAAGACAAAGCTCTGAAGTATCAGTGGACTGCCTGGTTGAGACTGTCATGGCAGTCTTTACCCTGTTTTCTGTCCTTTGTTTGCACTGTGTAATTTTGTCCCTTTGGGAGGGGCAGTATTTTAAATTAAAAGGTAAGAATTTGGGGGGGAAAAAAACCACAGATCATTTTAATCAGACCTTAAAGGAATATGCACCCAAAAATGAAAATTCTGTCATTTACCTCCCTCATGTTGTTCCAAACCCGTATAACTTTCTACACAGTAGATATTTTAATTAATATTGCATTGAAAAAAAGGACTGGGAAATTCATTAAAAATATCTCCTTTTGTGTTTCACAGAAGAAAAACAACATGAGGGCAAGTCAATTCTGACACAGTTTTCATTTTTAGGTTTGGGTCTCAGGAGGCAATCAGCCAAAAAAACCCAAAAAGCTTCCAAATCTACAGGCATGGCATTCAGTGCTGTGGGTCAACACGATAAGCCTAGAAACTGGGGAACAGAATTCCCCCTGTGGCTTTGATCGTGACCTCTCTTAGAGGCAACAGACCTATTAATGCTTATTAAGATTATCCAATTAATCCATTAAAAACCGTAAAGGATTTGCACATTAACACCCTCTTGAAACACACTCTCTCTTTCACACGCACACACAAAGTGACATTGCTGACAGTAAAAACTGACTGATGTACTTTGAGAAAGTAAAGGCAAAGGGACAGCAGTGTAAAACAAGTCTCTGCTGGAACTAGTTGTGCTCAACTCTGAGGGTCTATTTTGCTGCCATGACGTGGATCCTCCTGTTCGTTGATGGTGTGCAAATTGAGGCAGACTGGGGGCTGCTGAGGCTCTCCGTCTGAGGCAGCCAGGCCCTGCTCCTCATCCCCTAAACCCTGAGGGCTACTACTGCAGGGGTTGCAGCTATCACAGAAGTCCTGCTCCTCAAGCAACCCTCCATCCATACGGCCTACTAGCTCTTTCATCTCCTCCTCCTCCTCTTCTCCATCCCTGGGCCCCTGGCTGCACACACATACTTCAATCCCAGAGTCACCCGTGAAGTGCCTATGACGGCCTGAATTCTTGTCCTTGCTGTCAGGAGAACAGTCCAAGCCTTGCTCTCCAGGTTTAGTCAGATCCTCACTGCTTTGCTTGACTAGGCTGTTTGAGGTAGCACATGCTACCTGGTGGATTTGCTGATCCTCCTCTAAGCTGAGATATGGTTTGTGGGCGTTTCTGACGGGGCAATGTGTGGTGGGAGAATGTGGCTGCTCAATGCAGGGCCCTGGGGAACAGTTCTCTGATGCAGAGGCAACAGGGCTGGATTGTAGTGGAGGGCAGAGCTCATCTGTTTGCTCAGAGCACATGGGGTCAGTGCTGGTGGACTGGCCTGGTTGAGAGGCACTGTATGGAGGAGGGGGTGTCGGAGGTCTGTTCTCGACTTCCTCGTAAGCGGGTAAGAGGTAACCAGGCAGAAACCCTGGAGGAGAGGAAGACGGAAAATTACTGACAATCAATGACTTGCATTTAAAACATGATCCACTGTGACATGCAAAAAAATCTTTAGTTATCATTTAGGGTTAGAAGAAGTTATAGTTCTGCAAAAAAAAATTAAATTCTCTCATAATTTACACACCCTCATGCCATCCCAGATGTGTATGACTTTCTTCTGCAGAAGACAAATGAAAAATTTTAGAATATTATTTAAGCACTGTAGGTCCATACAATGCAATTGAATTGTGACCAGACATTTCAAGATCAGCAAATCACATAAAGGCAGCAAAAAAGTAATCCATAAGTCTCCAGTTGTAAAATCCATATCTTCAAAAGCAATATGATAGGTGTGGGTAAGAAACAGATCAATATTTAAGTCTTAAGTCTATTTACTAAAAAACTCACTTTCACTTTTAGATGTGAAAGTGAAACTAAACAGGCACCACATCTGACTTTCAAAAGTGAAGATTTATAATAAAAAAAGACTTAAATATTTATCTGTTTCTCACCCACACTTATATCACTTTTGAAGATATGGATTAAACCACTGGAGTCCTATGGATTACTTTTATGCTGCTTTTTGGACTTTCAGATTTCCACCAGTCACTTGCAGAGAAAGGACCAACGTAGCCAAAATATATTCTTAAAATCTTCATGCGTGTTCAGCAGAAAAAAGTCAGTCATACACATCTGGCATGGCATGAGAGTAAATGAGAGAATTTTAATTTTGGTGTGAACTATTGCTTTAAGACAAAACATTTAAATTCTGTAATCATTTACTCACCCTCACATTTTTCCAAACCCATGTGACATTCTTCTGTGGAACACAAAGTGAAGCAGAATGTTTGTCTCAATCACCATTCAATTTCATTGTATGGGAAAAAATGTGCAATAAAAGTAAAGGGTGACTGAGGCATACATTCTGTCCAACATCTCCTTTTGTGTTCCAGGGAAGACAAAAAGTCATACAGGTTTAGAACAACATGAGGGTGAGTAAATGACAACAAATTTTCAGTTTTGGGTGAATTATCCTTTTTATCCTGGAAAAACAGAAAGACAAATGATGGATGAGAGAGAGAGAGAGAGAGAGAGAGAGAGAGAGAGAGAGAAATGAAGTGGGTACTGACTGAAGTAGAAGGGTAGAGAGGTGTAGTTATGGGCTTCCCTGTAAGCGATGAGGTTGATCTCGTGCTGCCGTTGCTGCTGCTGCAGTCTGTGTTTGGCTCTGCGGTGGTGACACACACAGCAGCAGCCCAGAATGATGATGAGTGTCAAGACCAACCAAAACCCTGTTGAAAGAACACATGACAAAAGTGACCCACAGTGAAATGTCAGTTCAGTTTAGCTGCAATGTCAGTTCAAACAGTATTTAAGTGTGGACAGAAAAATTACTTGACGATTGTACTTGAAACTTTTGTGACTAGTCAGAATAAAGTGTTAATACCAAGTAGTGATCGATCGATAACTCAGGCAGGCTGACATTTGATAATTTTTATGTCCAATTGGCTGATTAATGGAAGTGTTACATCCAGCTTGTGCTAGTTCCAAAATCTACTGAAAGCTGTATCAATGGATAGCTGAACTAGTCATTTTTATCTTAGTAAATTTTAAATAATTATTTTGTAAAATAACTGTTTTTTTAATTTCAGTAATTTTGTGTAAATCTTATTACAGAATATAAACTTTATCTACTTCAATCTACCAACAAGATTCGATATCAACTCATATGGGTATATTTCAGTTATAATGTCCCTTTTGCTTGCATATGAAATAAAATAAAATTATAAAAAAATAAATTATATAAAATGAATTATACAGGTGACCTTCTAACTATGTTCAATATGAAAATATAAATTTTACTAATGATATTTTCTTTGTTTTTCATCATGTCACATTTTAGCTTTTTAAAAATGAACAAATCAATGTTTTAATCAATAAATATAATATTATATTGAATTTTATATTTTGTTAATTTTTTTTGTTTAATTGCATAATCCGTACTATTTACAGGCATTTACATTGATTTGTTGAACATGTGCTAAAACCCGGTATTGTGTCTCTAAGGGAATCCTGCATTTCTGTAAGAAGCATCTTTAAACGAGCGCATGTTAACAAGGGAGACTTGATTGGCTTCATCTCAAATGTGCTATACCGGATTTTAATTAAATGTTTCTTTTTGTTCTATTTGTTCAACAACTTAATGTAAATACCAGAAAGTGTATTAAAAAAGACATTATTCATTAAAAATGGGCCACGTTTAAAAATCTTTGGACACATTACACTGGAACAACTTTTACTCTCTATACGCAGTGAAAGGATCTTGCTGCCGAATACTCCACCACTAAACTACACAATTAATTCACTGGCGAGTGAAATCTAAACATTTACCAGCCATTTGCCAAATATTTGTATTTTTTGTCACATAGCACAAAATTTGGTTGCAAATGTGAGTCATTTCCTCTCATTGGCTACGTTTACATGCACTCTCATAATGCAATTATAATGCACGGAAGCCCTGAACCGCACTGTGGAAAAAAGTTATTCACTAGATGATTTTTTTTAGGTGATGTCTTTGTTCGTCCCTGAGCCTATGTCCTACAATTGTTCTCCTTAAAAAAAAAATTCCTCTCAATTTTCTCAAAAAAATAAAAAAACAGATCAGATTTTTTTTTCTCTCCAAAATTATAATTTTTTCTCTCAAATATTTTTTTTCTCCCCCCAAGAGGCAACACAAGCAATTAAGTTCTACTTTATAATGAGCAATCTACGTGCTGATTTGGGAAACAGGCGTTACTCCATCGTAAAATAACGAACATCAGTTAAAGCGTTAGTTCACCCAAAAATGAAAATTATCCCATAATGTACTCAACCTCAAGCCATCCTAGGTGTATATGATTTTCTTCTTTCAACCAAACACAATTGGAGTATATAAAATATACTGGCTCTTCCAAGCTTTATAATCGGAATGAATGGTACCTTAGATTTTGAAAAAAATAAATAAATAAAAATATTCGCATCCATCCATCCATCAAAAAAGTAATTCATACAGCTCCAGGGGGTTAATAAAGGCCTTCTGAAGCAAAGCGATGCATTTTTGTAAGAACTATAACCGTATTTATAACTATAATCACTTGCTTCCGATAACGGCCGTCCGTGCATTCGCTGGCTTCCTCCATCCTCCGCACTTCCACGTTCATCACTTCTAACCGGAGATAACACTATGCCTACGTAAAAAGCTGGAACGCACGGACGGCCGTTACCGGAAGCCAGTGATTACCGGTACCATTCATTACGATTACAAAACTTCTGTGTTTGACTGAAAGAAGAAAGTCATATACAACTAGGATAGCTTGAGGGTGAGTAAATTATGGGATAATTTTCATTTTTGGGTGAACTAACCCTTTAAGATGATTGTTAAAGCTTAAGTTGAAATGTTAACGGGAAACCCAGCCAATGTTTATTGACAGTACAAAAATGGTAAATAGAGATAGTGAGAAAAATTTCAGAGATTTTGACAGATGTTTTTCTTCCAAAGGTGAGTCTCTACAGGAGATTGAGAATAAAGGTTACCACACAAAACACTAAAATTAGAAAATAGGGAAACTTTATTTATAACACCTTTATTTTTTACATTTTAGCGCACAGAGAATGGGGTTTGAACTGAACGAGGAATTAAGCGGCTGACAATGGACCTACATCCCAATTAAGAGTAAATTCAATTTGAACAGAAATACCTCATTAAGTGCAATTATGTAATAATAATAATCCAAGCTAACACTTATACCAACATAGTTTTTTTTGTTTGAAAAAGGACCATATAGTTAAGTGTTAAACACAAAGTATGGCATTTGCTAATGATTATTATTGTTATTTTTAAAAGTTTAATAACTGTTATTATTATTATTATTATTATTATGATTAAAAACATGCTTTGTTGACAAAGCTTTCGCTTGCCTTCGCCTTCTTTTTCCTAGGACTGGTTGAGATGAGCGATCGACATGGGTTGGTGTGCCCGTGCACTTTAATGAAAGAAAGAACAAAATTGCCACTTCGCCACTGTGTTACTAAAAGCCTTGCGGTTTAGAGCATGCAGACAAAACACTATGTAGTGTTTCTCTGGGTCTTTATTTTGACTGGGTCATGGACAGCGGGGAAAGAACATGTTTTGACTCCCCCTTTGAATTATTTTCAGCGGCCATCCACATGAAATTTAGGACTGCCGAGGTCAATTAAATGATAATCTAATACACACAAAACGGTTCTCTACATTGCTATATTTTCATGGTGCGGTGAATGCTTGTTTTTCACGCGAGTGTACGAACAACTTGCGCCAATGATCTGCTCTAATGTACTGTTACTCTGGAATGAATTCTAGTGAGAATTTTCTAATTTAAATTGCTATGGAGGAAGTGAAACCTCTAAAACAGGCAGACCCGACATTATCAAAAGTAGTGAGGTGGGACAGAGCAACACTGTTATGCGCCAAAATAAAGTTGTTTTTCTTTGAAAATAACTCATCACCCAAACAAAAAATGTTTCATGGTAATTTTACAGCATTATCAGTAACCTGTGCTCATATGTCATTACACTGTATATCTAAAGTGAAGGAAGGGCTTTAGGACCTCCATGACCAGTGGACAAATTATGAATGATTTTTTTTCCTGCGTAATAGCCTATGATCTGTTAGAATGATGTTTAATATTAGGAAATAAACTGGATAATAAATATAATGAGCTCAAAATTAAATATGCTCATCAACTTTTAAAAGGGGAGAGAGAACTTTTGTTTATGACACAAACAACAAAAATAATGTCACGTTTATACTTGAAAACCATGAAAAAACAATGCAAATTAAAAGAAAATGTTACCCATGCATGCAGGATCCATTAAAGTTTTGTACTTTTGCACTTGATGTCTAGTGTGAAATCTGGGTTCCAAACAAAACCGGCTGAACCACTAGAAGCACTTCTCTAAAAACTTCTCATGTCTGGGAGCAACGCATCACACCTTTGCTGTGCAGATCTCAAAGACATTTTTCAAAAGTGCCAATAAACCTGTTCTTCTGGTCATTTCAAGTTTGTATTAGATTATTTGGGTTTTCGCCATCCACTTATCTCACCACCTGTAGATTATTAGTAATTAAATCGCTGCCTCTATATTCCTGTGATTGCTGCGTCTTTGCTAATGGTGATTTTCCTCCACCGACTTCTCGTGAGGTGGCTTTTGGAGTTGTTGCGTTTTAAATCAACAACTTTACTGGGATATTTGACCACATGCTGCTGGAACACAGTATGGAAAATGAGAATGTAAGCTGGACACACCATCCTGGCAAACATTTATTAATTAAATTAATTATTATACAATTATTAAGATCTAACAAATTGCTTTGCGAACTCAATGCAGGCTTTGGATTCTCACCTGTATTTCATGATCTCATATTGCCAAGCTTCGATTGTGATGAAGTTCCAACGTAAATAAGTCTGCACAACTTTATTCATACAGAAATTATAACATTACTTACAACAAGATTAACATTATCAGTTGTACACACATCACAACAAAAGGACAGGCGTTGCAATAATTCGCCGACGCAAAGTTCTCAGTGCTTCGCCCCCATTTATCAGACGAAGGGACAACCAAACAGCCAGATCAACGAACATGAAGCGTGCACCATTTCCTCAAGCTCTGCATTTTCCTTTTAACTCGACACGGTGCCATGGTTGAAGCTGACGCGTCGCTCCAAAGTGTTCACTGATTTGGGCAACTCTAACACGAGTCATCCCTTTAATCACAGCACTGAAAACAGAGCGAGAGGTGTCGCAACGTTCAAAGAAGTCTATCTAGCACATTTTTACATGGGCCAATAAATTAAGACGAACAATATCAATAGCAGCATCGATATTTCCTGTGGTTAATGTCATCAAATACCAGAAAGTACTCCCGTTGTCACACTTCACAATGAATGCCATATGAAACATTGTAACCTAAGGTATATTCAATTAATTGTGGGATCTCACGTATTAGTAGACTCTCAAACATTATCTACAGTAGGTTTCTCCTTGATTAAGATTTGCCAAACATTTCCTAAACAGATAAAGTACCACAGCTGTTATCTGTCACCTTAAGCACAATATTTCATGCTTACTGATAGTGGCACCTGGTGGCCGAGGCTGGTACAGCATGCTAATTGTTAGCTAGCTAGCAAGCAAAAAAAAAAAAAAAAGTCATAAGTTTACTCGTTTTTTTAACCACTCCACAGATGTAATATTAGCAAAGTATAGTTTTGGCAAGTCCTTTATACATGGGTTACTAACTAAATTACATGAGTAATTTTTCCAACAATTATTTACAGACAGATTGTTTAACTTTTCATTGGCTATATCTCAATTCCTGTGGGTCAGAAGTTTACATACATTAAGTTAACTGTGCCTTTAAGCAGCTTGGAAAATTCTAGAAAATTAAGTCAAGCCTTTAAACAATTAGCTTCTGATAGGAGGTGTGCTGAACTGGAGGTGTACCTGTGGATGTATTTTAAAGCCTACATTCAAACTCAGTGCCTCTTTGCTTAACATAATCGGAAAATGAAAAGAAATCAGCCAAGTTGTGGACCTCCACATGTCTGGCCTATCCTTGGGAGCAATTTCTAAATGCCTGAATCTATGAGTGGTGGTGGTGTAGTGGGCTGAAGCACTGAACTGGTAAGCAGATGGTTGTTGGTTCGATTCCCACAGCCACCACCATTGTGTCCTTGAGCAAGGCACTTAACTCCAGGTTGCTCCGGGGGGGATTGTCCCTGTAATAAGTGCACTGTAAGTCACTTTGGATAAAAGCGTCATTTATTTAAATGCAAATATAAACACCATGGGACCACGCAGGATGAAAGTAGTTTGGTGCAAATCAATCCCAGAACAACAGCAAAAGACCTTGGGAAGATGCTGGAGGAAACGGAGGTAAAGTATCTATATCCACAGTAAAACGAGTCCTATATCATCATAACCTGAAAGGCTGCTCAGCAAGGTAGAAGCCACTGCTCCAAAACCACCATAAAAAGCCAGACTACAGTTTGCAAGTGCACATGGGGACAAAGAGAATTGTGAAAAGCTAAGCTTAAATGTATTTGGCTAAGATGTATATAAACTTCTGTCTTCAACTGTACACAATGGCCCTAATAAAGTGCCTGAAATGGTCTTCTGCTGTTCGACATGTAATGCATTTTGAGATGCAATTCTGTCCACTACAATTGTACAGAGTGATTATCTGAGTTACCGTAGCCTTTGTCAGCTTATCAACATATCATTTTCTCCCACAGAAATGCCGCTTGCTGGATGTTTTCTGTTTTTCGCAACATAGTTTTTACAGTCTAGAGACGGTTGTGCATGAAAATTATGCAGTTACATAAATACTCAAACCTGGCACCCATGCCACGGTCAAAATTACTGAGATCACATTTTTCCCCATTCTGATGGTTGTGAATATTAACTAAAGCTCCTGACTCGTATCAGCAGGATTTTATGCACTGTAGCCACACAATTAGCCGATTAGATAATCACATATACAAGTAGGTGTACAGGTGTTCTTTATAAAGTGCTCAGAGAGTGTATATGCATGAACCAATTAAAATTTTTTGGTTTAAAATGACGAGGAAGAACACAAAACAGACCAGTTTACATAACCTTACATGTGGCATCAGATCATAGGAGAATAATGTGCTGGACTTTAGGGTGGGGCACTCAAAAGCCAACGGAGAGAGCTGTGTAAGTCAAAGTCTTGTGAGATCCAAGTGTGTGAAACTTTGCCTCAAATTAAGCAGAGACCTTTTCTGGGCTGTACTTTTCCTAATAGAGACATTTAAGGCAGCTGTTTTTACAGGAGCTGGCCTGATCTGGTTACACTGGATTTGTGTCTGTCCGGGTCGCATGTAATTGGCACAATGTAAAAACCAATGCAGCACTTGACTCAGCAGATGATGTGCTGTAATTATTGTGAAGATGAGGTTAGATCCCAGTTATTAAAATAGATGGTACATCAGAGGGAGAGGGGTAATTTGATAACACAGGAGCATTGCCAATGGGTGTGACTAGGGCAGAACAGCAACTAGATCAGGACTAGCCAATCAATCAGAAGTTATAGCCAACACGCAGAAATCTGCCTTGTGATTAATAATTCGGATGAGAAAGGGTCTGTGAGAGATTTAAGATAACTGGGGCTAACTTGTTTACTGGTGTCTCTGTTATGATGCAGAAGGCCACTTGTGTTTGCTCTTAAAATGACGGAAGATCTGGTTCCAGTAAGTTAGGTGATTGAACGCTTAATTCTCATTACTGTTTATAGTAACAAAATAATTACTGACGTCAGAGAACAACTACTGTAGACAGGTTGAGAACAAATGCAGGTAGAACTTTATACCCTTAAATAATCAGACTAAATGCTCTGTCAGAATATAGTGTTTGAAAATTGACATACAAACATACGCAGACTTAAGAGTTAATAACATTAAGGTACATAGCTGACAGGTGGATGTTCAAATAACTTACTTTGTTCAGCAGAACACAAAATAAGATGTTAGGTGGAGTGTTAGGGACTGAGAGCCCCTTTAATTTTATGGGGAAAAACATGCAATGATAGTGAATGGTGACTGAGGTTTTTCTCCTTTTGTGTTCCAAAGAATGAAGTCATACAGGTTTGGAACAACATGAGAGTGAGTAAATTATGACAATTTCCCTGGAGTGAACAGTCCCCTTTTCTTTTTTTTTTTATTCTTACTGTGCATTGGATTTCAGACACTTGCAATCTATACCTTATCTTGAAAGATACTTACACCACACTTCATAGTAATAGCTGCAGCACTGGGACTTTCCACAGCAGTGGCCCGAATCACAGAAGTAGCTCTGGTTGTTCACTCCGAAACACAGCAGCCTGCTCTGCAAAACCAAACACAGTGTACAAAACATGAGCCTAAATATGAGAAGGGCTTTGCACATGCTCCAATGATGCTAGTGTTTTTAAAGACATCCTGCTCCCTGATTTCTACAATTTACAAAAGAGCACTCAAATAAATAAGAATTCCCACAAAATGGGAATATTTTTGTTTCAAAGGCCATATCTGGTATAAATGCAGGAGAAAACTTTTTTGATAAATGACCCCAAGCTATAGTTTGCATTGACATTACACTGTCTTCACATACAGATTTCTTCACAAATACAGAGGCAAATCACTATGTTCCCTTGAGTGAGCAGAGTGTATAAAAAAAACGTTAAATTAGTTTAATAAAAAAAGTGCTGAATCCTGAGCTCTATTGTTTTCCTGCATTACCTGTCTAAACCCCAGCAGAAAAGGCATGGTAGACTTCTGATAGCAAAATCAACATTCAACTCGGCAGAGACAGAGATTTGTTACACACTGGACTGCAAACACCGAAGAAGAGACAGAGGAACATCGGGCTTGAACCACCCTCAAATGGTGCGGTGCGACACAACTGCCCGTTTATTGGCCGGCCATCTCAATTTAAAAACACATACACACAGCCTTCCTCATGGCATTTCAAACCCAGTGAGCTCTGCCAGGGAATGCAAGTAAACAGGATGAACAGTCTGACCCTCCTCTCCATGTCTCACCCTCTATAATAGACACACAAAGACACACAGACACTGTAAATACAACTGCAGGCTTGACAGTTGTCTTTTGAGTGTTGAGCAAGATACAGTGCTTACTCACAAAAGACTGCGAGACTGAAAGCTTGCCTTATGAACTTGATTTTCACTTGATTATTGATAACAAGCTGCAGAAAGCAAAAGTCTAAGAGCTGCAAATCTAAATACCAATGCAAGTACAGACAGCATCTTGTATAGAGGCAAAAAGTCCACAGAGGGGACAGAAATGGACCATCACTAATCCCTACCTTAAAACGTTACTGACCAATCCTACATGAAGGCATAAAGAAAAACAAAAAATTAGGAAAAGTTGTGCACACTTACACTGTTATAAAATTAGGTTTTTGTCTTTTCAGTTAACATTGATAAGCTTTTGCTTTGATTTAAACAAGCCTAATTTAAACTAGACAGTAGGACAAAAAGAAACAGAATTTATAATTGTTGCCATGACAGCAGCCACTCTTAACAAGTGCGAGCGTTTTGAGCGAGAAGGGAACAAAGTCCCTTTGGAAGGTAATATAGGGGGTACATTTTAAGAGAGTTACAATGATGTAGAGACAAAGAAAATAGATTTTACAGGTGTTCTTTTAGACTGTAATACTTTATTTTAATTACATATTACTATAATTATAAATATTATATATACTCTGCACCCATCTACTGAGGTACTTCAACTTGGGAATTAACATTACTTGCGTTTGAACATCATATTTTCAGGCAAATTGGCGTAAATTTTTTCAGGCAAATAATGCTAATAGCAAAGAATTGTGGGTTGTGAGTGCCCATGAAGGATACACTCATGCATCCACCGAATTCCCATGATAGAAGGTTGCATTCAAGGCTGCATTTGGAGTGTCCTACTCTTTTTTCTGAAACAAGACAGCCTCGATGACGCATGCAGCCTTCGAAACGAGAGACAGCCATTGAGTCACTGAGCACTTTATTAGGAAAACCTGTGCACCTACTTATTCATGCGATAATCTAATCAGCCAATCATGTTGCAGCAATGCACTGCATAAAAATCATGCATATACAGGTCAGGAGCTGTATGGTTCACATCAACCATCAGAATGGGAAAAAAATGTGATCTCAGTGATTTTGACTGTGGCATGATATGTGGCTGATTTGAGAATTTCTGTAACAGCTGATCTCCTGGGTTTTTCCACTCACAACAGTCTCTAGAAGTTTCTCAGAATGGTGTCAGAAACAAAAAACTTCCAGTGAGCAGCAGTTCTGCAGACGGAAACGCCTTGTTGATGAGGTCAACGGAGAATGGCCAGACTGGTTCGAGCTGGCAGAAAGGCTATGGTAAATCGAGATAACTACTCTGTTCAATTGTAGTGACAGAATAGCACCTCAGCATGCACAACACATGTTGAACCTTGAGGCAGATGGGCTACAACAGCAGAAGACCACGTCAGGAACTTTATTATGACCATAGTGTTCCTCAAAGTGCTCAGTGAGTGTAAATGGTCCATACCACCTGACAAGACATCATTCCAATGGATGCCCTGAGAAATCACACCTTTCTGGGTTCAATCAACATCATCTGTAGCATAATGTCGATTACCCCACCAAAAAAACTTTGACTTGTCCCTCGTTTATTAAAAAAAATAAAAAAATAAATAATAATAATAATAATAATAATAATAATAATAATAATGCAAACATCGTGGTTATAGCGAAGCACTTGCTATGGAAATGAATGGCGCCAGTCCATATTATATTAAAATACACCTTGTTTTAAAAGTATGATTTTAATGTGATAAGCATTTAAAAAAGTGGTCCCATTGGGACCATTTCAAATCCATCTTTTTTAAAAAAAACAGGACTGTTGTAGCCTGGTGCTAATCATGTTAGCAGACAAATTCTGTATTTTTTTCCCCAAATAGCATACATTCCCTTAGAGCAGGGGTCGGCAACCTATGGCGCTTGGAGGATTAATCACTGGCATGCCACCAAAGGCGAGAGAGGAATAGACAATTTTATTTATATAAATTCCGCACCTGCATTCCAATCTACATCTTGATGTAATCCTTCCTCGTGATCATGCAGCGTGTTTTTTATGAGCTGAATGGGAGGCTAAACAAAAAGTTAAAATATGACAATTTGTTTATTTTACTTTCAGAACAACACGTAATGCAATAAGAAAAACAGGACTATTAATCCTTGAGATTTCCAACCCAGCATACAGGTACACCCTCCTTAAACCATGGACATTCAAAATTACTTTAATCGATTAAAAGAGAAAACATAACCCCACATGGTGGGGTTCAAAAACTGAGTCTATTCCAAATATGAAATAAACCTGGAAATACAATTTTAGGATTTTGCAGGTGCGATTAACTGAAAAGGATAAATATTTGCTTGGCTCAAGATGTGCAAATAGCTTTCATGCGCAGTGCGAGTCTCGTTACACTTTAATACTGTTTAGTAGTCTCCCCGTTCAGCTGAAGAAAACATGTTGCGTGATCATGAGGAAAGATTACATCAAGGTGTAGATTGGAATGAAGGTGCGAAATATGTCATATAAATAAAATTTTACCTTGCGTTCTTGTTGCGTGCGTGCTAGTGATTACAGTGACGTCATATAATATTTAAGATTCCACACAATTACGTGATCAGTAATCAAATTACAGTAAAGCAAATTTGTGAATTGAACATTGATAACTCATAACACAAAATGACAGGTTTTCTTTCATCAAAACACTTTTTAGATCACAGCCATTGATCAGGAAAATAAAAAAAAAATGGCACTCCATGTCAAAAAGGTTGCCGACCCCTGCCTTAGAGACAACACCTTTAAAGAATGATCTGACCTTGACCTAACGCCTGTCAAAACAAAAAGCAGAACATCTCCCTATATACCAGTGCATCTCAAAAAAATGTCATATCGTGGAAACGTTTTTTTCCGTAATTGAATTAAAAAGTGGACCTTTCATATATATTCTAGATTTATTACACAAAACTAAATATTTCAAGCCATTTTTTGTTGTAATCTTGATTACGGCTTACTGTTAAAAAATCCAGTATCTCAAAATATTAGAATAAAAGATTTATAATGCAGAAATATCGACCTTCTTAAAAGTATGGTTAATTTATGCACTCAATACATGGTCAGGGCTCCTTTTGCACAAATTACTGCAAATAATTATTGCTCAGTGGTCCAAAGTCCTCTTTTCAGATGAAAGTACATTTTGCATTTCATTTGGAAATCAAGGTCCCAAAGTCTGGAGGAAGAATGGAGAGGCACAGAATACAAGTTGCTTGAAGTCCAGTCAAGTCAAGTGGTTTTTATTGTCGTTTCAACCATATACAGTTAGTACAGTACACAGTGAAACGAGACAACGTTCCTCCAGGACCATGGTGCAACATAAAATAACATAGGACAAACACAGAACCACATGAGACTACACCGACTAAATAAAATACCTATAAAAAAATACCTATATAAAGTGCACGTGCAAAAACGTGTGCAAAAGTACGGGACAGTACAATACATTTCTAACAATGAACAGGACAATAGGCACAGTGATAGACAATGCAGCGCCGACCAGTACACAGTAGTGCAAAAAGAGGACATGACATGTCTGTTACTGATGGCAGCGCGGCAGCACGCAACGGCCACTCCGGATCCAAAATGGTGCTATTTTTGCTTAATAAGCCCGACTCCGCAACGAGAGGGGCGAACGCGCTTGATCTTGTTTACACGAACATCCCAGGCGCGTACCGTCCAGTGTGAAGTTTCCACAGTCAGTGTTGATTTAGGTTGCCATGTCATCTGCTGGTGTTGGTCCACCGAGTCGAGAGTCAATGCAGCATCTACCAGGAGATTTTAGATAACTTCATGCTTTCATCTGCTAGGATGCTAGCAGGACTTGGCACCTGCCCACAGTGCCAAAACTACTAGTAACTGCTTGATTGGCCAGCCAATTCACCTGACCTGAATCCCATAGAGAATCTATGGGGTATTGTCAAGAGGAAAATGAGAGACACCAGATCCAACAATAAGACGAGCTGAAGGCCACTATAAAAGCAACCTAGGCTTCCATAACATCTCCGTAGTGCCACAGGTTGATTGCCTCCATGCCACACGGCAGTGATGCAGTAAATCATGCAAAAGGAGCCCCGATCAAGTATTTAGTGCATAAGTTAATTTTCAGAAAGTCGACATTTCCGTATTATAAATTCATTATTCTAATATTTTGAGCTACTGGATTTTTCAATCCACAAAAAAAGGCTTGAAATATTTCACGTTGTATAATGAATCCAGAATAAATGAAAGTTCCACTTTTAGAATTAAATTACGGCACAAAATGAACTTTTCCATGTCATTCAATTTTTTTTAGATGCACCTATACACAACATTCACAGTCAAGGCCAGAATGAAACCACAAGAATCAAAACAGCTTTAATCAGTCATCGTTGAAATATTTTAGATATGTACATTTTTTTTAGCCACAGAGGCCAGCTAAAGATAATATGATTCATACATACCATGTCTACCCTTAAAGTGTCAATCACAGTAAACTTTACAATTAATAAAATATAGAATTACTTTGAGTAATTATGCCAGCAGTAATAATAGTTGAAGATCTTTAATCATAATAGTTAACCCTTCAGAAGTTTCCATTTGAGAAATAAGTTTATGAAATGTCAAAAATGTGATTGGGACTAGACTAAAATCAAACGGACTGTGCTTGCAAAGGATTCTGTTGTCAATCACATTGCTGGCAGTTTATTGCTCTGGTCGGAGAAGATATGAAAGTGAAAGGAATTAGGGTGTGAATTGTTTGCATTTATCCGTACAAACAGTAACCAAGTAAAATTCAAAACCTGCCAAGAGACAAGGCTATCACTCAATAATTCAAACACCTTCGTTTCTTTGACAAGTATCAAGCGTAAAAGACTTGGGTGAAGAAATAGCAGTTACCAAATAATTAACCCGATATCTCAGATTTCATCTTCCATAGGATCTAATTTAACCCCAACATAATTTGCACTCAATGTCATGTAAGGTTCGGATGTCTCATGACACGACACTGTTATAGCCTTTAGTCTAAGCTGACAACTTTAAACACCAAATAATAAACATGGTAGAAGCTGTTCAGATCATCCTCCAGGTTGATGTCACCTGCCTAACCATTGTTTACTAAACGCAACCTATTTGGTTCTACGGTGTTCCTAAAAGGGAAAATTCGAATGTAAACCTGCAAAAGTAAAGTCTTTGTCACTGCTGAGGAAACCAACACAAACGCTGTGTCTCAAAACTAGTAAGCTGCCTATGTAGACAGCTTTTTTTTAGGCATATTAAGCGCATTCGAGTGAATAATTAAACGCGAATATTATTGCCAAAACGTGCTGTCTAGGTAGGCATCTCACTGGTTTCTGAGCCGCCTAGGCTAATGATGCTAAGATTGTGTTTACCTCGGTCACCGCTGCCTCCACTGACACCGAAGCGACCGGTCCAATAACCGCGTTAATTACAAACAACCCCATGCCCCGTCTTATATACTCGATCCCCCCATATTCCGCCCTTCCCCGTGGCTTTCGAAACATCTGCGACACGGTAGGACATTCAGCTAGCCTGCAAGCTAGCTTCAATTCCGTCGCTTTCTTCTTTCTTCAACTCTCTCACAAACGCTGAGTCCTGCCCCCTGCCTGCTATAATCGGTCCGTTCAAGAGAACACTTCCTGATTTGACAAATTACAGTGGCAACAATTGGCTGACTCACCTGTCGTTCAAAAAGCGACGTCATCGTGGAATTGGGCGTGCATTTATTGTTCTTCACCAGCTGAGCTCAAGAAATCAGCTGATATGGAATTTAAAGAGACAGGAAATTACATATTTCATTGTATGCAAGATGACAGACAGACAGAAAGAAAGAACATAGAAACAAAATAAATAACTAAATACATAGTAGAGTTGGCTTGGTTTATTTATAAATGAATACACTGTTAGCATGTTATCAATGCTAGTTTTGGGAATACATTATTATAGATTGTCAGTATGGATACATTTATCAATTTATATCACTTTGTCAAAGCTGTATTGCAGCACAGTGATTTCCATTTTTAATTTTCCTCTTCTTTTGTTTTTGGTGATTCATATTATTTGTGCATATTGTCACCTACTGGGTAAGGAGAAGAATATATATTAAAACATATTTATGTGTTTATATTTACACCTATCATATCGCTTCTGAAGATATAGATTTAACCACTGGAGTTGTGTGGATTACCTTTATGCTGCATGTATGTGCTTTTTGGACCTTTGAAGTTCTGGCCACCATTACCTTGTGTTAAGGTAGGCAGCTGGTGGTAGCTGTGCAGTGTGTAAACCTCACTCCCCTGGCCTCAAGAGGCACACTAGCAACTGACTCTGAGGGTTGTAGTCTTTAGCCTCCATGTTAGTGCACCCTTTTCCCATGCCGGAGACTCCCATGAGATTCGACTCCCGCTCTGAGCAGGTCGAGCAGGACCGGTTACAGTGGTGCCGTGACTCGGATGGGAGTGAGGTTTAGGGGAGTGAGTGCAAAATTAGCCAGCTGGTAGGTAAACCTCACCTGGCCAGTTCGAATCCTGCTCCGAGCGGGTCGAGCAGGACAGGTTACACTTGCATTGTATGGACCTACAGAGCTAAAGATGGAAAGATATTTAGATATCTCTAAATATTTCTGTTATCCTGTAGTACATCAACAAACAATAAAACATGAACAGAGTTCAGTGGCTAATTACAGGGCTTCCACCCTTCTTAAAACATCTAAGGTAACATGACAGATACTGTTTCACCTGCTAAACACTTTGCTCTCCCAGCCAAATAGCTTGGCTTCCCACTATTCTTCCAACATCGAGCAGGACCGGTTACACTTGGACCCACAGAACTGAAATATTCTCATAAAAATCTTTGTTTGTGTTCAGCAGGAAAAGAAAGTCATACACATCTGGGATGGCATGAGGGTGAGTAAATTATAAGAAATTTCCTTTTTGGGTAAACTATTCCTTTAAGGAAACTTAGCCTGAAAAATCAACAAAAATGGTTAACAATTGAAGGTTAATACTGTTTGAAAAAAAAGTGACGTGGCATCTGAAAATAAGTTACGGTAATAAATGAATTATGCCTTTCTCAGAACTAATTTCATTTTTATAAGCCATTTTTGCGATTATTTTTAAACAACAGGTCCCAAGGTGATTTTTAGTAAAAGCATGATGTCAGTCCCCCTTAAGTTCACAGAGGTGTCCTAGCAGTGTAATTACATGTGTAGTTTATCACATTAATTATGGACATGTTCCACAAAGTATGAAACAAATTGTCCAAATAATTTTAGTTTTATCTTTGAATTGTATATCTATTGTTTTACAGTTTTAAACATAACATTTTTGTTTGAAATGCTTGAAAAGTGTTCTTGTACTATCGTTCTTTCAAATACAGTAAATTGTATCTTAAGTGTCCAAATACTATTTTAAAAAATTTAAATAGCTGACATTCAATTACAATTAAAAAGTTATGACTATTGAACATTATCTGAAAGGGCAGAGTATAAAATAACATAAATATTGGAATAATTTACCAAAGTTCCCAAGTATTTTAGAGCTAATGTATAAAACAGTTTAATGTCCTCAAGCAGGTTCCCTTTGCACAGGCCATTTATATGCTGTCATCGAAGTGGCAACCACTGATCCCTGAAAAATAAGTGTAATCTCTCAAGTAAACTTGTTTGTTTTGTGCTAAATGTTATTTTGACAGATATAGCTAAGGGCTCTTACTTGCTTTATTCCTATGACATATCTCTCCAGCTTTGGACTGCGGCTTCTTAGGTGAGGCCCTTTGAACCAAGCCAAGTTAAAAGGAACAAAAGCAAACAAATCACATTGTTCTGTCAGGAATTTTTCTTGTTCACTGCCTTTCATTTCTCTCTTTTTTAGATGCTTCTCTCATTCAGAACAGTGAAGTCAATGGATCCCAGTTTGACAAGTTAGGAGGATACAAGCTAATCCCCTTAATCTGTCTATTCTCCTGTGCAGTGCCAAAGGGGGAGAGGTACCCAGCACAAGTAATCCTATAGAAAAAACAATAGGATTAGACCCCAGCTCTTGAAGTGACAATCAGATATCTACTGATTGATTTGCAAAGTAGGGTCGAGTTTCTTCAAATTAGCTTTTTTTCTCCTCTGGTGGGGTTCTTTCTGAACTGCTGGTGGGATTCCTTTAGGAGAGATGCTGGAGGTCTGCATGAAAGGCATGTATTCTTCATTTCCAGCACACATGGATGAGTGACAGGTCCTAAGCTTCTCCCACAGCAGAGCCTGAGATGTGGGGAAACACCACTGGCCTGGGCTACCCCTTCACCCTCTGTCGGCCCCTTTATGATTCAAACTGTAATGCCTTTAAAAAGTATGTGAAAGATGGATCCGATTTCCCTGCTCAGTGAGGATAGCAGATCAACATTGATGAATGATGAGGACAATTTCAGATATGCTGCCTGCACCTCTTGATTTAAATTTGTTTTGTCATGCAACATATTTTACATATCATTTAAAGATGTACTCCATAAAACTGGAGTATGTTGTGCTTATAACTAGCATTGTAGATGCAGCATTACACAAAAATGGAAATTCTCATTTATGGATATCATTGTAAAAATGTGCAATATGCAGTCAACCATGATTTATTCCATGAGTGAAAGCATCAAATTACAAGGGATTATTGAGATAAAGCAATTGATATTCAGCTGGTCAGGATCTCAACATGGCGGCACTCATGAATGTGTGCCCCGCACCAAATGTACAATAAAGCATCTTTTTTATGTCACTCTAGAGTCTTCATCTCATGTGAGTATACATCAGTTGAAACATTTTTCAATAACACTTCTCTACTATTTCTTTCTGTTTAAATGTTTAGAAATGAGCATAAAACTACTTATATATGTATTTTTACACTTGATACATATTAATAGCCTGAAAGCTGTCTTTTTAATCTCTAATTTGAGGCACAGGCTGCCTATATCTACATATATAAAAAATATTGTGCATATAGCAAAGCTTTGAGGTCATCATGTTGGTCTCTGAAATTATATTGCCTGTGTGTCAGTCATCTGAATAAAATACAATAGTTGTGTCCTCTCTGTGACCTTTAGATGGCACTATTGGTGTATAATTATCCCAGAATCATCTGAGATGTCTCTGTATGTTAAAGCCTATTCCTGGTTGTGTGATTAGCCACTGTGACACTTGATACTTAACCACAAGCTAATGCAGCTTGGGAAAGGCATCCTTCTGTAGGAAACAAGGGTCACCTGCGCTGAAAAGGAAGTCCTTGATTCCACTTAACTCCAAAGAACTTGGCCAAGCAAAACAGGGGCTAACTCTTAACTTCATCTCACATTACTTTACCAGTCTGGTCCGTAAATAAAGAGCACTGCTGTGGATTATTGTGCAAGTGAATGATGTGTGAAATTTGCGAATTCACCAGAACTTTGCTACTATGTGGTTTTCAGGTCAAACAGTCATTCTCAAACTTTTAAAAGTGCCCTGTGTGCTCATAAACTTAAGAAATGTGAATGGAGAATGTAAAGATATGAACTTAGTTCTTGACATCTCTAAATATTTATGTTATCCCGTAGTACATCCACAAACAATAAAACATGAACAGAGTTCAGTGGCTAATTACAGGGCTTCCACCTTTCTTAAAACATCTAAGGAAACATGACAGATACTGTTTCACCTGCTAAACACTTTGCTCTCCCAGCCAAATAGCTTGGCTTCCCACTATTCTTCCAACATCTGCCGGCAGATTCACAGTGTAATTGAGGCTTTAAAAAGGCATGCCAGAAAGCTCACCAGATGCATCATTACAGTCCTCAGCCTGTCTTTTGAAATCTAAATTTACGAAGCGGTCTTCGCTCAGGTCTCTTTCACTGGTTAACATGCTTTACTCTGAACACTGTTGAGATGCTAGAGCATGTGTCCAGCATAGGAAGGGATGCTGTACAAACAAACAAAACAACAGGAGCCATAAATTAAAACAAATGACATCATAATTCTTTCAAAAATGTCATCAGCGGTTTCTCGTGAGTGCTCCTTGCCATCCAGATGTTGCTTCTGAGATCAAAGTCAGAATGTGCTCTGATGGTACTGGTAGAAAATGTGATCCTTGGTGCACTTAGAGTAATGTAGACCTTTTGTACTCTGAGATTAAATTGCCAGTATGATTTTACAGTGATTTATGCAGGTGCAATCATGTAATGCTTAAATCCCAGTTGTGTGCAATCATTCCCTTTTTATATATCAGCATTTCTGATTCTATGCTGCATGTACAGGCAAGTGTGAAGATCAGAGAGCACAAAAACAGAAATAATCACATTAAGGCAGATGTGACATTGGCTGGTCTATGGACAATGTTTGTATGTGTGTGTGTGTGTGTTTGTTTTGTGCGTTGTAGGTTCCAAAATGTAATCCTCAAATCCTCTTCCCATAAACAACCTTCAACCCCTCCTCATGTCCTCTGAACTCTAAATGTCTTCATTACCTATGTCAGAAACTTTGAGCTTGTGGCTCACCCACAATTCCCAAAGGGATGTTTGCTAATGATCTTGGCAAGACAAACATACTGTATAGGTAAATGGATGGATGGATGATATTCAGACAAAATTGCTAGATAGATAGATAGATAGATAGATAGATAGATAGATAGATAGATAGATAGATAGATGGACAGACAGACAAACAAGATGGATGGATAAATGGATTGTTGATGAATAGATAGATAAACAGGCAGGCAGACAGACAGACGGACAGGCAAAATGGATGGATGGATGGATGGATGAATGGATTGTTGACGAATAGATAGACAAACAGACAGGCAGAAAGACATACGGACAGACAAGATGGATGGATGGATTGGTTGACTGACAGATAGATAGATGATAGATAGATAGATAGATAGATAGATAGATAGATAGATAGATAGATAGATAGATAGATAGATAGATAGATAGATAGGCAGACAGACAGACGAAGGGATGGACGGACAAGATGATGGAGAGATGGGTCAACAGATGGATAGATAGATAGACAGAGAGATGGATGGACAGATAAGATGGATGGATGGATTGGTTGACAGACAGATGGATGGACGGACAGACAGATAGAAAGATGGATGGAGGGACAAATGGACAAGATGATCGATGGATACATGGGTCGACAGACAGACAGGCAGAGATAAATAGATAGACAGATAGATAGATTGAAGGACGGATGGACAAAATGATAGATGGATGGATGGGTCGACAGACAGACATGCAGAGATAGATTTATAGAGGGATGGATGTACAAAATGATAGACGGATGGATGGGTTGACAGATGGATAGATAGATGGACAGAGAGATGGATGGACAGATAAGATGGATGGATGGACAGACAGACAGATAGACTTACGGAGGGACAGATGGACAAGATTATCAATGGATGGATGGGTCAACAGACAGACAGGCAGAGATAGATAGATAGACAGCTAGATAGATAGAAGGACGGATGGACAAAATGATAGATGGATGGATGAGTCGATGAACAGACAGATCGACAGACAAAGACAGACAAGATGGGATGATGGATTGCTCGACGGATGGATCGATGGATGGACCGATCGACAAATAAATGGATGGATTGATCGAAAGATAGATGGATGAATGGATAGATAGGTTGACAGACAGACACAAGACATTTACATTTATGCATTTGGCAGATGCTTTTATCCAAAGTGACTTACAGAGCCCTTATCACAGGGACAATCCCCCCTGAGCAACCTGGAGTTAAGTGCCTTGCTCAAGGACACAATGGTGGTGGCTGTGGGGATCGAACCAACAACCTTCTGCTTAACAGTATAGTGCTTTAGCCCACAACCACCACCACCACAATCACAAGACAGAGAGACAAGATGGATGGATGGATGGATGGATGGATTGGTCGATGAATAGATGGGAAGCATGGATGGATGGAGACAGATTGTAAAAAATAAAATAAGAATCAGAGAAACATAATTTTATTCTGTCACACTGAACTCTAAGAAACCTTCTTATTCATGTAAATCTGGCCATCTAAACTTACATGATGGTACATGCTGCTCCAGAAATCACATCTTGTCTAAAATTCACTGCCTTCAATGTAGGAATATACACAATGTCATCCTTAATATGATTGAGTGCCAATTTCCTGCTGAGCTGCAAACCTATGGATTATTATTTATTAAACTGACCATATCTTTGAGTCCCGGGAGGCCATATTTCCTGCACGATTGTACAATATCTGCAAGGAGGTGTAGGCATTCCTTTTATCCCCAATGACAAAATCAGTTAATGGATTTTCCCACATTGCATATAATCTAATTTACTCTGCGATTGACCATAAATCATATCAACCCAATATGAGGCACACCTTTTCAGAATCGCACTGAGCAGCAACTCTTTCATCCATTGTCTCAGGAGTTGTTAAATGTGTCCTGTGTATTGCTCCAGTAGTTTATAAACAAAATATGTTGTGAGTGATAGCAGGATCTCTACTTGCTCCCCAAAAAATTTACTGTTCAGCCCTTGTGTATGCCATGCATTTTAAAAATTGCAATACTACCCTTTAAATACTAATAATGATAAAAATAATATTTATTTTTCTTTTTTTTGTACACAGGCATGTTTATTTATTTTTTAACATTGATTCTTGAGACATTTTCTTACCTGGCAAAATAGTAACATTTCCACTGTTAACTTAAAATGAATCACTAGCTAATCACAAATGTTCTGAACACAAATGTATCTAGTTTTGTCTTTTAATTATATTAAAATTATGACATTTCTCTTACAACCCTTAAACCACCTATCCTCAGACCATAACTAAATATTTCAGAAAGATGAAAATATATATTAAACTAAAAATAAGCATAAATATAAATGTGTCTTTAAAAGAAACACTGCTACTATGTTCTTGCAGAAGGTCATAAGTCAATAATAATAATAATAAAGGTTTCACAGTAGTGCTGCGCGATTAATCATATCGCAATCGCAATCGCGATGTCAGCCTGTGCGATTATATGACTGCAAAATGATGCGATTTTATTAAATAAATAAGTGCATGTGTGGACGTGACAGCCCATTCTCTCTGAGAGCTGTTTGTTCATTTTCTACACTGCTAATAAAAAGATGACCAGTCTATAATGATGACACACGAGACGAGAGGAGCGCTGCAGCTCGAGTGTCTGATAGAAACACAGATCACAGCATGGCATATATCTTTATTTCATCCTTAATTAAGCTTCAAATAATACGGGAGCTAAAAGTTCCGCTGGCTGATGTGCACTCTAACACGGAGACGCTCATCTCACCCCCGCTGTCTGCAGCTCGCAAACTCATCATCATGAGATCATCATGATGAGATCAATCTTGTGTGAAAAATAACACTAAAATTACAACAACAAAAATATATATTTTACTGTTATATAATAAAATAATAAAAAGTGATTATTATCACTTTTTTGATCAGTATGGTACCACCTCCGCATCATTTTGAGTCAGGAAAAACCCTGGTTATATGGCAATATTTTGGCTTTAAGATAAACGACACTGAGCAGAGAGAGGTACTGTGCAAAATTGAACTTGCTACATCACATGGCAACACAACAAATTTATATCAGCACCTGAAACAGCACAGAGAAAAGTAGAAATGTGAGATTTCAGATACCAGATATACCAGCGATAAGTAGAACTTTTTAGAAACAGGATTTGGAAATACCAGTTGGTCATTTAAAAAACAACAACAACAACAACAACAGTTTTAGTTGTTTGATTGAGTGAACCACACTTTTATATCCAGTTTCCTTTTCAAAAGAGTTTTTACAAAGTACATGTTACATCCTGCTTAAATGTCCCTGTTTGTTTGGACAATCTTATTTTCGTGAAAATTTGTATGTTCTTATTTATGGTTCTATTTTATTTAGGTGTAATATTGAGAAAATAACAAGTTTGCAGTAATGCAAAGATATTTTGATTTAATTTTGTAAAAATATAATTTTTATTTGAAAACAATGTGCATTTATAGTGGTTTTTGTTGCTAGTTTGTATGTTTGAGTTGAGAAATTCACATTTCAGCATTATCAGTAATCTATTTGTGTATTTTCCTTGATAACCATGCAAGTTGACTCATGATACCATTTGTTTATTATATCGCAATTGCATATCGCAATATTAACCTCAATAATCGCAATTTGACATTTTCATGCAGTGCAGCCCTATTTCACAGCTATTCTTTGGCAACACAGCCAGATATTTAGGAAAACATTATCAGATAAAAGTGTAGTTTCCATATTTCATCTGAAATAAATCCAACAACACCACAAAAATTAATACCTCTGAACATTTAGATTTATCTTAAATAATTCCTTAGTACAACATTTATTCACTTCTGTAGCCGACTTTGTCTCATGGCTCAGGAATCAGTGCTTCAATTTCATTTTCCCCTTACACACTTGTTTTCTGTTTTTAAATTTTTTTTTTTACACACATTTATTTATCGTTTACACACCTGAGTTGTTTAGTATAACATGGTTATCACATAGGAATCCCAAAGGATAAGAGACCTGCCTGGAGTGTGATGAGACAACACCTTTGCAGAGTCATCTTGTAAATCCTAGGGGGCTTTAACATCAAAAGGATAAGATATTTGTTTTGGGATGGCATGGATTAACTGTGTCAGTGCAGGCTGCCGCTAGCTGCTTCTGGATGGTCCTGCACTAAGCTATTTCTATGCTGTAAGACACTGCTTTGTGGAAAAGGGAATGAAGAGGCATGTTGCCATCTTCTTTGTGTCTTTGGTTATTCTGTTCCCCTTCTACAGATGTCTGCTCTGGTGCAGACCCAGCAGCCACCCATAGCTTTTAAGGCCTAACCTTTGACCTCAGATTTCTCACTTTACTGTGTATAACACTAGTCAAAAACACTTACAGGGTCACCAAATGTCTTCCTTCCCTCCTAAGGAACATCAGAGAGCAATTATTAAAACACATATAACACAAACAGTTATGATACTTAAGTATTAGTGGCATTCACACATACAGCGATTTTCAGAGACAAAGCGATTGTAATCCACTAATTAGTTAGTGACTTCCAACTACATGAGCGACAGTGACCATTGGAGATATGATGTGAACATGTCCAGCAATGCGATAGTTGAAAAAAAAAGAAAATGTATGTAAATGAGCAGCAACTACCAATACAATTAAAGGCACTAAAGCTCACATGATCCGTCTCCTGTGAGATACAGGAGTTGAGTGCAAAGTAAGTTTACATTGAGAGTTTATACTGTTCTATATGTTTTAATCTGCACACATGAATGGATATAATAAAATTATGCATATAAAACAATTGTCAGAGAAAACATTTGATTCATGTATTGGTAACCGTTCACCTCGTTCATGATATGATGCATTATGCATTATATCTATCAGTCAGAAGGCCAACTAGCGACCAACAATATAGCCACTTTACAATCTCCAGAGATTAAAATAGCTAAGAGTGACAGTAAGGTGTCATGAAATCAATGTAAACAGTAACTGACCAAGAAATTCAGACCAAGCATAGCCTCAGCTAACAAAGACCAAAAAAAGACAACGAAGAAAGGAAACATAACACATTTAAGTCCGTTAAGACTTGGGCCACAGAAGGTCGTGAACCCTGCTCGCTCTCATGAGCCTGTGACCGAGCAAGCAGGGGAAATGTCCACCAGGCCATAACTGTATCATTAGCTGCACTGATAATTCAAAAAGCAAGATGGGTACATCCCTATCTCAGGTCTAGGACCATCTTCAAGGGCTTGGAGTAGATGTTTAGGGATCAAGAATTATATCTGAGCCTAAAATTCTACATACACAGTGTATATAAACAAATTATTTTATTAGTCATGTCTCACCATTCACCAGCACATGATTGTTAAAACTTTAAAGAGATAATTTTCCTGCAGAAAGTGTGAGTGCAATTGCAAAGCTTGAAGTCAATGACACTGTTTTGATTTCCTTCTCCCGAATTTGTAGTACAGCCTACTCCCGATGAACAAGGTTTGAAATTATCACCCGTCAAATGAGGATTTTTCATGCAAAATAGTGGGTAATTTTGCTGATGTACCAGCCACTGTGGAGGGCAATATGACTTCTCAGAGTGATATATGACAAGAAATCAGACACAAAGCTGCATGTGACAAAATATGTGTGATTACATTTTGAATAACAGATGAAAGAAAATGCGCAGATGCGTGTCTGATTTGATGTGTGCGCAATGAGCTCTGCTGTTCACAAGTGCAATGAAAGTGCTTTTGAAAGTGCTCTAAGACACACACATGCATGGAGTTCTGGGCCTCATTTGCTAATAACTATTGATCTTAGTGGTTAAAGAGCATTTTCTACGAGTAATTTTGCAAATGTTTGTTATTTTTTTATGCGCGCCCGGTGTGAAATAGCACCCGCCACCCGCAAAATGCGACAAGGCTCAATCCAGTTCGCAAGCTCCTTGTCCAAATGCAGGTATTTCATGCGCGAGTAATATTTTGTGGTTAACATGCATTGTGAACGCAACACTGCAGGTTTAGTAAATCACACACACACACACACGCACACACACACACACACACACACACACACACACACACACAAGCAAAATCACACAAGCAAGAGTGCGATATGGTCATACATCAGCACTGCTCTGATTCGACCGCAGGACAAGTGCCGTAGGTAATCACAGCAGTGCTGATTTAGGGTCATATAGCACACTTGAGAGTGTGATATTGCTTATATACAACAGTTCAATGAACAAGTAAATAAAAAAAAAATCAGGAAAAACAGTCATAAAAACGTATGGTCATAAAAACGCATTTGTGTATGGAACTACTTTCTTACGTGACCGATCAGAATCTGACGTTGCTGGTTCAAAACAAATGATGCATCCATGCCTTCGTTAGTAATTAAAAAATGGCACTTCAGAAATAGTATCACTCTTGTGCTGTTTCAAACAATTTATTGGATAAAAAAGGAGAGAGAGAGAGAGAGAGAGAGAGAGAGAGAGAGAGAGAGAGAGATGAGGTATGTGCAATCACCTGCTGCCAGACATAAGCAGAGTTGCTGTCAGCTTGTGTGATGGCAAATGAGGCCATTGTTGATGGTAAATGTTTGGATTTGAGGAGGTGGTTGTATATAAGATTTTTTTATCACTTTGTAATTTTAATAGTATTTTTTTTTTGTTTAATTTAAAGTGCAAATTGAATTTAAAAATGTCATTTTGTGTTTCAATAAATGTAATTTTTAAAGCAAAATCAATAAAACAAAAATTTTCACTGACCCTCGGCAGGGAGGTTGACAATATAATCGGCTATCAAGAAATTTTTGAAGGCAATTATTGTTCAAACAACTTCTTTGAACTTTTCATGAACAATTTTTAAATTAAGTCCCGCACAAACATGTGTACTCAATTCCATATTGCAACATTATATCTATTAATTGTTGCATATTTGTTTGTTTTTATGTTTTTATGTTTTTGATTAGTTTATGTGCATAATAAACATTTTATTTGATTGAAAAACTTTGTTTTTTGAAAATAGTGAATTTTTTAAATTGTGCTATGGCTCTTTCGAAATAAATTACAAAAATTGATCCTTAGTGAAAAAAGGTTCCCGACCCCTGGCTTAGAATCTGAACTTTCCACAGATAACCATCACTTCTGCAGTTTGAAATATTTTCAAAAGAATCACAAATTGAAATATGATGTCTGTAAGACATCAAATGCAAACATTTAATTTATGCGTTGATCACTGCTGTTGTAAGCCCCAACTAGCTAAAAACTATATATCTGCTTTTACCTCAAGCAGTTTTTCTATAACATGAGCCATTTTTTACTTTACAGTCCAATGTTATATCTTAGATATCCAGAACAAAATATGCAGTCCAGCAGGAAAAGCATGCTAAACAAATCATCAGAAATATGTTATCAACTATAGATCATAAAATGTTATACATCGTTGCAAAGGGGAGGATCTCAGCCTTCTAATGGTGCCTAGATTGAGCTTCTAGGCCATTTATAATGCCAAGATACTCGATAAAACAGTGGGGGTGGTGCATGCCTTTATATATTTTTATGTCAAAAGCAGAGTAACCTGATGATTTCAAGTTTCATGTAAACATGGTTTTCTTGCTTTGTTTGATTTTTTGAATAAGCCAATTTTTTGTAGTTATCAGTGTATTGATGTGCATGTAAATGTGTTTCACTGATGATGTTCTCAAGTAACCAATCATGAGTGACCAGTGCAAGTTTGAATGCACAGAAGTGCAAATGAGATTTGAGTGGTACAGGTGATGGAAAGATTTTCAGGGAGTAACAACTTGGCTTGAGAATATAGTGCAGAAGCCATATGCACTGCTTTTCTGATGCTGTTTTTATTGTGTTTTTATATTCTTTTGTTGTATGTAAAAAAGCTTCAACATTCTTCTAAATCTACCTTTGTGTTCCACAGAAGAAGAGTAAATGACGACAGGACCTTCAGTTTTAGGGAGAAATAACCCTTTAAAAAAATAAATAGATTACTTAATTTCTTCTTGGAACTTTAGATAAGAGCACTAGAATTCACATCACACACAAAAAAGACTAATAAATCATTAAATCAAATTACCAGCTGAAAGGAATATATAATGAGCCATGCATACTTGAAGACATTCTGAAGTAGGAGTTTCCAGCCATTGTCAACTATATTAGACCAGGCCTAAAGCAGAGGGCCAAAGCCACCATGGCTAGCTCTCTTTGCACGGCTTAAGGGCGAGTGTCTTATTTGCGCTGGCGGGCCACAAGGGTGAAACCTCATCCCTTGTTTACAGAAAGGGGCTCTCTCATTTTAGAACAGGTTGGGAAGTATCTGCACATGTGCTGAGCCAATAGATATCAATTCTCCATTAATGGTGTGTTGAATAAATCATGGGGAGGGAGTGTGGCTGGGCCGTGTGGCAGACAGCAGGGAAGCAGGAACATGTGGGAGATGTCTGGATTGCATCTCGCTGTGCTGCACATGTGTACACACACATGCACAACCACATCAACGCAAACATGAAACAAATGGATGCACAAAGATGTACACAAATATCACCTTTAAATAAAGAGGAATGGAACAAATGTAGATGATTTAGCTGATTTTGAGACAGGAGAGATTTGTGGCAAACCCCCAGTCAGTTATCTCTCAGCCAGTTATCTCATTTCAGTCTGTTGCAGCAAATTCCTTAAAGGTATAGTTCGCCCAAAAATGAAAATTCTGTAATCATTTACTCACCCTCATGTTTTTCCAAACCCACATAGCTCTCTTTCTTCTTTGGAACAGAAAAGGAGACTCACTTTTCACTTTCATTGTATGGAAAAAAGATGCAATGAAAGTAAATGGTAACTGGTGCTAACATTTTGCCTAACATCTTCTTTTGTACAGGTTTGGAAGAACATTTCTGGGTGAACTATCCCTTCAAGTTAAGAAAAACCTTAGTGATAACACACTTGCAATTATAATGCAAGAGCTCCTCAATTATTCACAATTAATCAAATAATTTGTTTCACTTACTCACCCATCATCTACAGTTATGACAGAATTTAAGTGCCCTCTTTTTAAAACACGGTGAAGACTTTCCGATGACTAACCGTTTTGAATCAAGATATACCACATATTGGGCCCTGACTGATCTTATTGTGAATTATTGATATCTTAAAAGGGGACAATTGCCCCTCCCCAAACTCTCCAAGGCCCTCTTTCAATCACCTCTGATTTGTGTTACTTGACTGCCCATATGCGATTGTGAGGGTGCCCCCTCCCAAAAGCCATACATAGAGCCCCAGTCCACCCCACAAGCCACTCGCTGATCCCCAGCACCCACCCTGTTGCCCTGGAGACACGCTGCACCCCATCAATATGGCCACAAACCAGCGTGGACTTGGGTGGGTGAGTCCCACTGCATGAGCTTCTCTCAGAGAGGGGGTCCTTTTCAATCTCTCAGAGGAACAATTGTGTCCACAGACCCAAGATGAGGCTCAAGTCTGGCTTATTTTTTATTTAAACGGTACTCTATACACAGGAGGGCTTATTAGATTAACAGAGAACACTATTCTTCCTCACAGGTGCTCTCAGATGTACTGGCTAACTTTATTACTCTCTATAGACAAGCCTAAATCTGCTGACAGCACAGGTCAATGTAAGTGCTAAGCCTAATTCAACTTGAATCATAATGTGCAGAAATGTTTCTATTGGAGGTCTTGGCATGTTCCCACCCAGGGTTTTTCATATGGAGACCCATTGCCGACCGGCCAGTTACCTGGAGCAGATGCGCAAATCCCATTAATGGATGAAGGTCTCATATCCACAGGTGAGGAGCTGGATGAGAGATTCATAGACAATATCCAACACACCTGCACTGCGGCAGAACTCTGTACCTCTGAACTCTGACATGACACCAGTTGACACATGGGAGACAGAACCAGAGACATGAAAAGATAGTTACAAATTATACCTTGTCAAACATTATTGAAGAAGATTAATACAATAAAATAAACACAATTATGTATGCTTGGAGGCCAATCATTCCAAGTGCAAGTAGAAGCGCGACTGGACAAGTGAGGTCATCTTTGTCTCACATCTGAGAATCAGTTTAATCAAAGTGACTTTAGACTCATAAAACAGATTGTGTTTACTTGCTGTTGAGATTGGAGCATCTATTGTCTCCACTTCTCACTTGAGTCAAACCAAACGCCTTCATTTATTCCCTAAATCTCTCATTACCTTTAAATCCCACTATATTCCTATGTTTCCAATGACCACAGATCACAAAAAAAACTCAAATTAAGACTTAGGCCAAGGAGATAAAAAGTAAACACCTTTCTGGTTTTGAATGGGCTGGCAGAGCAGATTAGTTTGCCATTAAGGTAAGTTCCCAGATATCCGTGAGGGAATGAAAGAAGCTGGAAAACTGAGAAGAGTGAAAGAAAGGAGGAGAAAGAAACAGATAGAGGGTAGAGGGGGCTGTCTGGGCTAGCACCACGGTCCTATGATCACAGACCTAACGGGCCTGCAGTGCTCCCCCCCCCCCCCCCACCCCCCACCCACACCGCAGAGGCCAGATTATTGTAGAATCACAATTTCTTTGTTGCTATTTAATCCCCTCCATGACCGTGACTGTGTGCGACTTGTGGACCTTTGATACCTGGTCCATAGCAACCATTTAGTAGAGCCCAATGGCCATAGCGACCGCCCCCCACGTTTGAGGTCTCCTGTGAGCTTGTTCACCGAGGGCAGACTGGTAATCCCCAACCTTCGCTCTGGGGGAGACAAGGGGGGTCTCTTTCATAGATACAGGCTCTTTAAAGATAGTCCTGAAGAACCAAAGGCCAAGACCCCAGTGGGCCTAAAGACAACTTTCCTTTAGCCTTTGGGCATCTGCATAAAGCAAGAACTCATCATTTACCCCTTGCTGTTAAAATAACACCATATCAACAACTTGAACTGATGACAGTCCTAAACATTGAGGACAATAAATTAATTGATGCCAAATTTTTTTTTTTACAAAGCTTTGTCTCTTGACAGCAATTAGCACGAGATATTTTACTTAAGTGCTTTAGGAATTTGTGTAAACTCAGGTCAGGACAGCATGTCCGGCGTCTGCCTGGGCCTCTGCAAATGTCAAAACGCGAAGTGAGAAACATAAGCATCGTAAAAAATGTCTCACATCTGTGCTCTGATTTTAAAGCCAGTAATAGCACTGTTCCAAGTATAACAGCAAACAGCCAGGATTCTTAAATTGTTAGGTCACAGGTTTTATGATTCCCATGTTTTTTCCACTTTTTAGAGAGAACCTGTGAAGATTACAGGATGGAGGATAACCATATAATCTTTTAAATTACTGCATCTGCATGGCAGGCGACCTTGTTCTTCCATGGCCGGCCCAGCGTCTGATCTTACAGTGGTGTGGCTGTTTGGGAACGTATGGTGAGACTGTCCCTCCTCTAAACATTGTCTGATCACAGCGAAGGGATCATCGCTGGTTAAACAAGAGCTTTTGATTAAGTGAAGCAAGGTTAGAGGGATGCTAAGGAAATAGTATAGAAGTTATTTAGCAGAGTGATGGCATGTTTTATTAAGGTTAGAGGGTGAAATAGACAGATTAATTAAGACATGAGAGTGAGTCAGCATCCCTCCTTTGGATTGTCCCAATGGAGTACTACATACTGTATACAGTGTGTTTGCCAGCCCCACTCACAATGGACACTCTTCCCATCTCGAACACACGTTCACACCAACAGTAGCTAAAGAAGTGTGGTGTGCCTTCTCCTCCTTTAAGCAACCAAAACTATAAATTACATAACAATGAGTTGGGCCCTATTGTGGCTTTTTTGCAGCTCTTGCCAAAGGAGACATCTAATGTTCAGACATGTGGAAGCTGAAAGGTCACTAACAGACAAGTTGGGGGCAACTGTGATATTTGCAATCTGTTAAAGTGATCACACGAACAATGTAGCCACCAAATATAGACAGACAAACTTACTTAGGGAAAATGCTTTATTTTCTACATCCTTTTAAAGCACTCCTCAAAAGGCAGCTGACCTCAACCTAATCCTCTATGACCTCTGGATATGCTTAAGTGCAAGCAAAAAAAAGCACTCAATATTACTGTGCTTTACTTTTCTGCAGAATAATTTTGCCTTTCTGCATTGATTTTAAGGGAAAGTCTGCAGAAATCTGTGGAATTGTTTTAATGAAGTTTCAAAACGGAACTTCGGGAGGAGCTTATCTAGGCCTACCAATCATTTTCCAAGGATATCTAAGTGGCTGCTTTCCTCACACCGGTTATGATTCTTATGGTATCCCTCCACCTCCAGTTGTTGTTGCCATACTGTACCTGTCCCACAGGTGTGATAATCGGATGTACTGATCCTATGCAGGTTTTGTTACACATGGTCTGCCACTGCGAGGATGATCAGCTGTTCTTCCTGTCTTCCTGTAGTGCTGTCTTAAGCATCTCACAGTACGGACATTGCAATTTATTGCCCTGGCCACGTCTGCAGTCTTCATGCCTCCATGCAGCATGCCTAAGGCACATTCACGCAGATGAGTAGGGATCCAGGGCATCTTTCTTTTTGGTGTTTTACAGAGTCAGTAGAAAGGTCTCTTTAGAGTCCTAAGTTATATAACTGTGACATTAATTGCCTACCGTCTGTAAGATGTTAGTGTCTTAACGACCGTTCCACAGGTGCATGTTCATTAATTTTTTATGGTTCATTGAACAAGCATGGAAAACAATGTTTAAACCTTTACAATAAAAATCTGTAAAGTTATTTGAATTTTTACAAAATTATCTTTAAAATACAGTGTCCTGAAAAGACGAACAGCTGTTAGGATTACTTGATATTGTGTGCTTAACAGAAGTTCAATTTAATTGTGATCTGATTTTATTTTTAATTATGCCCCAACTGGAGCTGAAACTGTAACGGGTACTTAGCAACAACACTGTATTTGTGTGGAAATATTTGGTTTCATTCACTGTGTAGTGTGATATTTTAACCAAACTACTTCATTAAAAGAAGAAATTATATAATTTCTTTAAACAAAAACAATAATAGTTATACCTGTACTCAGGGTTGGGGAGTAATGGAATACATGTAATGGGATTACGTATTTAAAATACAAAATACAAGTAACTGTATTCCACTACAGTAACCATTTAAAGAATTGGTATTTAGAATACAGTTACATTCAAAAAGTAATTTAATTACTGAAGAGATTACTTTGCATTTTATTGTCATTTGTTTCATTTAATATTTAGTCCTTTCAGATGGAAAACATTTATATGTATAAATGATGTGATCCAAAGTGCATTTGAACAGCAGTGAAACACTTTCTTGTGATGTGTTACATTCATACGAGCAGACAGAAAAGTAAGTTTGGAGTAAGTTTGGAGCAGACGAAATAGAAATAAACCTTGTGTAAATTGTCAGCTTTATGCTAAGATAAAATGCTTATTCTAGTCATTTTAAATACACACGTTACCAGCCACGATCATATATTTTTTATCAAGAAAATTCATGCTAGATCCTAATTTATTTTTTATAGTAAGAAGTAAAAAAATCGTATTCTTGATAATAAATGTTGTATTATTTTTCTGTTAAAATATGTAAAAATCCTTCAAACAAGTTCAATTTGATTGATCTTGTTTTAGAAAAAAAACAGCATAAGAAATTCATTTTTTCAGAGAATGTATTTTTAACATTTGTATTTTGTATTTTTATAGTCATAACAAGTGAAAAAAATCTACCAGTTCTGAAGAAGTAATCCAAAGTATTTAGAATACATTACTGACTTTGAGTAATCTAAAAGAATGCATTACAAATAACATTTTACAGCATGTATTCTGTAGTCTGTAGTGAAATTCATTTCAAAAGTAACCCTCCCAACACTATCTGTACTGTGTCCAGTCAAAAAGCCTCTAAACTGCCTGCTTCTCAACAAACCACCAACTGGCTCAATGTATGTCTTAATGTCTTTTCGACAGCCTAATAAGACAGTTGCAAATAAATGTCCTCCCTTTTTAATGTTCTGATATTGTTTGGGAGTTTTTAAATCCCTATTCTGCACTATAAAGAAGGTCATGTGTTTGTAATTAGTTGTGAGTGATGGTCTCAGGGCCGTCAAGAAAAATGGTGGGGCTGGCCTCCCTAACAGTCCTCCATCTCTGTTTGACCATTTGGGCCACACACACACTTTATGAAAGGGAACTTTAATGAATTGATGGATTTTGAAAAAGGGCAATGTTGAGGACATTTCGTTGGGTGTTAGATCCACAGGAAAAGGTCATTTTGAGCTAACGCTCTTGTAAGGTTAAGTGTAAAGGGTAAACTGGCACAGGGAAGCTATGGGAAACAACCAGTGCCTTGAAAGGATGTGAGACAGGTACATAAAGAGCCCTGCTGAGGTTTTCAGGTCCTAAAACAAACAGAAATAGCATAGCGCCATCTGCATGTTAACCAATTTAGCCCACAGTTGAAATAACCACCAGCAAAGAGGAAAATAAAAGAATGCCATTGGCCAGGACAATGGAGACTATTAAATGTCACACGCGTTCTCTTAAAAACAATGAGATTGCAATTTGTATAACACAGCTCTTGGTAGGATCCAGGCATTTAACCCTTACTTTGAGAGAAAAAATTTGAAGAATTTGGGGGCAATTGAGCTATTCTTTGATGGAAAGTGCTAGGAGTTAGGGGTCTTTTATAAGCACCACTTGTGTGTCCCTGACTCTGGGTGATCATAGGCTTTTCACCTTAAAGAGGAGAAAGACTTTAAAGAAAGAAGGGAATTGTCATGTCCAGTGCAACTGAAGCATTGGGCAATCTGAAATGTTTTATAATTTCTGTTATACTGAATAGTTTCAGTTGACTCAGACAAAACTACTTACATGGTTCCCAAACCTTTTGACCAATGCAAAAGATTTTTAAAAATCACTTTACACAGATTGTACACAAGAACAACAATTTCTAGCCAACAAAATATTTTAGAGATGTGCTCAACAAGAAAAATGTATAGTCACTACTTCAGTTTCCAAGACATGGCTTCTGTTTCAAGCACGATCATTATCAAGTATGTTTTTTCCAAGCACTTTACTTAAAAGACAGTTCAGAAGAAAATATGCTACTAATAGGTTCACTTACAACAGAAAAATATTTATGTCCCTTATACGCAAACTCTTTCATTCCCTCATAGTGCCGTAATTAGTTTACCAAGCAGCTGGTCAGGTGGTACTTTGAAACATGAGGGTTTGACTGATCTCGGTCTGTACACGTCTTCTCTATTATTTCTCAACCCAGTCAACAAGTGCAACTCAAAATGAGCCCTGATCTTTCAAAACCATGTTAAAAAAATCTTATAAGTATTTGAAAAGTACTTTAAAATCCCTGGCTAAACAAAAATCAGGAATCAGAACATCTATAGAGATCATAGGTGCTTCTACTGTCTTCTGAACAAACTATTTGAAAAACAATTGACGTCACAATGAAAATGGTGAACAGGAAATAAAATCTCAATTCATTCTACAATGGAGGGCAGTTCCTCATTATAATTTGCTTATTGTTTTAATGCAAAAATAGTATATGAAATGTTCAGAATGAATGTTTTTGAAGAATCTCTTTAAATAGTACCATCGTACAATAGCAAAACACAGTAAATACGTCAACGTCGAAACTAAGAATTTAACTGTTAATTAAAAAATACATGTTTTTTGATTGTCCAGCCAAATGTATTGTACAGTATGTACAGTACAGTACACACATGATAATGCACTGATTGGATATATACTTGAATCTGAGCATAGTTGTGCCAAACCCGTCTGTCACTACAGATCATAGACTTGATTTGGGCTAAAAGACTCATTTTTGACAAAATATGTGGTTACTGCATTTTGCTTTGGCATGGCAGAGTAGCCTTTTTCAAATGCTTTTAGATTTACATCACCAATGTATCTAAATGTATTGCAATTTTTTACTCAAGCTTACTCTTAAAACTCTGCCTTTCAGTACTGTGAATATTGTTGGCTCATTTATGATAAATTGCTTGTGATGTTCCTTATTTGTAAGTCATATAAGTTGGACTTTGGATAAAAACGTCTTCAAGATGATTTAATGGAGTGTAAAAATTTTAAAGTACTAATTCTACAATACATACTCTGTAATAATAAAACGGGGCAATGTTTGGCTGTTTATCATAAACCCTCTTTAATCAGAAAGAGAAAAAACATTACAGAGCTACGGTCGTCTCTGTTTTGGCAAACAGAATGGCTGTTTGTTCTGATGTCTTCCATGAACAGGGTAAATGTAACCACTCTAATGTGTCTCATGTTTGTGCTGGGTGTCTAAGGGTTATGCTGGTGGCCTGTCTGGGAAATTTTATAAAAGCGGACACACACACACACACACACACACACACACACACACACACACACACACACACACGCACGCACGCACACACAGCCCCCATGCCTGTCAGCCCCCCAACCCTCCACTCATCAGTCGGTTTCTCAGCCCCCTGTGACTGGCGGCTTTGTGCTCCTCACACAAGGTGCACCTGATTACTAGACAGGAACACATTATGGCAGGATACAACTGACCCTGGTGCAGCCACACAAAGACAAGAGGAAAGAGAACACGACTCACTCCAGGACAGGTCATAGCGCTCCTGAGACCGGACCAGTGTTTTCACACACTTAAAATTAAGATGATGCCCTACAAGTTAAAACGCATCTATTTTGCAAAACAAAACAAAACAAAAAACAATCACATAATGTGTATGATACAAATCAACGGAAGGATCCTTACAAGGTAGTACAGCATTAAAGAAATGGTTTACCCCCAAAAATAAACATTTTGTCAATGTTTACCCAACCATATGTAGATTCAATCTGCATCATTCTTCGGTAGAAGACAAAAGGAAACATTGGAGAGGAAGATTATCAGATAATAATGACTTTTTAACTATATTTTAATGCTGTTGTAATGCTTCAGGAGACTTGGAATAGAGTACACATGCAGTATGAGCCACTTTTATAATACTTTTATTGAGCTTTTGTGTTCTTTTCGAAGCTTGAATGTTCCAGTCTCCATTCATTGCAATCACATGGAACAGAGCAACCCGTAATCCTTTAAAATTCTTCTTTTGGTATTGTAAGCAAGAAAGTCCTACAGATTTGGAACAAAATTAATACAAAATGAAAGATTTATGATTTTTGAATGAACAATTCTTCAAAATCAAAACTGGCAAGGATCTGCTGAGCATGTTAAAAAATATACAATTTGCAGTTGAAGTCAGAAGTTTACATACACTTGGGTTGTCATAAAAATTTTTACTCCACAGATTTAATATTAGAAAACTATAGTTTTGACAAGTCGTTTAGGACATCTACTTTGTGTATGACCCTATCATTTTTCAAACATTTGTTTACAGACAAATAGTTTCACTTCTAATTTACTATATCACAATTCCAGTGAGTCAGAAGTTTACATACACTAAGTTAACTCTGCCTTTAAGCAGCTTGGAAAATTCCAGAAAATGATTTCAAGCCTTTAGATAATTAGCCAATTAGCTTCTGATAGGAGGTGTACTGAATTGGAGGTGTACCTGTGGATGTATTGAAGGCCTACCTTCAAACTCAGTGTCATGGGAAAATCAAAAGAAATCAGCCAAAACCTCAGAAAAAATATTGTGGACCTTCACAAATCTGGTTCATTCTTGAACTAGACTTGAGCAATTCCAAATGCCTGAAGGTACCACGTTCATCTGTACAAACAATAGTATGCAAGTATGAACACTATGGGACCACACAGCCATCATAATGCTCAGGAAGGAGACACATTCCATCTCCTAAAGATGAACGTAGTTTGGTGCGAAAAGTGCGAATCAATCCCAGAACAACAACAAAGCACTTTGTGAAGATTCTGGAGGAATCAGGTAGACAAGTATCTATATCCACAATGAAACAAGTCCAATATCAACATAACCTGAAAGGTTGTTCAGAAAGGAACAAGCCAAAGCCAAAACCACCATAAAAAAGTGCACACATGGACAAATATCTTACTTTTTGGAGAAATGTGCTCTGGTCTGATGAAACAAAAATTTAACGGTTTGGCTATAATGACCATCATTATGTTTGGAGCGAAAGGGTGAAACTTGCAAGCCGAAGAAAACCATCCCAACCTTGAAGCATAGGGGTGCTTCGCTGCAGGAGGTACTGGCTTCACAAAATTGATGGCATCATGAGGAAGGGCAAATGGGTCTTCCAAATGGACAATGACCCCAAGAATACCTCCAAAGTTGTGGCAAAGTGGCTTAAGGACAACAATGTCAAGATATTGGAGTGACCATCACAAAGCCCTGACCTCAATCCAATAGAAAATTTGTAGGCAGAAATGAAAAAGTGTGTGCGAGCAAGAAGGCCTACAATCCTGACTCAGTTACACCAGATCTGTCTGGAGGAATGGGCCAAAATTCCAGCAACTTATTGTAAGAAGCTTGTAGAAGGCTACCCAAAGCGTTTGACTCAAGTTAAACTATTTAAAGGCAATGCTACCAAATACTAACAAAATTGGTACTTTAAGTCACCAAAGTAGCATTCAACTGATCACAAAGTAGAGCCAGGACATGACTGATGTAAAAAAACAGCACCATCACTATTTGAAAAAAAGTTATTTTTTAGCAAATCTAGACAGGCCCCATTTCCAGCAGCCATCACTCCAACACCTTATCCTTGAGTAATCATGCTAAATTGCTAAGTTGGTACTAGAAAATCACTTGCCATTACATCAAATACAGTTTAAATCTATTTGATTTGATAAATGAAGCTTAATATCATCTTTGTTTGTTTTTGAGTTGCCACAGTATGCAATAGACTGGCATGTCTTAAGATCAATATTAGGCCAAAAATGGCAACATAAAGAAAAGGTAAATCATTGTTTTGAGGAATGAAGTCTATACAATGCTTGAAATTGCCAAAGAATGTAAGAAAATGTGAGAAGTGCCCAACAAGACAGCCACATCTATAGCAAGTGCTACAGGAAGTGTGGGGTGAAATGTCACCTGAGTATCTGGACAAACTGACAGCAAGGATCTGCAAAGCTGCCATTGCTGCACATGGGGGATATTTTGATAAGAAATTTGATTTTTTTTTTTTTCAAATTGTAATTGTGATGTTTCATGTTATTAATGTCCTGACTATAAATTGTGATCAGTTAAATGCCAGTTTGGTGTATATATATATGGATACACTGGCAGCCAAAAGTATGAAATAATGTACAGATTTTGCTATATATATATATATATATATATATATATATATATATATATATATATATATATATATATCATTAAAACCACTTGCCTAATATTGTGTAGGTCCCCTCGTGCTGCCAAAACAGTGCCAACACGCATCTCAGAATTCTGAGATTATATTCTTCTCACCACAATTGTACAAAGCAGTTATCCGAGTTACCGTAGACTTAGTCAGTTCGAACCAGTCTAGCCATTATTTGTTGACCTCTCTCATCAACAAGGCATTTCCATCTGCAAAACTGCCACTCACTTGATGTTTTTGTTTATTACACCATTCAGAGTAAATTCTAGAGACTGTTGTGTGTGAAAATCCCAGGAGATCCGCAGTTACAGAAATACTCAAACCAGCCCTTCTGACAAAGTCTATAGTAACTCAGAGAACCATGCTGTACAATTGTGTTGCAAAGAATATCAACTCAGAATGCTATTTCTGTTTTTGTGGCTGGAGGGTTACCTACGCAATATTAGGCAGGTGGTTTTAATGTTGCGGCTGATCAGTGTATATATATATATACTGTATACACACACACAGTATTATACCATATATATTTAACAAAACATTATCCAGAAAATTGTCCTGTGTTGTGTGTTACAGTACATCAAAGCAAACATGGTCACACCTCTGTATAACCTTAATTGGTTGCAAGTTTCACAGGGTTGTAGTAAGTCTGACTTGGTGATTCAATGGCCTGTTTACCTGTGCATGCGTCTGCATTCTGATAGCTACCCAGCCCATATGTACATCAAGCTGACACCGGATACCCTTGCCTCACAGATCAAAAAACAAAAAACCCATAAGTGGGTTGCATTCATCTTGACTCAAATTTTGTCTTCCAGAGTTCTATAGAATATGTGGTACCCAGGAAAAAATGCGTGGAATCACCTCAACTCCATCTCAGATTTGGTGCTGGAACACACATTTCCCCCTCCCTCTCTTTTACTTTCCCTTGTTTGACAGTATGCAAGCAAGCTGAATTCAGCAGGTAAAGCTGGGGAATTACAGAAATCAGGCTGGTTGTATCAGCTTTAAGCCTGGCCTTTCATGACAGGAATTTAAGTCATCTTTGAACTTCCCAAAGAGAAAAGACAGTGAGCTGAGGGGATAATGGTGCAGCAACTATCATCATGATAAGGTTCTACTGTCACTTGGTGTGCAATTAATTACACTGACAAATTGTTACCAATCTGGGTTTACATAGGTTAAAAACATGTTGCAGTGAACTGAATGCTTCTGATGCCTGTGCATTAAATTATAAAACCTATTTAAAACGTAATGGTCAACCTGTTTTGTATTAGGCATCTCCACAGCCCAATCAGAGTTACCAATTCACTGATTTAAAATCTGATGTGTACCTTTTAATTATTTTAATTACTAACAATTCATGGATTATGAAAATGAACGAAAATGAACAAACTTTTTTGCAGAACGTAACCGAAAACGTGAACTAAGTCCCTTTCAATTGTTCCGAAGAGAAATTTTTATTTGTAAGGCAGTGGCTATAAATGCTCATGATAGATGCTATTTACACCAAGTAAATTGCCTAAATAAATGTGAATAAGTAAAATCACTCACTTTCTTCATAGTGCACTCAGACTATTTTGGAGTGAACTAACCAGTTAAAAGCCAAATGCAGGTTGATTGAGGTTTCCTCTGATTGTTCAATGACATGTTGCATCTGCGAAAAGATAAATCTTTCTTGTGGATGTGCTTAGTAATCACAGAAATCACAGAAATGTCTTAAGATAGAAGTTTGGTTATTTTCTTAATCGCCTGTTAAAATAGCAAAACTTTAAAATGATAATTATCTTCATCATCATTAATATTAATTTGTTTGTTAATATTTATATGAATAAAAACCTGTCTTAAAAATCTGTAATTAAGGGTCTTCAGTCCCATGTCAAAACATTTGCTCTGTAATTTGTTTATCCAGTATACTTAATGCTTTTAGCATTTAAATACAGGACAAGTGACGTAACAGTAGAGTAATATTTTTTACTCCTGTAGAGAATACACAGGACATTAAAAACAAATTTTGAAAAGTGAATGGAGCGTAGCGAGGTGTAAAGAGTGGCTAAAGGGTATGTTGAGACAGCGGATTTGTTCACAGATGTGTTTTCATTCATGAGGCATCTAGGGAAAAAAGGAGGAACGGAGGGAAAAGAAAAAGAAACAAAAACACTCTGATATCCCTTTTAGTTGGGTGACAGGTTGAAATTAGTTGAGCAGGTATGGGTGGGTGGCTGTTATGTGGGTGCGTGACTGCAGTAGTTTTGACCTGTGTGATAGTCAGGGATTAAAGCCCTCCTGGACAGCTGGGATTGACGGGCGAGGCTCTGTAGCTCTACAGCTCCTTGCATTGTGTTTGGAGGTGAGCTGAACAATAGAGCCCTCACACTAGTGAACACACAGGAATGTGCCTGTTTTAGCACTCAGGTATTCCGTCAATGCCCTGCTGGGATGGTCTCTTTCATTGACAGAATGGTTTCTTGGTCTCTGTGCCAACTATGTAAAGTGTGGTGACAGTGTACTCAGCAATAAATGCTTACTATTATATAATGGACGGTTTTTAACTCTAAATTCGATTTGATAATTTGAAGCCATTTTAAAATAAAAATACTACGAATGCAGATAGTTCTATAATAAATATTATAAAACGGATAGTTCCGACTCTCCATTCTATAATCGGTGATTTTGAAGCTGGTGTAAAATTACTAATCTTATCGAACACTTGAGAACATACATAACATATTAATGTACCAAGTTGCAACGTTCTATGGCAACTGCAAACAGCCTACAGTTAGGGTAATAAAGTATATTATTGGTGAAAGAATATTTATGGACCCTTTATTACAGACTGTTATGATACGTTTCTGTAACCACGTATATATAGCAAAATGTTATTTTTTCTATTTTCACAATTTACAACATTGTAATTTTTGGTATATTTCCCTGGCATTAATAATAATAAAATAGTCAATATAGTTGTGATGGAGTGACATTACATTTGGCATCTTTCTCTCTTCTGACCATCTCTCTAATTTTTGTCCTCTTTTTTGGAATGTTGTGAAAATGTTTTTTTTTTTTTTTTTGCTGTTGAAGCAAAATAGAATGGCAAAAAAAAAAAAAATTTCTGCAGTCACCCATTTAAAGCTGTAAGAAGTTTGCCCAGCTATAGTCTACTTCCACATATCAAGCCCGGAAATATAAAAAAGGGGTACATTACGATAAGTATTCATAATGAATGCAACTATTTTCTGAACAGTGATTTTTTATTCATTGTGCCGTTGCCACAATTGTATGAAAGCAATAGACCCCTCGAATAAAGGGGTTTAAGGCACCCTTAAGAGCATCCTTTACCAATAGTGAAATCACTGTAACTCACAGTCTCTCTTGGCTTATTGCTTTAAACCTACCTCGCAAAAGACACATAAAAACACACTACAAAACAAATCACAAAGCTATTGACTGACTATCTCCTTTCTGCATCTTCCACTCTCACATACTTTCATACCTCCAGAGAAAAACCCAGAGAAAGAGCAGGGGGCTTTTTGCCCTCCCACTAACATCAACCAAAGAAATGGGCTTTACAATGGAATACCAGTGTGGCCTCAAATTAACAACCAGCCTGTGTGAATAAGCTCTGTAGTGCCTAGTGTCCAACTCTGAACCCCCAGCACAAAAACAGAGAGGGACAGTGACCCTTCATCTCTCTCTCTCTCTCTCTCTCTCTCTCTCTCTCTCTCTTGCTCTCACAAACACACACACACACACACAAGTGAGCAGAGACAGTAAGAATTCAATGAAGAGGTGTGAATTACTCACAGTGAATTACTCACAGACTCACAGTCTTTTTTAAAGACCAGGACTAGATTAATTGCATGAAGAGAAAAGTTTAATTTCTTAAGTATGAAGTAAACAAAAAGTGCCGCACAATTAAAAGATGCACTCATTATTACTGCTAGTTATGTATGTTCACACCTAGTGGTGAGGATGCAGAACAGTTAAACAGCTCACAGTTAACAATGGCATTCTAGAAATATTTATTATAATTCGTTTTTCGTGTAAACGTCTAATTAAATGAGATTGTCATTTTAGGCATGTCATATATCTTTACATGGCGGCGCTCAAGAAAAGTGTGCCCAGCACCATATGTAAAATAAAACGGCTTTGTTTGAAATTTGATATAAAGCCATTTTTGGTGTGAATGCTTGAAGACCAAAAAGAAAAAACAACAGCTAAAAAACAAAGAGAGAGGGAGAGAGAGAAAGATAGAATGCTAGTAAAATTGAGGGAAAGTGCTGTCTCGTCTGTGATGGCTTCAGTTGGTTTGTTCATTGAGGGCCCAAGCATATTGGCAAAGACAGCCATGGCAGCTGTCAACCCAGTTAGCGGTGGCCCATCAACCATATTCAGCTCGCCTGGCCAGTGCTGGCATTTTAACATTTTTACTGTTGGGTAAACTCATTTGCCCCAATGAAGGCTGTGTGCCCTAATACAATATGCAGGCTGCCTGACCTTTGAACCCGTGTGACACAAGATACAATAGGGGCAAGGCCAAAGCTCTCTCTTCCCAGCCCTTATTACTTTCTATTACTTCAATTGCTTATCCCTCAGTGATTCCGATGTGAAAAAACACAAGGGAACGAGTGAAAAAAGAAAATAGAACACAACAATTAAAAATATTTTTGTCTCCCAGACAAGTTCTGATTGATCTGAAAGGGACTCCTAGTGATATTATAGCTGTAAAAGGTCAAAGCCTCTCTATCGCCTAATGTGGCCCCACCTTCCCTCGACCTTTACACCCCCCCAAAGCAAAGCCCATACACACAATCTCCCTCCAAACCCCCTGCTCCACGCTACCCACCCCGGACCCCAACTTCTCTGCCCCAAAAAACCCAGCACGCCTCAGGATCATTAGAACATGTCAGAGGTTCACTGCCAACAAAACCATTTTGGTAACCTAATCAGCTGACATCATTATTCGAAGAACTGTGCAGCATGAAATTAGTGCTGGGGTCACACAAACTTTAATTCAGCCCCTGCTGGGAGAGGACCTCCACAGTAACAACATTGTTAGGGCCAAACCAACACAAGCAACCACACATATTTGGTCAAGACCACCGCAAACGCTTTTCGTACCAACTGCAAACATCACTAGAAATGTGCCTGAGCATTCCATATGCTGTTTTTAAAGATCACTCAAATATTATTGTTACATTGTTTAGTTTTTTTGCATATACAATTAGGGATCTCAGTATCGGCCACTACCGATCCCGATCCGATACCAGTGTTGTTTTTTTGCATAATCGGTTTAGAATATCATTGCATTATTGTGTGGAACTAATTGGGTTTGCTCTATAATATGTAAAGAATCACAAACCTCTAACTACACATTATTTCAATAGAAAAGTATAGCTTATTAATAAAAACTTTATTGTTAACTAGTATACTCTATAATGTAGCAGTAAAATTAACAGTAATTCCAGTATAAGTCATCAGCTTAAAAGAAGCAGTTTTTTTCCCCAACTTGTATCTGGACTTTAAAGGTCTCTTTTTTTGTTCAATTTAGTTGAAAGAAATCAGCTCACTTTTCATTCACACAGTTATTTTTTGGAACTTAAATGTTATTATAATTTGTGAACAAATTATGAGTTCTAATTACACGCAGCTGCATATCATTAGCGGCTAATCAAACTCTGCATGTATACCCCGCTTTCACACACACACTCTTTGTCTGTTCTCATCGATAGTATCTCTGAGACTTCACACCTTTCTACTATGTCAACCATACCTGTGTCTTCATTTTTGCCTGCAAGTGTCAGAAGACTGTTGTGAGTTATCTGTTCATCGTGTCTATACCCTGTCTGGATATTACTCACCTGCTGTTTACCAATCTGCTCAACTGGATTTACTCACTATGTTTACATCACTGTTTCAATCATCTCTTCAATAAACCCCGCTACCGAGTTTATATCTCTGCCTCCGTGAGTCTCTCCATTACACCTTTAATTTTTAAACTCTCATGCTTTTATTTTGACATTCTGAACTCGCCAGGAAGTCCTGTATGTGTCTGTTTGTAGACAAGTTCATAGTAGTTTAATTTGCTTCTTATTCAAATTCTTGTAAAAAAAAAGCACCTCCAGTGCCATTCTAAATGCATATTATAAGTGAAGAGAAATATTGAGCATCTACATCTGAGATGTACGTGAGTTGCGCTCAAATATTGCGTACCGCGTGAAGGTTAAAAATAGCCGTGAGTGTGTGTGTAAACAGAGCAGCACCATTCAATAAAATGCTGGAGCTGCACGTGCATTTAATTTATTGACTTATTAAACACAGCGTTTGTGATTCACAGCGCTATCGCATGTCTTCAAGTTAAATAAACTTGAATAAAATAAATAAAATGCACGAGTTATGTGAACTACAGTACTTTTAATTGTGTTTTTATGGTTCTTTTATGTAATTTTTTGAGCTTGACAGTAACGAACATGACTAACACACAGTATCAGATTTGGATTAGGCTTGTCGGACCGATACACGATCTGTTTAAAACGTCAGTATCGGAGCTGATACTGATCAGGTATCAGATCGGTGCATCCCTATATACAATCACTGAGCTCTTTATTAGGAACACTATGGTCCTAATAAAGTACCAGACATGGTCTTCTGCTGTTGTAGCCCATCTGCTTCAAGGTTTGACGACTTGTGCATTCTGAGATGCAATTCTGCTCACTACCACTAGAGGTTATCTGAGTTACTGTACCATTCTCCATTGATCTCTCTCATCAACAAAGAGTTTCCACCTGCAGAACTACCACTCACTGGATGTTTTTTGTTTTTGTGCGTGAAAATCCCAGGAGATCAGCATTTACAGAAATATTCAAACCAGCCCATCTGGCACCAACAATCATGCCACAGTTGAAATCACTGAGATTACATTTTTCTCCCATTCTGATGGTTGATGTGAAAATTAACTGAAGATCCTGACCCATTTCTGCATGATTTTATCCACTGCACTGCTGTCATGATTGGCTGATTAGATAATTGCATGAATAATTAGGTGTGCAGGTGTTCCTAAATGCTCAGAGTATTTTTGTTGTTTGTTTAATTGCAGGTAGAGTGCAAGCTAAAATTACAAATAGAAAACATTTAGTATTAACATACCTAATGCAAACAGTACTCTTTTAACCAATAACAAAAACAACATTGACAGATTTGAGCTAAAATACGGATGCAAATAATTTTTCTGCAAGAAGCGTGATGTATTGTGACAAAATGCTGTATTGCTATATATTTTTTATTACATTTTATTAAGCATGTAACATTACAACTAAGTGAACTTAGGTAATCCTGCTGGAAAAACCAGGTCATGGCAACTTAAAATGGTCTAGCTGTTTTTTGAATCATGGTAGCTGGATTCATGGCTGATCCAAGGTAGTTTACCAACTCTAACCCGCTTGAGCACGATGGCCTTACAGGTCCCTACCAACTTGTAATAAAGTGGGTCAAGCACCTAAACCAGCTTATACCAGCTACCAAGCATAGGGTTTTTTTAAACAGGGGAATCAAATATTCTAGGATGATCTCCTAGAATGTAATTTCTCTCTCTCATCTCTGGTTGAAAAAATCAAAAGATTAATTTTAGTGAATCGGGTTATTCAGACAGTTCAGATTTCATTTAAATGGTTAAAAAAAACTGATTCACCAAAGTCCCTGCAAAATATTTTAAAAACATTTTTTCCAGTCAAATAAATGTTCAGTTAAATGCTGCTGTTTTTGATTGAGGGTGTTTTTGATGTAGCTTCATTACAGTTAAGTGTAAAATTATTTGTTCCTGTTGGTACCCCAATTGAGATCCTAATAGTTTCTGTCAGTTATATATTTCTGATTTTTAAAGAGATAAATATTGATTAAATACTTAATAGATTGCCCCTTTAAATAGCTTCAATTTGTTAGTACATTTGATGGTAAAATGAAGTGTAGCAAATTAGGGTACTTCATTTTGAATATATATTTAAAAAATCTATTTGTTTATTGACAGAAGGATTCATTGAACTGAGCTTTTTCTGCACTTCCTGCAGAAAAAACAATTGTAATACTTATGCCATAAACTAATAATCACTTGCTTGATCTAAACAAAATAGATGCCATTTTAAAACTAGAATCTGGACTGTGAAATGCAGTTTAATTAAATAATGCTTTTTTAATTTGGTAAGCTGGTAAAAATACAACAAAATAGAGATGTGTGATATTTTGTTGGCAAGATCTCAATTAGTAAAATGCAATGAGCATTTGTTTTACTCAGAGGCCAAACTCCAGTGAGTAATAGTGTATGAAATTCCCACTGACACATAAAAAAAACAGGAGTGCCTTTTTGTCATGTTCTTCCTCATTACTTCTTGAAACATATATATATATATATGACATAAACAATGACATATTATAACCTAAAGCAGACTATCCCAATTCAAATGAGCCAAAACATAATATGATATGTAGATCTTGAAATATTCCTCAAAGAGTGAACATGGAAAAACGATACACAAAAGGGCCCTCAACACATGTTGTGTGTGTGTGTGTGTGTGTGTGTGTGTGTGCGATTGTATACACATGTCCAAGGACTTTGTGTGTGCAAACACACATCCACATCTGTGCTCATCCAAAGGACTGGGATGCTCGTGAACACTTAATATTTCTGTACTTTGTAGTCTAATCCATTAATTTCCAATGGCCGGTCACTTTAGACTGGGAAAACCACAGGTGTAACAAAGTGAAATAAAAGCAATACACTTTTATGAAAATTATCTACAAAAAAAAAATGTGTTCAGATGCCCTTTGTAAACAAAAACATGGAATTTTATTCCAACTGTATGAAATATAATGCAGTTTTCAGGGAAAAAATAAATATTTTTTTTTATAAGAATTGTATATGGAAATATATATATTTATTTATTTATGTTTTGACCAGAACACAATATAAGGAAAATGTAATTTACATAGCCTCTGGTATTAAGACAATTCTGACTATTATTAATTTGGAAAATATTTTACAATAAATCTCTTAAATCCAAATGCAGCAGTTTCTCCCAAAGGCGCATGGGTAAAGACAGGGTTCAAAGGGAGTTTAACCCCCCGTACATCAGCCTTGCAGTGGATGTTGTTCATTTGTTATAGCTGACCCCTGGCTTTGTTCAAGGGGATGTTAAAGTGCTTTCATCTTAGTCTCTAAATATGTTTGAATTGAAAAGGGTTATGATGTATTTATATTGGCTGGGGGAGGACAATAGACAGGGTCTTTCTCCTTCCCTCTCTGTGCCCCCCCACCCCCCTGTTCAGCTCACACCCGAGTTCACAGACCTTTTGGCTTTCTGTTCATGTCCCCTGCATCTGAGGTCAGAGGAACATTCCACACACCACCTTTAGCTTAGTGGAGTGGAACAGCCCCATGTCAATTTAGACAAAAAAATACACAAAAAAAAATCCATGAGAAAGTCAGCAACCAGTTACGCAGACATGGCCTTGTGTGTAACGGCTTATAAATAGTCACCTGTCTCTAAAAGCGTGACAAGGTGCATCACAAAGCGCATCACAAAGCTACGATGACCTAGATAATTTCTGCGCCCCTTGTGCTAGCACTGTTCCATCTGAAATTTACAATCACATTTTTTAAATACCCATTCTCTTCCCATTTGGAGCTGCAGGCTGCTATGCAAATATATTTGAGATATTCAGACAAACTAGAGGTAGAGGGCAAAAATAAAAAAGGAATATATTATTGCAAGGTTTTGTAATATTTTACCTCACAATACTGTATTGATATTCTCATTCCAAGAATATATATTTTTTTGTTTGTTAGATTTTTCACATTAATATTTTTATTAACGACATACAAACACTAAAATTTAAGAGAAATCCAAACCTATTGTGGCATTTGGCCAATGAAAACTCAACTGCTGTATTTACAGATCCTCCATACAGCTAGACTGTAAGAATTGTTTTGTATTGTTTTCTATTCCCAATTGTTGTTGTCTCTATGTTTCATGCTACTTCTATGGCTCTACGATGAATTAAAGCTGCAAGTTCAGCATGTATTGCCCAAAGCACCGAAGTCCAATGAAGATGAATAATAAACAAGTGATTAAACGATCATAATATATCAGTTTTGAATTGCAATCCACTAAAGAATTGCAATATTATCGTATCTTCTAATTCCTACCCCTAAGGTTTGTGTACTATGGAGACATATAAAAGCTATACAAAGTAAGAAGTCGTCTTTACTTTTTAAGTCATCACTGTCTGAATCTCATATATGGTCTCTGTTAGAACTGAGGGCATTTTAAATGTATCTGAACAAATCAACAAAGCAGGACAGTTCAAATAATTATGTGAACAGTCTAACTCCTTCTGGTTAAGAGAGAACACAGCCAGTTGTGCATTACACAAGCAGAGACCAACTTCTAAGCAAAAATGCTTTTTAAGGAATAACAAAAGTTTCCATCTCAAAAACGCCTGGGGAACACCTGTATGTGGCATGTGTGTAATGATCTGCTTGTGCAAAGCCTGCATAGAAGGGGCATATTGACTGCAATTATTCAGGCCACCACCTGCAGTCAGAGGCTATAGCTCCCATGCTGTGCTTTCAGTAGTAAGCGTCCTGTATTTAACGTGTGGGAACGCACATTCTGTCCGTTATCGCTTTATTGTTGCAGACTCTTTCTTTTCTTGCTTTCTTTCTTGTTTTTTAACTAATTGAATTCTTGACTCCTAAGACACGGCTCACCCTCCCAGCCATGAGAGAGAGAGAGAGAGAGAGAGAGAGAGAGAGAGAGATGAGAAGCAAAATGAATGACATGAATTTTGCTCATTCTTACTTTTCTCTCTCTCACTTTTGCTTGAATGAGGTGGAGCAAAGGGGGTAAAAGTGGGGCGGGGTGAGCTTAGGTTGGTATAGAGGGGTACGTCTCGCTGTACTTTCATACAGGGGGTCATAGGTCATGCTCCCTCCATTTGCCAGAGAGTGGTGTTTTGGGGGCGGTTTATCCAACAATCATTTTCCTTGGAAAATTTCAAAGGTACAACATCTTTGTAGTTGTGCTTCACCAACTCTTAACAAAACAAGCCTGCCCAAAAAGAAGCCTTTCTCACTTCTCCTTGGGGTTGCTTCTCTTTTTGACGCTTGCGCCAGTTGCCTTTCATTCCCCCCTACTCAGTCACTGTGGGCTCATTGCAACTACTGAGTTAGTGTGTACTGTGCTCTTTGAGGCAGACAGATAGATGAAGAGCTTCTGTCCCTATCCCATTACATACAGAAATGGAGATTTTAAAAGTAGTTTAAAATGCATGGGTGAAGTCTATAAAAATGTAACCTTTGATTTTGTGTTGTTTTCATACATTTAAAAAAAATTACAATTTTGACCAAAAAAATAATTTTATGACCCAAGAATGGCACAGATAACATAAGTGTATACAACTTAATCATTATTTTCAAAAATGATTTATTAAACACATCTTTGGACCACTAGACCACCTAGACATTTTTTGACTTTAAGCCCCACAAAAATGATCTAAATAAAATGCAGAAATTGAATGTTCATCATAGATGTGTATTAAACATCTATATGCGTATACTTTTTCTATGATTTACCTTTTTAATGCAATTTATTTTTAACAACTCTGGATAATTACCCTTACACATAATATTTTTATTCTCTGCTAAGGACATTGATTAGTCATGTTGAGAAATTCTCTGGGTGAATAACCCACACCAGAATTTCTGCATTGGCCAAAGCGGACAAGCTCATCTGATCAATTGAGTGAGGACTCTTCAATCTAAACTGTAATTAAACAATGTCTGAAAAACCAAACAAATGTAGGCCTAATTCTCTTATGATCAGAAATGTGCAGATGGTATTAACTTTGGATCAAATCACACAATTCAAGCTTACATCTGTGCATATTTGCTACTGTCTCTATAAGTGGAATGTTCTATAATTTACATCAAACTAAAAACAAACAAACATGAACAAACCCTGCTTTTATTTTAAACGCACTTATTGAACCAACTGACAGGCTCTGTAGTGTATGAGTGTGTTACAGTATATGCAAAGGGGAAGAGTACCAGACAAGTGCTCCCTACTAATTCTACATCTACTGGTAAAAGGGAATCATTTTAAATGGGACGGGTCAGAGAGAAACATCAAGGCAGTTACTGTAAGTACGGCATATTTGATGAATATCGGGAGACAGACATTTGTGTGCCAGTGCCCTGCATTATGGAGTTGAGATGGTTTATTTAAAAATCATGCAAAATGTGTGTGAAAAAAATATTCAGAGTTGAATACAAGTTAAGCTCAATCTTTGGGGCTTGTGTATGTTGATTAACACAATAATTTAGTTTTAATGAATGAATTAATTAAATTCCTCCTTTTCTTTAAAAAAAGATGTAAAAATCTAAACTTTATAATAACTTTATAACAAATAATACACATGTTTTAACAGAATAATTAATGCAAGTGATTTTATAAAATTATAAGCTTCACATTTTTGCCTTTAAACCGACCAAAAATAGGCACCATTAACTTCCATTACTTGGGTAAGTACCTCACTGTAACCTTTTTTTTTTTTTTTTTTTTTTAAGAGAATGAAGGGATGAGTCAGATTAATTTTTTGTGGTAATCAGCATTAAGGCAAAAATGCTGTCATTTAAGCTTAACTTGTATGGAACCTGGAAAATTATTTAAAATGACCATTCCTAAAATGTCAAATGTGTGCTTATTATTATTATTATTATTATTATTATTTTACATCTTATCTCTTATAATTTACTCACCCGCATGCCAACTCAGATATATATGACTTTCTTCTGCTTAACACAAAGATTTTTACAAGAATATCTCAGCTCTGTAGGTCCATACAGTGCAAGTGAATGGTGATCAGAACTTTGAAGCTCCAAAAGCACACAAAGGCAGCATAAAAGTAACCCGTAAGACTCCAGTTGTTAAATCCATGTCTTCAGCGATATGATAGGTGTGTGTGAGAAACAGATAAATATTTAATGGTGCACTCAGTAATTTTTCCCTCATTAAAAAAATTCTACTTTTTTAACTTTAATTTCTTTTTATTATAAATTATCCTACCTACCCAGTTGGTGGTAATATGCATGAAGAATGCAAATTGCCAAAAGTAAAGAAGAATATTGTGAAAGTGAATGTGGAGATTGATAGTAAAAAAAGGATGCATATCACTTCACTTTAAGGATCCACTCGCTAATGTCCCTAAGCACTTCCCTTAAGGGAAATCCCTGCTGCCATTTTTTAAATCTGTTCCACATAGTTAAGTGGGCAAGGGAAGTTTCTGTTGACAGACCCACAACCCCTAGATTTTGAGCAGCTCCATATCCCACAATGCAACTCCAATATGAAACCTCCATTGCTAAATCTACCCCACCCCATACAACTCTATTGTATGATGGAAGTGAAGGGTGGTCAGTTGAGCAGTTTAGAAAAGTTATAATGAGATTTAACAGTATAATACTTTTAGCTAACTTAAACTGACTGTTTGTTACACAGTGTAATTTTAATGTTACTGTAATGTTATTAAATTTAGTAAAACTTCTAACAATTAATTCCAATAAAATAATTTTGTTTTCTTAACAGGCAAGATTTATACAAAAGCCTCTGAAATTACAACTAAACTTTACCTGAACCTGTGATTGCATTAATTCCTGAAAACTTTGTCTATTCTTGTTTCAAAAATCACTAAGCAATTCTATAAATTGACATCAACCTTCAACGTGCTTCTAGTGATTAAAGGTTTAGAGATCTATAACCCGACCCGGACACGGCGAGACCCGAGAACCCGACGGGATTCAAGTAAATTTTTCAAGTAGAACTTCAGGTTCACTTACCAAACTTGTTTCGCACACACCCTCACTCACAGACACGCGTGAACGGACGATTTAGGGGCCGAATTTTCATCAAATAAACGATAAGTCAATAATTTTTTTTCACTGCTGATCTAGTGTACTGAGGGGCTGCTGTGCCTGGTTAAAACTGTATGTTTACTGTTTCAATACTGTTATGAATGTTGCCTATATGCTTACATATAATACACTCTATTGCAACATTACTTGCTAGGAGACAAAATTAAATAGTAAGTGATTTCGTGTTCAGGTCAGGCTTAAAATTTTACAGTATTGTTCGGGCCAGGTAAGGTCAGGTTCGAGTTTCATTTTAAGGCCCGTGTAGACGGGGGTTAGGGTCTTTAAGTTAAACAAATTGCATGAGGTCCGCCAGTAGTGGGCACTCACGCAACGTAAGCAATGATGTCCATGAGTGCGTCTCAATCAGCTCCCTAGTTCAGTAGTCAGGACACAATCACAAAATCTTTCCAGTATACTGAAACATGCGTTCCCTAAAAATCTCACAATGCACCGTAAAAACCAGGGAGCATCGTTGCTCACTATGTTCACTTACCGGAAATGCTGTCATGTCTTCTGAAGTCTCTCAAGTCATTAGAAGATGGGCACAAGTGTAAATATATGATGTCAAAACCTTATATACATATACACCCTGTTGCATAACTGTTCTAGGAAGACAATATGTCAAAGAATTAAAAATCTTCAGGTTCTGGAGACATTAAAAGACACTTAAGTGGTCAAGCTGACACCACTGAAAAGCCGGTGAAGTGCGGGAAATTCAGCGAGAATCTTTGAACCTGTCGGCAATGCTGATGATTTCATTGCTGACTTGGAGGATCTTGCTGTAATGTGTTGATCGATCACAGCCATAGTGATGAAATTCACTGAGGTGGTGACAAGAGTGAGGGATGTCTAGAAACTGATCGATTATCAGGAGTCATCGGAGAGGAAATTATCTGCTAATCCACTAGCGACCAAGGTGGATTTGGAGTGCATCTGGGAGAAGCTGGAGGATATGGAGAATCGTTGTTGGCGAATTAACGTCCGTATGTTGGAATTCCTGAGGGAGCAGAGGGTCAGAATATGGTGAAATTCCTGGACGGGCTCTTTCCAAGTCTGCTCGACATAACAGTCCATAAGCTGGAAATCGAGCGAGCTCACAGGGTTCCAAATCGGCGATCCGCTTAGGGAGACAGGCCCTGAACAATTCTGGCCACATTTCTGAGATCATCCGATAGAGATCTCATGTTAGAGGAGTAAAGGAAGGCTTTCTTTGAAAAACCACAGCATTTTCTTGTTCCCAGACTTTGCAAATTCAACAAGAAAGAAACGTGATCAATTCAAGGAATGCAAGAAACTCTACATCAACGGAAGGTCACTTTTACACTGATGTTCCTGGCCAAATTGAGAATAGATGCTAAGGTTGGCCGTAAAACATTCACATGACAACAGCAAGCATTGTCCTTCATAAAGTCAATGGAATGAGTAAGTTATTTTGTGGTACTCATGTTGCAGCCAAGTGGGCCTGACTCACTGAACATTCACTTGACTGTTTGAGGAACTGTGTGCCTTTTTCGTTTAGTGCTGGTTCTGCCTAGTGGCTGGAGTTTGTTTTGTGGAGGAACACAACTTTGAGACAGTTATGTGGATGAATCTACATGTTATTTGTGTTTAAATTAGCTGGAGATTGTTTTATAGATTGTCTTTTGTTGTGTAATTCTCTCTTACATGGACTGTTTGAGTTAAGAAGGATGGACGCCAGTTGGCGCTGTCGTGCACAGGGTTAATGCACATGTTTTTCCTTTTTCTGTTTGTTTGGTTTCTGGGGGAATTTTGGGGTTTGACTGCTTTAATGTTGGAATGTGGTCTCTATCATTTTGGTTTTGACATACAATCTATTCTTGCTAGTACGTCAAAATGTGTGGATTGTCTCTCTCCATGTAGAATGTGAATGTGTTGGGGCACCCCATAAAAAGAAGGACGGTTATTTCTCTTCTTAAACATAAGAAATATGATATAGTGTTTCTTCAAGAAAAGCACCTTTCTCTGCAGGAAGCTGAAAAATTTGGGAAGTTATGGGATAGGCATTTTTTTTATAGTGCTGGCTAGAGTAAGAGCAGGGGAGTCATAACACTGATAAGTAAACATCTAAAATTCAAATGTCTCAAAAAAATTAAAGACAGATTAGGAAGAGTCATTATTGTTTTAGCTGAAATTCTGGGGGGAAGTCTTATTTTGGCTAATATTTACACAACTAACGTTGATGATCGGGACTTTTTAATAGATCTTGAAGGGATGTTGCAAGCCACTGGCTCCCCTCATTTTATAATATTGGGAGAAGACTTTAATCTTTTGATGGACTCAGTCCATTGTGAAGCAAAAGTGTGCAAGCCGCCTAGAGCAACATTGACGCTTCACAGGATGTGTACAAATCTTGGTCTTATAGATATTTGGAGACATTTGAACCCATCTGGTAGGGACTATAATTTTTTTTCATCAGTCCATAAGATTTAATCAAGAATAGATTTTTTTTTTTACATCTACGTCCCTCATTTGATCTATTGTTGATTGCTCAATTGGAAACATTTTAGTCTCAGATCGCGCCCTAGTATGTTTAGAGGTGTTGCTACATACAGAGAAAAATAAATCATATAGCTGTTGCTTTAATGTATCCCTTTTGCAAAATCCTGAATTCCAACAAATGCTAAAGGCTGAAAACAATGATTATATGAATATGAAGAAGATGGAGTTTTGGCTATTCAGGGCAAGACAGCCATACTATGACTCAGGGGACAAAGCAGGGAAGCTTTTGGCTAAATATATAAAACAGATAGTGTCTTTTTCTACCATTTCCTCAGTGAATTCTACTGGTGGTATTTACCTCAGCCATTGATATTAAGAATGCTTTTAAAGAATTCTATTTTGAGCTCTATAGTTCCACATCTTCGTCTACTGGTGAAGATATTAGAAACTTCCTCAACTGATGACTGAGCAAAAAAATGATCTGTTACGGTCCTGCTCACCAATCAGAGTCGGCACAGGGCGTGTACATTTTACAACAACAAATGAAGCTAGGTGAAATCGTGTGGGATAAATGCCGTCAGCTGAACCTACAGAGCTAGTCCCAAAAATGACCGGCACTTCAGTGATTTGAGAAATCAGATGTAAACCAAATAAAGGTAATATGCAAAGCCTGTCGTGCAGCAGTTGCCACATACAGAGGTGTATGGCCAAAGAGTCAATGCCTGCAAACGGCATACTTTCCCGTTGACCACACGGGAGAGAAATTTGCTTATGGACTTAGAGCGTGTTTGTCCAACTGGGGTCTGTCAGAAGAATATATCCAATACATATCACTACAGATTGTTTACAGAAATTTCCCAATTTCAGTTTTATTTATTTTTTATTATTACTATATTTAACATGATTGCAGAAGGTGCAATATGTAGATTATGCTCTTGAACTGAGGCAAATCAGAAATTTCAATTTGCAGGAAATTACTGCTATTTTTTAAAAATATTGGAATAGTTTTTTTTATTATGTTTTATTATTATTATTATTATTATTATTATTATTATTATTATTATTATTATTATTTAACTTTAGCCTTTGTAATAAATGTTCTGTGTTTGATTGTTCAATGTTACATGCTTATTAAAAGAAAACACTTGTTACAGGCAATTCATATGTTCTCATCCTTACATTAGAATATAAAGCAGTTTTGATGGTGTCTCATGTTGTAATGTTCCATGACATGTTTTATTTATTACACAGAAAATATTGAACTTTAGCTAAACTTTTTTTTAAAATCGCAAATCGAATCGTAATCACAATATCTGGCAGAAAAATCGTAATTAGATTTTTTCCCCAAATCGTTCAGCCCTAATGGAGACACAGCCCATGTTTTTTTGGTGGTGTGTTAAGATTAGTGATGAGAATTTTGGTCATTTTGTCTACTCGAGGTCATTGACTAATTACACGAGAACTTGTCGAGTACTCAAGGGGCGATTACATGTTCATAACTGTATATATAATAACATGTCTGTTAAACGTCTATGGCTGCTGCATTGTGCCTTGTTGTTCCAGTGTATCATCTATTCATTATTATAGGCTGTTATAAAATAATATGTTACAAAATGTACAAAAGATTAAAAATATAATGCATCACATTTTATCATTATGTGAAGATTCGCTGTCCAACTCTGAAAGAATGTGCCCAACGCACGTCCATCTGTTCTTCCTTCAGGTTACCATAGTAATCTTAGGGAAGTTAGCGAGGGAAGGGGGTAAGATTTTTAAGAGGAACACAGCCAAGGACTTAAATATTGATTTGTTTATCAACCATGCTTATAATACACATCTTGGATGGTATGAGGGTAAATGATGAGAGAATTTTCATTTATGGGTGACCTACCCCTAATATGCAGAGAAAACTATAAAGCTGCGTTCACACTGCCAGCTACTTTGTCGCTGTGCATGTCACCAGTGGCTGTTTCTTAACAATTAATATTATTATTAAAATATTAAGATCACGTGAGCTCTACCATCTTCTCTCATATTGGCTGTCGCTCCCAAAAGTTGCTCTTGATTGGCATAAAGTTTGTTGCGTCGCTGGACACACCCACATCCGGTTGCCAATGGTCGCCATCGCTCGTGTTGCCGGAAGTTGCCAGCTCTCATTGAAAACAAATGAGATGAACGTGTCACTGGCAGTGTGAACACAGCTTAAGTAAGCCATTTGTAGGTAGATTTTTCCAGAAAGTTTAAACAAATAGTAGTTTTGTGGCACTATGAAAACATCGATTTGTTTGTTTTAACTGTCTAGCATCACAAATTTGGCTCAACCAATGCTGTGATTTTGGGATGGACTATCCGTTTGGTCGACCAATGGGAAAGAGTTCAGCCTTTAAAGACAATTTATTTTTAAATTAAAAAAGTTCAAAAATGGGTTAATTTGTTGTTCAGGCCATGGCCTTTGTATTGCCTTTTTGCATTAATTCAGATTTCATCTATAAATATGAACGAGCATGAACTATGAGATCTTCTCTCATGGAATAAGAAATAAAAAACTGTAATCCTTATTTCAACTTGAATTTTTTAATGATTATTTAAACAGATCTTTGTTAGCTCTTGACTATGTTTTTTTTTTTTACCATAGTAAGTAAACTTCCTAGCAAACCATGTTATTATGGCAGAGAGTATGCTGGTTAATTGCTAAGTTATCTGTCAACCAATCCTATCTCCAATTAGGGCAACTGAAAGACTTGAAAGAGTTGCTTTCTCCTATGAGGGCCATTAACAACTGAACAAGTCATTCCAGGTGTCTTCAAGATAAAATGTATGCTAATCAGAGGCCATTAGTAGCAATCAGGGCCTTTTCTTGGACAGGAGGAGATGAATCAACATTTGGGGTGAGATTCTGAAGTCTGACATGGCTGACAAAGGCTAGACTGAGATGGGGGTGGGTGGGAGGGAGAACTAGTCAAACTCACGGGTTACAGATCAAGAATCGGGAATCAATTTGTCTGCTTTGAGTGATGTTTTTTTTTCTCCAACATGGCCGTGGCCTCTTTGATATGGGGTGGTAAATGGAATTCAGAACAGAAGAGCAGCCCACTGGAGTGAAATGAGAACAATGTAGGGAGCCAAAGTGCCCATTACCTTTGCAATGGGAGAGGGGCCTTTTTTTGGATTGGTCTCACAGTTAGGCTGGGACTGCAAGCCATATGACACCATTTAAGGAATTTCAAAGCTAGCGTTTACATTGCAACATCACCTGTGAAAGTCATGTAATCATTGTAGAGTGCTTCAAGTCTGCACAAGACTAGTCCTGCCCACAGTTCCACCCATTACGCTGTGATATAACCTTTGAAACACCAGAGACTACTCTGAGAAGGTGGTCCAATATAAAACAAATAAAACTATGAAGTACCCAGGTTCCCAAATTAAACTATAAAAAGCAATCTCAGAAGGGCTACTGGACACACGGTAAGGATCAGGGATGTTGTCTATAAAAAGATACAGGATGGACAAAAGTCAACCTTGGCATTTCGATCCATCCAGAATTTCCCACTAACAGACCTTGATATAATGCTCATTGGAAAAACTGACAGCAAAGAGGGAGGGAAGGTTGAGAAAAAGATGAGGAGGGAAGATAAAGTGATGAAAATGGAAAAATCTGACATAATTTACTCACCTTAATGTTGCTCCAAACCAAATTACTTACTTTCTTCTGTGGAGCACAAAAGGTGAACTCAAGAACCACATCAGTCAGATTTGTGAACAACTAATTTAGAATGGTTTTGTAAACTTGATCAACCGATTCATTGACCAGATCTGACTCAAAAGAACAATTTGTCACAAATTGGACATCAGGAGAGCTAGGGATTGGGATTTCAGTAAATAACTACTTACATTTAAGCCTGTTTCTCACACAAAGCTTCAGTCATATGGACCACTTTTATTCTGTTTTTTTTTTTTTTGTTGTCTTTTTGTAGCTTGATAGCCCCAGCCCTCATTTCCTTCCATTACATGGAAAAGGGTTGCCAGGATATTGTTTAAAAAAATCACCTTTGTGTTCTAAAGTAATTCAAGAAATATTTGTTTTAAAAAGAACATGGTAATTAAAGTAAATAAGAATGAATACAAATCTAAGCCCAAGCAAATGGTGTGGGAAAAAGAGAATGGATATATTTTCTTACAGTTTTTTTTGTTTTATACGCAAGTGTGATTCTGTACTGAGTTGAAACTCTACAGCCCCTAACACCTTAGTGTCAGAGGCAACCATATGCAAACTCTCTCGACGTCTCTCTCTCTCTCTCTCTCTCTATTCTTCCTCTCTTTTTTGTCCCTCACCCCTTCTCTCAGAACTGTTGTTCACTGCAGCATCTCCTCTCTTGCTCTTTGCACTTTAGATACCTCAAGCGTGAAGCTGGAACAATTACATTTGCAACACAAGGGGTTCCCATCTCTTCCTTCAGGTTTCCAAATTAAAACACAATGAGCAATCACTACTTTGAAACCCTTGCTTTTAGAACTTCATCTATGGTTTCAGATCTTGAAGAGGTTACACTGAATATTGAATGAGTGAAAGCAAAACATGCTTACAGGACATCTGCTGCTCTTTTTAATTGGTGGACAGTCAGGAGCTCAATCCTCTGAAAATTACAGAGGACATCACTTTTCAACAAATGAAAACTGCAAATTCATTTCAGATTTGATGAGCATGACATGACTGAGATTACAATTTATGCAAAACTACATATTTTTTCAATCGACTGATAGATTTAGGCAGAACAAAGAAAGCCCTGTATAATTTGGTTGACCCCGACACAACGTGTTTCTTAGGGGTTGTTTACATTAAAAGTGTTCACAAAACAAAATGCTCATGGCCAAATGTGATATATGCGGCGATGTCCAGTGCCATTAATCAGAACTTGCATCTACAGTGGTGGTGATTTAAAAGGGATACATTTTAGGCTCTTCAAAGAGGGTTTTTACCATGCAAACTGTCTAACAGTTAAAGCATAGAAAGCTGTCAGCATACCATTTAAAGTACCACTATTTACAGTGTAAAATATCTTAAGTATATAAAAAAAATCTAAATACTAACCTTAAAAATCAACTAGTGGGTCATTGAACGACTAGTCGAACTTCAAGACATATCACTAGATTAAAGGTTGTCCCAAAAACTATCTGACTCAAGTGAAGTCATTTTAATTTGTATAGCGCTTTTCACAGTACACATCGTTTCAAAGCTGCTTTACAAAAAATCATGATGTAATACAATTGTAAAGTCAAAAGTTACTTAAAATTACACAGTGACTGACAAAGTGGAAATTCTAATTTTCAATGTTTTTTTGTGTTTTAATTTACTTCCACAAGGCCACCAAACCACAGAATTTTAAGTCAGTTTATAGGTTAGTTGATGCCTCTATTTCAAGGCAATTTGATTAACTTCTCCTACCGTCAATAAGTGTAAAGAAGTGCGGCCCATTATCTGAGTGCAGCAGTCTGTTTCAAAGGCCTGCTATTTCAGCCATCAAATTGGAGAATTAATGACGTGGATAATCGTCTCTTATTTTGAAATCTAAATTCTTGGTTGAGGAGACAGGGCAGCGGGGATTAATAATTCGGCTGAGTGACTAAAACTGCGTTGAACCATTGCATCTGCTCAAGTAGCAGTGGCTTTCTTCCGCTACACACAAGCCTTGTCATGACAAAAGATGAGACACCGATGAAAACGAGACCGGGCCAGCCAGTGTCCTTTAGTGTCTCCCAGAACACAGTGTTTCCATTTGTTCAGCAGAGCTGGGAAGGTGCGTTTGACAGATCAGGGGCAGGTGGAGGCTCTGTGCTAGTGTTACAGCTTCATGTGCCTGTGTGTCATTAAAAGTGTGTGGGAGTATACATGGCCGAGCAATCAAAGGCAGCAGCAGCAGCAAAGGCAACCCCGCTTCACCATAATATCCTGCACAGTTTTTCCTCTCTCCCTCTTTGCCTGTCTCACTCCATCCCACATTTGTTTAAACAGCTCATCACATTGAGAAATTTCCCAGATGTATTGGGGAGAAATGGTTAACCAGCACTAGATTGAAAGGGGGTATTTACACTTGGTCACGTCATTCATTTTTACTGATCTGACTAAAGGCTAAGTTCAGAATAGTATACTACCATACAGTACATACTATTTATCCATATACTGCAAAAATAGCAATAGTATGGTAGTATGCTATTCTTAACACAGCATAAGTGTTTACATAGACGGATTCGAAACAAAACGCAATCCGATCACTCAAGATTGTGGTTTGCACCTGTAAATGCATCTGGTTTTCAGGCAATATAAATAAACTTTACTTCTCCCAAATGGAACTAAAGTAGAATGTTTTGGAGCCCAATGATGATAAAGAACATGTGCCATAACAGCTGTTGCCTTTTGTACTGCCGCCTCCTGTTTTTATTTATTTCACTGACCAGCATTAGCGTCATCACACAAGTGCATGTAGCGCAGGAATGTGCTTACCTACTCGGACAGCAATCCGATCAATCAAGATGCATGAGGTAACTAAGAGTAAATAGGACTAAAAAGTGTGTAACAATCTATTAACTGGAGAGTTTTCAAATACATTTTTAAGTTAAAAGTGACACCAATAAAACGGTGTTCAGCTTATTTCAGCGACATGTATAAATGTTAAGAAGACCTAAAAAAGGGTCTTGTTCCACACCATGAGGGGGCACAATTCTGCTTTCTATGCCTTTAGGGTCTGGGATCACATTCTTCTCCATCTGCATTTCAGAGGTGTGAACTAATTGACAAAGAAATGGTATGGCAATAAATTGAAGTGTTTGTATTAAAAAAGGTTCTGGCCACCTGCTTTGGGTTGCCCTGTCTGTGACCACTTCACCTCATGAACCGTAATGATGCCACCAACCCCAATCTCTGTTTTAACACTCACTGATACATTCTTTATGTGAGAGATCTCAAATTCTCTTTGATGAAAGCAAAGGTTGATGTTCAGGTCTGCTGATGATTCATATAGTCAAAAGAATAGGGAAAGCCAGTGAGTATGAAGTATGCAACAGAATCAAGTGAGATGGACAGCAACTTGAAGAGCATCACTGATATAGCAGAGTGGGAAATGTATTTCCACACAACCATATACAGAGGTTACACAATATTAAACAATACAAGGATGTGCACTCTTGGTAATGGTGGAGATATTTGACATGATCAGATGCTTTTAAAGTAACCGCTTACAGTAACATTCTTTTTTTATGTTTAGTACTTTTTGCAATACTATACAAGAGATATTTCTGGTCCTCTAAACCCCTATTTGGATGGAAAATATTTGACATAGGGACGTGAGGCAATGCCAGCATTTACAGGTAGTAGTCAGTGATTTTATTGCCGTCCAAATCCAAAATGCCTGTTTTTCTCCCACCTCCTGTGAGAAAATTCCCGGCCGAATTACCTTAACAAACATCAAGGTCATGAGGTAATTTAATTACCATCTGAATCCACACCTCTGATATTATAATTCAAAAGTCACTTTGGAAACCCTTTTTGACCACTGCTAAGTGTCGTACAGTTGCGCTGCACGGTAACAGCTCTGCTGGTAATTTACAGATGTGAACAATGGAGGATTGTGTAACAGAATGTTTGAAATAATTCCCAATAATATAATTACGTCACCACTCCACCACAGTGGGAACTCTTATGCCGAGTTTACACTACACGATTTTAAGCCCGATTTTCTCTCGCCGACAGTTTTGTGGGAGGAGTCCTGATGTACCTGCAACAGAACATTAACTAGCATGGCTGCGGTATCAAGAAAGTCTCATTGGACCGAAGAAATGGAGGAACATTGGCAGTAGCACCAGATTTGATGTTTCCTCTGAATGTACCACAACCGGGTGGAGAAAGAGAAGAGTTGGAGAGAAATTGCCAATTCTCTTGGACAGTCAGGTAAGAAAATAGTTCGATTTTACAGTAGGAGATACTTTTTCATATTATAGCCAATAAAATATATGATGCCTTGAGGTGATTAAAAACATACACATCATATTCTGAAATGCATAATATATGATCATGCATTAGTTTTCTTATCTCGTAACACTTCTCGCATGTACTCTGTTGTGAAACGTAATTTGGAGTCCAGGCAGAGTCGTCTGGGATTCGTCAGTGACAAGACAGACAGTTGTGTAATATGAACGGTACCATGATCCGACGTCTTTTAAAGTTGTGTAGTGTGTAGGAGCCATTAAGTAAATGAAAAATAAATGAATAGTTTTGTGAAATTGTTTCTGAAAGTTTGTATCACCTCGAAATGAAATTAAAGTCAGCATTTTTTCACACGTCAAGTGTCGCTTCCTTGACGCCATGTTGATCATGTGACTCAAACATTTGAGTGACCACATGAGAAGTGAATTTCCGGGTTAGTAGGATGACTAGTAACAGGATGTCCCCTGTGATTTAATTGTCATCCGAATGCATGAGTTTTACCACAGAGACTCCTTGCAAATGTACTTTTACAGACATCACAATGTGAAACAACTGCCGTCTAAATAGGGTAGTGTTTCAAGAGTGCTGATATTTGTATAACAGCACTGGGACGCTTTACTGTGTGAATCTGTGTTTGTGGCATTCCAGACAGGCTGTCAGTCTGTTTGTTGCCCAACGACACACAATAGTAGATGCTGCTTTGGTTTCTTTTGGCATTATTTTCATTTGCGGAGCGAAAATAGAATAAATAAGTGGCCATATTGTGTCTAAAATTAAGTGAATAGAACTTTATAACTAAACTTGTTGTGGCACGGTGGAGGGCGGGGCCGGATCGTGACTCAACACGCCCGGTCCCGTATTAGGCTAATCAAGCCTCCGAGAGGGTTAAAGGCCGACTGCGGAGGACGTACGTGAGAGAGAGAGATCGTTCACGGACATGTCCGTTGTCCTATGTGTTTGTATTTTGAGTTTTAGATTAAACCTATCATTTATATGTTAAGCCGGTTTCTCGCCTCTTCCTTGCCCATGAGCATGAACTGTTTTACATTTGTTTAAAGAACTGTTGTATAAATGCAATAGTATTGCTTATATAAGAATCAAGGACTGACAACATTGAATCTATCCAATACCGGAAAAAAGGTATTTGGTAGACTACATTGTAAGTATTACTAAGACTCACAGAAACCAGACAAGTAAACTCTTGAGGATAAGTCATGCTGCTAATAAGAGAAATGACTTATCATAGAGATGGACTGATGGCCACTGACCACACTCTGTCAAACCTGGGAACTGTATACAAGAACTGTACGAATCGACCTGGAGTCAAAGTCTAAATCTACAATGAAATTAAACTATTTCAATCATATGGACATGAACCTACATTGCACAACAATATCAGTGCGGAAACTCAAATGTTTATAGTGCAGCGACCAATTTTGCATTGCTTTTACAGGAATTATTAATTCCTGATGTCTTTACGAGGCTTTTCGCAAATTAAAGCGTGCATCATTGCATGCATCTAATGATGGGGTCATACACTACAGCCCCATGCAAAAGGATGACATCATACCAAATAGAACGGCCAAATAGAAGCATGGGGTCACTCGACATAGCAGATTTCACTGATGGCCGTGTGAAGACATGCTTGAATATAAATGTAATTTACATTGAGTTACTGTGATTGAATTGGACAGGGTCCAAAATGGGAGGTAATAACTTAAGGAGAGGAGTGTTATCACTCAAAGATTTATTTCCCACTATTGAATATTAATTGTTCACTGTTCCTAAATGCTTCTCTATAAAGTGACCTTCAAAATCAACTGAATACCATGCAGTGGAAAGAGGCCAATGAAATAAAGCAACGGAGAAAGACAACCTAGACTTGTCAACCATTTATACTTAAAGGGATATTTTACTGAAAAATTAAAAGCCTGTCAGCTTTTACTTACCCTCATGTTGTTTAAAACCAGTTTGACTTTCTTTGTTCCACAGAACCGAGAAAGCCCTACGGGTTTGGAACAACATTAGTAAATGATGTCAGAATTTTCATTTTTGGGTTAACTATCCCAACAGATAAACAATGCCTGAACAGCTCTCACATTTGCAGTCTTGTATCTGGAGCCACTGACTCCTTTAGAGTCTTAATCGCTTACTCTGTCATGAACAATTATTTTACTATCACTAAAAAAAGAAATATAGTGATGATTTGTAGCAATAAACCTTAATGTTGAAATATTATTAGTTTAAGAAGCATTACAGGAAATGAGCACTAATTAAAAATAATAAAGCTCCTCTATTATTCAGGATTAGGTGTTTTTAATGGCAAACTATCCCAAACAATCTTGCCACAAAGTGTGGACTCACAAAATGGCTGAACTACTGTAGTTAATGTGTAACAAATGTTTACATTTAGGAAATAGGTTAACAAGTGGCCCAATATCAAAGAGGAGGAAAAACTACCACATTACTGTTTTACTTTTTAACCAGAGAATAATGGCTGTTGCTAGACTCTCTAAAGGGAACTAATTTTTGGATCTAGATCCCAAACTAAACCTTTATTGCATGTGCGACTATGTTGCTATTGATTCAATGTTTAGAAATCTTGTGTAGACTTGAAATCTACACTTTGGAATTCAATGGAAATCACATCAGTTTCTTGTTAAAAGATTTATTGCTTTGTCATCACATCAATTTAGATGGTTTCTGAAATTAAGATGAAGTACTGTAAACAGAAAACATGAATTTACCCTCCTGCACTGAAAAGGTGCCTGTCTGTCAGAGTGAATCTGCACATATCTTCTAGGTGTCCTGTGAACAGGGCCACACAATTGTTCTGCAAATTTCCCCCTTCAGCTCTCAGATGGTACACACTGATGTTTGCTGCCTGCGTGATATAGAGCACATCACAGTCCAGCTGTATCCATGGCAATAACCTGTGGGCGAACAATCAAGGAATGGAAATTACTCCTACACGTTTTTTCCGTAATTCACTCTGTATCTTGGGGCTTAAGGTGACGAGGGGGCTAATAAAACACACACACAATAATGCCTTGTCCATATTGGCAAGGTCAACGACACTCCTTAAGCCAGAGGATACATTTCTGAAAATATGTATGTTGGGGTTGGACAATGAAAGTATGTCATCTATTTACTTTTAAATTCTTCTTTTCCCTTCTCCTTTTCGAAGGACAGGGGTGGGTCACATTTCGACTAGTTTTAGTCTACTAGCTTGCACAAGATAATTTCTGTATCTGTATTTGTTTAGTTATCCTGTATATGATTCAGGTAGTTTTTTTCATTAAAGTTTGATGCAGCTTAAATAAATTAAGTGCATATCTTATTTGACCAGGTTTCACAAGGGTTTAAAAAATATAAAATAACATGGAACTCACTTAATTTTCCACTTTAAAAGGATCTCTTTACAACAGACTACAAGTATCCAGTTGTGGGACACCCTCACTCTGTCCTTAAGAGGAATGGAGAGACACCTGAAATAATTGATGAATAATCGGGTCTTGCAGGTTGACATTGTTCTGTGTACATTTTGGTTTAATTTTATATAATTGGCAAAACTAGGGGAAATATATGCATTAAGTTATCTCTTAGAAACAGCCAGAGAGGACACTTAAGTGACATGCTGCTTGTTTATACAGTTAAACTTGTAAAATGTATAAAAGTGCATAAAGTGTATAAAATATTAAGCATTTGAAATACACAAAGCCATCAACTTGACAGTTTTTGTGCCAGGTGTGACTAAAAGACGAGGTGACTTAATGGAATCTTAATGAGATATATGAACTATTTTTGCCATTGTAAATGAGTTTAAATATCAAATATTTCAGGACTTAGTAACAGTGCCTTCTTTTCCCTACTGGCGGTGACTAGCATTTGTTGTGTTTTGAATGGTGGCTACAACACAAGATGATGGTGTGGTACCTTTTTAAGAAAGTTTTTAGCCAGCATGACTTCCTTGGCTAACCTGCATTACCAGAAAAACTTCACTGGTTGGCCAGCTTGACCAGCTCAGTTTTGCTTGTGACATATGCTAGTCCAAATTAGCTCTGACCAGCATCAACCAGTTTAGACCATCATGGGAATTGCATAAACTGGTCTTCTCAGCAGGGTTATTCTGATTGAGACTGCTCAAATCTAAAATACAAAAACCATCATCCAAACAAAAAAAATTCCCAAACTGTTTTTTTTTTTTTTTAAATCAGGTTGACTACAATCAAAATTCTTATTTATCTACGCATTGGTACTATTTAACGTTTGCTCTCTAAACTTTGTAATAATTCCCTCATGTGCAGGTTGCGCATGCAAACAAGACCCACATCACTGACAGAGTAAGTACTTCAGTGTACTTTTAGATATTTTTATTGGAAAACTATACATACATTTTAATCATGAATATGATTGTTGCCCTAATATCAAAAGTCTCATTAGAAAAAAAGAAATTATGATCTAACGTGAACCTTGATGAAAAAATATGATTGTGCCTCAACACTTCTTGTAATCTTTTTAGCTATTCTTCTCCACATAATGTCTCTGGAGATCAGCTGGTAGCTTCTCCTGCTCGTTTGAAAGAAGCAACAGAGCGATGTGTGATCCAGGTAGAACAGGATGAGGAAGAGCACATCCTTGGGTAAATGAAAGAGAAACATTGCAGCTACTTATCCAGACCAGCACCTCTTTTCTTTTCTTTGTCACACTGCGTCTGCCGCTACTTGAAGGTATATATTAAGAAGACGTTCGTCTGTGTCACGCAGGAATATGCAGATGCCCATGTTTTTGTCAAAGCCAGTAGACACGGTGAGTCACGTGATCTACGCACGCTGATCTTTACTCACATCTGAATGCCACACAAGAGCCAGTGTGCTCTGCTCTTATTTTCTGTGGTAGTTTTAACTTGGGCTATATGTATTATCAGTAAATTGAGAAAAAATATTTGTTGTTGTTGTTGTTCATGATGAGCATGATGGAGATGGTTTTTGCCAATGAGGAGAATGATGGTGTCAGATTTTAGTCATTACACAATAACACAGTATGGACCGTAACAGAATAAAAACTAAATGATTTAATATGAATTATTTTATAAACCTCCACAATAAGACAAAAACTTATGAAATGTATAATAGTAAAAATGTATTAAAATCCAGGGTTGTGTGTATTCTGATTACAAAATAATTTGTTACACTAATCTAATAACTTTATAGTCAGAAAGTGGTGTAATGCATTACATTTTAAATTGTAGTAATCAGATTACAGTGATTTATTTTTAATTAATTATTAAGGGCAGGATATTTATACCGAATTCCCTATTTGATTCCGATTTAGATTCAATTTAATATAGATTCCTATGGGTGCATTTGATTTATAATGTCCATTTTGCTTAAATATGAAAATAATGATCTCTCAGCTAATGCTGTTAATTATACACAGGACCTTCTATCTAGGTACATTACGAAAAAAAAATGTTTTACAAACTAAAAGATTTTATTATAATTTTTTAATCATATTGGTCACATTTTTGCTTTTTAAATGTCCAAATCCATCTGTTCCATGCATCAATATATATATGCAATTTAATATAATATAATATCAAATTGCAAATATTACATTGCATGTGAATATACTGTATACAGTTGAAGACAGAAGTTTACAAGGTTGAATTTTTTTTTAACCACTCAAAAGATTTAATATTAGCAAACTCTAGTTTTGGCAAGTCGTTTAGGACAAATACTTTGTGCATGACACAAGTAATTTTTCCAGCAAATGTTACAGACAGATTGTTTCACATTTAATTGACTATATCACAATTCCAGTGGGTCAAAAGTTTACATACATTAAGTTAACTGGCTATAAGCTTGGAAAATTCCAGAAAATGATGTCCAGTCTTTAGACTAGACTAATTAGTCTAGTAGTTTCTGATAGGAGGTGTACTGAATTGGAGGTGTACCTGTGGATGTATTATGAGGCCTATCTTCAAACTTTCCTCTTTCCTTAACATCATGGGAAAATCAAAAGAAATCAGCCAAGACCTCTGGAAAACAATTGTGGACATACAAAAGTTTGGTTAATCCTTGGGTGCAATTTCCAAATGACTGAAGGTACCACGTTCATCTGTACAAACAATAGTACGCAAGTATAAACACCATGGGACCACAAAGCCATCATACGCTCAGGAAGGAGAAGCATTCTGTCTCTTATAGATGAACATAGTTTGGTGCAAAAAGTGCAAATCAATCCCTGAACAACAGCAAAGGACCTTGTGAAGATGCTGGAGGAAACAGGTAGACAAGTATCTATATCCACAGTAAAACACGACCTATATTAACATAACCTGAAAGGCTGTTCAGCAAGGAAGAAGCCAATGCTCCAAAACCGCTATAAAAAAGCCAGACTACAGTTTGCAAGTGCACATGGGGACAAAGATCTTAATTTTTGGAAAAATTTCCTCTGATATGATGAAACAAAAATGGAACTTTTTGGCCATAATGACCATTGTTATGTTTGGAGGAAAAAGGGTGAGGCTTGCAAGTGGAAGAACACCATCCCGACCGGGAAGCATGGAAGTGGCAGTATCATGTTGTGGGGGTCCTTTGCTGCAGGGACTGGTGCAATTCCCAAAATAGATGACATCATGAGGAAGGAAAATGATGTGGATATATTGAAGCAGCATCTCAAGACATCAGCCATTAAGTTAAAGCTCAGTCGCAAATGAGTCTTCCAAATGGACAATGACCCCAAGCATATCTCCAAAGTTGTGGTAAAATGGCTTAAGGACAACAAATTCAATGTATTGGAATGGCCGTCACAATGCCCTGACCTCAATCTGATAGAACATTTGTTGGCAGAACTCAAAAAGCGGAGGAATGGGCCAAAATTCCAGCAACTTATTGTGAGAAGCTTGTGGAAGGCAACTCAAAATGTTTGACCCTGAAATATTCAAACATGTTTGAATGTTTGAATATCTGAAAAATAAGCTGTAATCAAATGATTGATGAACACTTATGTGTGACATTATTTTTATATTATTATCTGTATAATTTTTTTCAATATCTGAAGTACCTTATTTGTTGTGGATGTCCCAATGTGGATACTAAATTTGCACTTTTCAGAGAGCTCAATAAAATATTCAAATTATAATTTGGTTGCATTTGAGGGCAAACATTTTTTAATCGATTGTGTAAAAAAGGCACATAATATCGGAATATCGTGAATCGGATCAAATCGAAATTGTATAATGGCAGACTTTGAAGTATCTGCAAATATCGGATCACAGGCCAAGAGAATCGATATAAGATCGTATCATGATGAATCGTCCGATTTACACCCCTATGTAGTGTATGTATTTTCAAAGTGTGTTATTGTCCTAAATTGAACACTTAACAGTGTTAACAGTGTTTTCAACAACACAGGAGCATGCAGGTGATGGAAGGGATGTTTTCAAACACACTGAATGTGATGCCACTCAGTTCAACACTTATATATAAAATAATGAACATATTCACTATTAAAATAGACTTCATTCAATGACAAATGGATCTCCTCTTTGGAGAAGACATTATACACACACCCACAACACACATTACACAGAATGAGTCAAACCAAACATTTAATTTCAACATTGAAAGGATCTCTGTGCCAAACTTATTCTTCACTATAATACTGCTCAATCAATTGTGAGCGAAAACTGAATATTTGCCAGCTAGTGGTGAATCACAGACAGTTTTAATTGCATAGTTCAAAATGTGGTTGTGTATCCAAGTGATTTACTTACATTGTGGAGGTTTGCGCATAGAGTAAAAGATTGATTTGGTATTTAAGAATCAAAATCGAGATCATTCAAATGATGTAACGCACACACAGGCTGGTTGGGATCCATAAGCGGTTTTATTGAAGAATGCAGACTCAGGTTAATACAGGCGAGGTACAATGCACAAGCAAACATGTACATCACAGGTAGGCAGTATCGTAGTCAGACAGGCAGAAGATCGGGGCAGGCAGCAGACGGCAAACAGTAAATAGACAGGCCTTAATACAAGAAGGGAAGGTGGCAAACATACGTAAACAAAGGTACAAGGCAAGGTCAATACACAGGAGGTCAGTAATCATAGAGGTAAGCGCTCAGTAATGTAGCCAGGGCAAACAAGTCTTCACAATGAGTGAACAAGCAGACGTGGTCTAAATAGAGTGACAGTGATCTGAAACAGCTGTGGTGTAATCGGGCCAGGTATGCGGGCTTATGGGAAATGTAGTCTAAAAGTCAATACTCGGGTGAGTCAGATCTCTGGTGGCTGATTGAGGAGGCGCCTTCACCGGCGTTCGTGACAGAGCCCCCCTCCTGTGAGCGGCTCCTGACACGAGGGTGCGACCATCGTCGGGGTCTACCTCGAGTTCGAGGGGCCGGTTTTTCCGGGTTGATCCTGTGGAATTCCGAGATGAGGTTAAGGTTGACGAGGATGTCATCTGCTCCGACCCAGGATCTCTCCTCCGGACCGTACCCCTCCCAGACCACCAGATATTGGATTTGACTTTGTTGACGTCTGGAGTCTAGCAGACCTCGTACCAGGAATGCCTCTTCACCGTCCACGATCATGGGTGGGGGGCCGGGGTTCACGACCTCCTCCTCAGCCCTCGGACCACCGGCCGGTTTCAGCAGTGAGACATGGAAGGTAGGAGAGATGCGGTAATTAGCGGGTAGTTGGAGGTGAAATGAAACAGGGTTAATTTTCTTTAAAATCTTAAAGGGACCCATTGCAGGGTAAGCAGAGACGAAGATCTCGAGTTCAGAGCCACACCCACTGTCCCGGAGTGTAGTTAGGACAGGGAGGACGATGTCAGTCTGCTTGTTCCCTAGATCTGTTTACAGCTCGTTGGAGGTGGACGTGGGCCTGATCCCATACGGTCTCGCTGCGCTGGAGCCAGCTGTTCACCGCAAGGACTTCCGATGGTTCGCCAGACCAGGGGAACAGAGGGGGTTGGTACCCCAAGACGCACTGGAAGGGTGTTAAGTTGGTAGAGGGTTTGAGGATTGAGTTTTGTGCATACTCGGCCCAAGGGAGGAAATGACTCCAATCGGTCTGATTACGTTGGCAGTACATACGCAGAAACTTCGTGATTTCCTGGTTCAGTCGCTCTGTCTGACCATTCGACTGAGGATGGTACCCAGAAGTGAGACTGATGTTGACATTTAGTAAATGGAAGAAGGCTGACCAAACCCTGGAGGTGAATTGAGGACCCCGGTCCGAGACGATATCTTCGGGGAGCCCGTAATAGCGGAAGATGTAATTGAAGAGGTGTTCTGCGGTTTCGAAGGCTGTAGGGAGCTTGGGAGCTTGGCTAAGGGTATTAAGCAGCACACTTTGGAGAACCGGTCAATGACGGTTAGGATGATGGTATGACCTTGAGAGACAGGCAGATCTGTCACCAAGTCTACGGCGATGTGGGACCATGGTCATTGCGGTATGTGCAAGGGTTGGAGCAGACCTGCCAGAGGTTGTTTCGGGGGTTTTGCCATGTTGCAGGTGAGACATCCGTTCACGAATGTGGTAGTGTCGCTCTGCAGCATTTCCCACCAGAACTGATTTCTTAGCAGGCGTACAGTGGAAGTAATACCGGGGTGACCCGAAGAATGCATCATGGAAGAATGCACCAAACGAATTACCCTCTCCTGCAGGCTTGGTGGCACAAATATCCGGTTGGGCGGGCACCCGGGTGGAGGTGGATCAGCTGTATGGGCCTGGGAGATTTCTGACATTATGTCCCACTGGACCGGGGCTAAAATCAGTGTGGGCGAGATGATGGGTTCGGAGATAGGATTCTGAGGCGTGGGGTCGTGCTGACGGGAGAGCGGGTCGGCCTTGACATTTTTCGATCCAGGGAGGTACGAAATGGAGAAGTTAAACCGGGTGAAGAACAATGCCCATCTGGCCTGTCTGGGGTTGAGTTTTTTGGCTGAGCGTAAATATTCCAGGTTGCGGAGGTCTGTGAAAACTAGAAATGGGTGTCTGGCTCCCTCCAGCCTGTGTCACCACTCCTCCAGAGCTGCTTTCATGGCCAGTAGTTCACGATTGCCTACGTCGTAATTCTGTTCGGCGGGCGAGAGTTGGCGAGAATAGAAAGCACAAGGGAACAGTTTGGGAGGACTACCTTGGCGTTGAGAGAGGATGGCGCCAATGCCGGTATTAGATGCGTCGACCTCCACCACGAAAGGAGTGTTGGGGTCTGGATGATGCAGGATAGGAGCTGAGGTGATGCGATCCTTTAATTGGTCGAAAGCTTGAAGTGCGTCGGTGGACCAGCGAAGCTTGTTGTGTCCCCCCTTTACCATGGCAGTGAGTGGTGCGGCGACGGTGTTGAAGTTCCTAATAAATATTCGATAGAAGTTAGAGAACCTTAGAAAGCGTTGAAGTTCTTTCACAGTGGTAGGCTGATGCCAGTTTAAGACGATGTCCACTTTGCTCTCGTCCATAGTCACCCCTTCTGGACTGATGATGTATCCGAGGAAGGCGACTGACGTTAGGTGAAACTTGCATTTCTCTGCCTTGGCGTACAGCTGGTGTTCAGTGAGTCGTTTCAAGACTGCTCTGACCTGTGTGACGTGTTCTTCTAGTGAATTAGAGTAGATTATAATATCGTCGATGTATACTATCAGACACTGATTCAGCATGTCTCTGAAGATGTTGTTGATGAAGGACTGGAACACGGAGGGACTATTGGACAAGCCGAACGGCATCATGAGGTACTCATAGTGCCCACTGGTGGTGGAGAAGGCCGTTTTCCATTCGTCCCCCTCCTGAATGCGGATTAGGTTATACGCACAGCGTAGATCAAGCTTGGTGTAGATTTTGGCCGATCTCAACTGTTCTAAAGCCGCGGGGACTAGAGGTAGCGGGTATTGAAACTTGACCGTGACGTCATTCAGGCCACGATAATCGATACAGGGAGGAAGGGACCCATCCTTCTTACCCACAAAGAAAAACCCAGCTGCTGCCGGCGAGGTAGACGGACGAATGAATCCCTTGCCTAACTCCTCCTCGATGTATAGTTGCATGGCGTGGGACTCGGGTTCTGACAGGGGAAAGATTCTGCCTCTGGGTGGTGAGATGCCAGGCATGAGCTCGATGGCAGAGTCGCTCGAGCGATGGGGCGGTAGTTGCGATGCTTTGGATTTTCTGAAAGGTTCGCTTAAATCAGCGTATTCCGAGGGTATCAATGGGGAGTCGCCAGACTCCTTCAAGACCTTGGTAAATCCTACGGTAGTAGGAATGATGGGTTTTAAACATCTGGTCACGCAGTCAGTACCCCATTGCGTGATCTGATTATCCCGCCAGGAAATTTGTGGGTTGTAATCTTGTAGCCAGGGTAGACCGAGAATGACCGGGTTGTGGGGAGAGTGAATGACAAAAAAACAAGTGCTCTCAATGTGCAATGCCCCAACCTGTAAGGTAATGTTGGTGGTTGTGTAACGTACTTGGTCGGTTCCCAGAGGACGCCCATCTAGCGCCGCCACTACCAAAGGAGGATTACAGGGAATCAGGGGAATTTTATGTTGTCTGGCTAAGGCTTCATCAATAAAGTTGCCCACCGCACCGCATTGTGTACTGTAAGTAGGAGAATTGGGACGCAGCAAATGACTTGCAACAATGAACGAGGAGAAAATATATATATTATTCTGAATTTGTTCATCAAAAAAAAAAAAGTGTTAGGAGTTAGCAGTGTGATTACTTTTTTACAGAGTAATCATTACTGTAATCTAATTATATTTAAGGAAAAGTAATAAGTAATTTGAAATGGATAAATTTTGAGTAACTTACCCAACACTGTTCATATCATATAGAGTAGGTCAGTAATATGACATTAGCACAGTGCCATACTGAATTATATCAATATCTGGTGGCCAAAAGTTTGGAATAATGCACAGATTTTGCTGCTTCAGAAGGAAATCGGTTCTTTAATTCACCAAAGTGACATTCAACTGATCACAAAATATTGTCAGGACATTACAGATGTAAAAAAACAGCACCATCACTATTTGAAAAAAGTCAAATCTAGACAGACCCCATTTACAGCAGCCATCACTCCAACACCAGTTGTTGCATGGTGATTTTACAAAAGTGTAACAAGTGAAGGTTTCAAGCAGAGTATAGAGTTAACGTACCATCCTCCATCATGGACTCCAGCCGTGGCTGAGTCCAGGGAACTCTCCCTCCCATTGCTCGCTGGTCATTGGTCTAGATAGCATCCATTTGGTCAAACCACTCCACTTTTCCTTGATGGTTCTGTAGTCACATTTAAGTTTTTTTTTAATTTTCTCTACACTGTTGGTAGGTCCGGTGGTAGCCGTGTCTCAGCTGTGAGGCCAACCGCCACTTCCTGAAAAAATATTTTTGTTTTGTTCGTCGCTAACGAGAAGAATGTCTGCACCTCGTTTATTGACCACGGCATGGTTTTGCGCACAGCCATTTCTTTTTACAATTTGAAAGTCACGTGAACAAATGACACTGCTATAGCTGTTGCTAACTTTAAAACGAGTGGGTTGATGGTTGATGGTTGAAAATACAGTGACAGTGGTAGTGACGATTATCTCTGACCAATCAGTGATCTGCAGGGTTTTGATGTCACATTTAGTATCGGCTCGGCTCGCTTGGAACCTCGACCGATTTGGTACTAAAAAAAGTACCAGGTACTATCCATAATGGAAAACCCCCAAAAAGCGAGCAGAGTCGAGTCGAGCCGAGTTGTACCGTGCAGTGGAAAAGCCCCATTACAAGGACAGAAAGAGATGTGGAAGGCCAGATGTACAACTAAACAAGAGAATAAGCACATCAGAGTTTCTAGTTTGAGAAATAGATGCCTCACATGTCCTCTGCTGACAACTTCATTGAATTCTACCTGCTCAACACCAGTTTCATGTACAACAGTAAAGAGAAGACTCAGGGGTGCAGGCCTTATTGGAAGAATTGCAAAGAAAAACACTTTTGAAACCGAAAAACAAAAAGAAAAGGTTAGAGTGGGCAAAGAAACACAGACATTAGACAACAAATAATTGGAAAAGAGTGTTATGAATCTTTACCCCATTGAGATTTTCTGGGATCAGCTAGACTGTAAGGTGCGTGAGAAGTGCCCGACAAGTGCTACAGGAAGTGTGGGGTGAAATGTCACCGGACAGCAAGAATGCCAAGGATCTGCAAAGCTGTCATTGCTGCACGTGGAGGATTTTTTGGATGAGAATTCTTTGAATTAGTTTTAGAAATTCTGAAAAAAAAATTACAATTGTAATAGTAATATATATTATATATAGTTGAATGCCACTTTGGTGAATAAAAGTATCAATTTCTTTCCATAAGCGCAAGATTTGTATATTATCCCAAACTTTTGGCCACCAGTGTATTTAATAAAATAAATAATAATAAAAAAAATGCAGCATTCTCTATTGTCAAGGAATATGTGGGACAGCAATGTCAATATATCAGGCTATTTTAAAATTGTGATTTTCAGGAATGTCATAAATATTAATAACATCCTAAAAAGTCATGAAAATTTTAAGTGAATATAGATTTTTCTAGTTATGCTCAGCTAAAAACAATATTTCCTCAGCTTGAAATTGCTCTTTGCAGGTGTAATCTATAAAATGATTTTTAAAATAATTTTGTTTTATCATAAAAAAATGTAAAAGACGGCTTTTCATTGGTAAAGAAAAACTGAACTGGGACAAGAGATATATAGAAGTTTATTTTGTATAGAATTTTTTTTTTTGAGTGTATTAATTTAGTTTGTTGTCACCTCCAACCAAGCCATTTTACCCCAATGTGAACTTACACAACAGAAAGATAAAATACGTATTTGACATGAATTTATAAAAGATTGAAATAAATGTTACCTATTTACTCATAGATGTGTGAAAGATTTTATAAGTTCAACTAAAAGACACATTTACCAAACAGTTCAGACTCAAAATTCAGGCTTGTTATTATTCGTTTTCTCCTCTCTCTCATCTTTTCTGCCTCTTTAGACTTTATTTCTCTGAAGACATGCTCAGTTGCTTGTGGAATGCAATTTTGTTCTTTTCTTCACTCAGCCTCTCCTCCAATCACTCAACTTGTCCACCCCTCACTATATAGCACATTCAATTGCCTTGATGTTTTTTCTCCTTCCTCTTCTTTTTGCAGGCAAGACTCTTGTAATTGACAGAGGACCCCATCTCATGTAAGCATTCACTACTTGTCATTGTACAACATGTTTTTATATTAGCGCCACAATGGGGCCATTTGATCCTAGGTTATGGTATGTGATTGTCAGTAATGCGAGTACTTGGTGGTTGCCTTTGTTTGAACCAAAGTGGTGGCCTGACCTTAGCCCATTCAGTGTGGTGACCAAGTTACGCAGGCCTCTGTGTTCTTTTACTTTCTCTCTCTCTCCCTTACAGAGCCGAGTTTAGTTCAATGCACTGTCACAGATATTACCTCGTTTCCAGCCATATTCTCTCTTTTTCACTGTTTCTACAGAAACTTTTTGCCTACAGCAACAGTTGTACTTAGGACTCAACATTAGGAATGATAACAGGGTTCATTGTAAATACACTGTTTTTCAAAATTACACTGGTGACTATTATAAACTTTAGTCCTAACAAGCTAATTTTTTAAAGAAAGGAGATGCCTTATTTTATTTTTTTTATTTTTTGCTTGTTAGGGAATCAAGTATAGCCACCTGATGAATGTGCAATGAAAATAGATAGCTTCATATATTTAAACTGAACGATAAGCGGCCATTTGTGTCTTAAAGGGAAAGTTTACCTAAAAATGAAAATTCGGTCATCATTTACTCACCCTCATTTGATCCATACATGTACTATTTTTTTTTCTTTTGTGGATTGTTTTAATTGCATGTTTTTTACATACTAATTAAAGTGAATGGTGACTGATGATATCAGTCCCTAAGATTCTGCCTAAAATCTCCCTTTATATTTCATAAAAGAAATGAAATGTTATGTTCCCTTTACAAAAAGCTTCACTATAATGCTGGGCTTTGCTAAGCGCTTTGGGAACAATCCTAATGCGTCACCAGGTGTCATCAGATCCTCTTTTTTCAGAGCGATTCTGTGTGTGTGTGTTTTACAAACCCTGTCAAAACTTTCTTTCCTCTGCTAGGAATTAGAATTTGTGAGGCAGTTTGAAGTGAACCTTTTCTCCTTTCTGTTCTGTCTAGAAAATATATATGTATTTTTAAAAGAAAGAGAGAATGACTGAAAGCCATAAACGATGCATGTTCCTCTGTTCTCGCTCTAAAGCTGAAAAGGACACGCATCAGTTTTGCTCTGTTTGGGTGGGGCTCTCGTATGGATCTGGCTGAGGAGCGAGAGACGGGTTCATCCCTTTCGCTCGCTCTCACCCCAGATCCAGCTGATTCTCGTAAGCCTGAAGCGAGCCTTGGCGCCTCTTCGGTTCACGAGGACACTGAACCTCTGTAAATCCTGGAATTAAGAGACAAATGCGGCATTACGATCTGCTTTCGGGCAAAATGCTTCGCGCTCGCCTCGCTTACTTCCGGGAGTCAACGCCCACATTTCATTCGTGGGGCTCTCGCATGGATCTGGCTGAGGAGCAAGAGATGGGTTCATCCCTTTCCCTCGCTCTCTCCCCAGACCCAGCTGGTCCTTCCCGTGATCTCGAAGCGCGCTTCGGCGCCTCTTCAGTTCACGAGGGGGGCGGGGCGCTGAACCTCTGTACATTTCATGCACAATAATAAAGCGGCTGAGAAATTACTTGAGGTGATTACGTGAGATGTGGCCAGACTACAACTAGACTGGCCACATGAACAAGAGACCCTCCCCCAAACGCTCCAAACTAGAAGACAAATTTCTGTCTGGTGACCAAAATAATTAAATAAATAAAAGAGGGAATGGAACTCTATATCAGTCCCTTCCTTTCTTCTATGACCTCCACATAAATTTTCTTTATGGTTGAAATTTATACTTCCCGTGTCTTCGTGACCTCGACATTGGTGTATTCAACTATCGTGGGTGCTGAAGCTCGGGGTTATTCGGTGATGCCGCCGGTAGAAGAGACACCTACGGGTTTTCTCTTGCCTGGCTCGGCATCATCGCTAAAGAGACCTACTCTCCCCACAAAGCTGTGCAGGACCACCTCCACGCTTGTGGGGAAAGCTTATCAGGCAGCAGGTCAGGCTGGTGTTGCCCTGCACACTATGGCAGTGTTACAAGCGCAATAGGCTAAATCTGTTGAAGGACCTAAGTGTGGGCACCTCACTCAGGGGGAGGGGCCGTCGGCCACCCAGCCCCGCCCCGGTCCTTCTAGACGGGAGGCTCTAAAACAAAACGTGGCGAGTCGTGCTCCCCCTCGTAAAGACTGGGGTCCAGTTCGTCACCCTCAGCAGCCCCAATGCAAGACCTCAGGGGCGTGATTTCTAAGAGAAAGAAACCCTGACGGTCTTGTGCCCAGCCTTGTGGGGGTAGTTCCCCTCGGGACGGGGCACATGTATCATCCACTTCGGCCCACCCGATGCCCTCACGAAACCTCTTCACTCCCACCGCCTTTGGTGTTTTGGGTGATAGAAGCTTCCAACAAAGAGTTGGGTGTACCGTTGCTTCCTGCCTTGATCCAGGACGCGGAACACTCAACATCCCCTCAACAGGAAGTGTCAGAAATAATACCCATCTCAGAGAACCTGGCAGCCCCCTTGGGTCTGGACTTAAAGGCACATACATGAACCTGAATGCATCTGTATGCGTTTTTGTCCCCCGGTTTTTCTGCTTCCGGGGGTCTTGGCAAGGTTCGCCAGCAAGGGTCTTGCCTCCTTCTAATGGCGCTGCGCTGGCCGAACAGGATATGTTTCTCGAATGCCTCTCCTCGACGGCTCGCCTTGGCGATTCCGAACAGGGAGGACCTTCTCATCACTGGCCCGAATTGTGAAACCTTTCATGCTTGACCCCTAAGGGTACCAACTGAGGTTCACAGGGCTTTCTCTTGAGGTTATCGAGACCATTTCAAGTGCTAGGGCTCCCTCCACTTGGAACTGATCTTGGTAGATTTTTACAGGGCAGAAGAGGACCTTTTCGCCTCTGTTGATAGCACAATGTCTCCTCTACTTCTCCCCGAGTCGCCCAGTTTCCCCCCCTAAGTTCATATTACAGAACCAGCTAACTGCCAGTTTGCTTCAGTTCTGGATTTTCTGTAGAAAGAACTGTCAGCGGGCACTTGCCTCACCACTGCCACGTTTTATGTGGCCTCCACTGCGGTTTGCCATGCCTTGGTGGGCAGGGTGCCCCCTAAGAGGCATCCCTGCTAGGACCTCTTTATAGGGTAAGACCCCCCCATTTTAGACCTCTAGAGTCAGCGTTTGGTAGACTTCTGACTCTCAAGATGGTTTTTCTTATGGCATTTACATCTCTAAAGAGACTTGGGTACCTACAGGCTCTGTCTCTTTTGCCGGCCTGTTTAGAGTTTGCCCCAGCTATGACCAAAAGCATTCTTTGCACCCTCACCCTGACTACCTGCCCAAGGTACCTTTCGTGACACTTGGCCAGTTATTTTCTAAGCCTTCTGCTCCCTGCCATTTGTAACGCCGGAGCAGCTAAGACTTCTCAGACTTTGTCCAGTCTGTACCCTTCTGACTTATGTCCACCGCTTTTGCTAGTGGCGTAAAGTCAGGGCAGCAATTCTTCACTTGGAAGCCATGAGCGGGGGGTGGTCACCTCCTGGAAGACTATGTCACTTTGGGTGAGAGACATTATTGCCCGGGCCTACAAGGGCGCGGTCAAGCTTCGCCAGTAGGTTTTAGGGTGCATTCTACCAGAGGGCTCTCCTCCTCTAAAGCCTTGGCTAGAGGTCTCCCTCTGCAGCAAGTTTGTGATGCAGCAGGCTGGTCCTCTCCGCACACATTCATCTGGTTTTATGGTCATGTTACTAGATGTTCATGCTACCCCGGGCTCTTGTGCCCTTGGGTCGACATCTACGCTCATGTCTAAGCAAGTTTGTGATGCGGCAGGCTGGTCCTCTCCGCATGCATTCTCAGATCTTATGGCTTAAATATTTCATGCCTGAACAAGTTTGTGATGCGGCAGGCTGGTCCTCTCCACACACATTCTTCAGGCTCTATGGTTTGGATGTTCATGCTACTCCGGGCTCTTACGCCCCTGAGTCGACACCTACGCTCATGTCTAAGCAAGTTTGTGATGCGGCAGGCTGGTCCTCTCTGCACATATTCATCTGGTTTTATGGTCATGTTACTGGATGTTCCTGCTACCCCGGGCTCTTATGCCCTTGGGTCGACATCTACGCTTATGTCTAAGCAAGTTTGTGATGCGGCAGGCTGGTCCTCTCTGCACACATTCTCAGATCTTATGGCTTAAATCTGTCATGCCTGAACAAGTTTGTGATGCGGCGGGCTGGTTCTCTCCGCACACATTCATCAAATTTTATGGGTTAGATGTTTTGCTACTCCGGACTCTTACGTCCTTGAGACGACACCTCAAGCTCATGACTGAGGCCCTCGCGTTCTTGTGAGCACACTTCACAACCGTAGGGGTCCAGACAGCCCCAGTGCGGCGGCGTGGGTATTGCATTCCCAAAGCGCTTAGCAAAGCGCAGCATCATAGTGAAGCTTTTTGTAAAGGGAACGTCTCTGGTTACATGTGTAACCCTTGTTCCCTGAAAAAAGCGGAACGAGATGCTGCGATTCTTTGCTGCACTGGGACATCCCAGGACTGCTCTTCAAAAAGAAGTATCTGACGACACCTGGTGACGCATCCATTTATAGCCTGGCCACAGGTGCATCTAATGACTACATCAGCTGAGGCTATAAATTCCGGTCAATGTTCATTGACGTGTTACACACATATTCACAGCTCGTTCACAACTAGGATTGTTCCCAAAACGCTTAGCAAAGCGCAGCATCTTGTTTCCGCTTTTTTCAGGGAACAAGGGTTACACATGTAACCCGAGACGTTTGGGTGAGTAAATGATGACAGAATAAAAAATTTTAGGCAAACTATATGTGTGTTTAAAGAATCTTAGAAAGGTACATATCAAAATATCCAGGGTTGGGGAGTAACGGAATACATGTAACAGGATAGCGTATTTACAATACTAAATATTTATAACTATAATCCACTACAAAAGGTATTTTGAGTACTGAAGAGATTACTTTACTTTTTATTGTAATTTCCATATAAATGATGCAATCTGTGGAGCTTTAAACTGCGGTGAAACACTTTCTTATGGTTTGTTTCATTTATACGAGTGCTTTCACACAGTTGTGAGTGAAAAGGTGGATATGACGTCATTGAGAAAATTTCCCTTGGGAAGTATCATGTTTCTATTAACAAAAAACAGTTAGAAATGCTTTGAAAGATGAAACATATATCCAATATTATACACAATTACTGTGCATGCATTGTCAATTTTTCTTATGAAGTTAGGGTATTTTTACAAGACATTGTTTAACATTGTATAGAAAGCAACATATAATATATATTTTGCCTCATTCTATGAATAGAATCCACATACGACCAGCAAAAATAGTTAACCTTGTGTAAATTGCCATGTGAACATTTAGCTTTATGCTAAGCTAAAATACAATTTCTTGCCTTTGCATGAATCAGTTACCAGGTGAGATTATATTTTAAAATGAATTCTATGAAGAAAATTCATGTTTGAGCATAACTTCTTTTCTCTAGTAAGACCTTAGGTATTAGGGCAAAGTGCTACAAAATTTTATTCTTAATGAAAATTTAAATATTGTTTTCCTGTAAAAATATCAAAAAACTATTATAACAAGATACATTTACTTGAGTAGCAAAAATCGTAAGATATTTAGGCTTTTTTTCAGAGAATGTATTTTTACAGTGAAGTGTATTTTCTTACTTTATAAACAAGTAAATTGTCAAAACAAGTGAAAAAAATCTGCCAATGTTGAAGAAATAATCCCAAATATTTAGATTATGTTACTGACCTTGAGCTATCTAATGGAATATGTTACAAATTACATTTTACAGCATGTATTATGTAATCTGTTGCAGAATACTTAAAAAAAAAAATTACCTTCCCAAACCTGTATATATCCTATGAGCTGGGCATGTAAGTGAGGGCATAATTTATGCATGTCACAAGAAGTTTTGACCACCCCCCATCCTCCAATATTCTGATTGGTGGTAGACTGATATGGATTGATCCCTGTGACATGCACAGAATGGGGGGAGCAGGGGCGCAAGCCTGAAGGTGCCCTTTTGGTAGTCCAGAAAAAGGCGAGATATTTAAATAACTAAATTAAAATCTATTCTCAAAAATAGAGCACGTGCTACAGCAGATCCGGGCGGATTCCAATCACAAGCGATCCTCCTTATACGCTATACTCACTCCGAAGTGCAGAGTTCTTGAAGTGGGTACTCTGAAGGAAACATGGCATTACTGTACAAAAGTACCCTTCACTAACTGCAGAAGGGCCCTCCGAGAAACGATTCATTTCCTCACTTTCATTTTGAACGAGCTTTCGAGTGGCATCCCCTCCCACGGCAGTGCCCTTCAAGGAAGCAAAAAATGCCGTTTTGAATTCACCCTGGAGTATCAAAGTGGCGTTGCCTCAGACATGTACCAGGTCAGATAAAAAGTCCACTACATGTATTGTGTTTTAAGTTCATCAAAAGAATAATACTCAATTGCTGCAGCATTTCCATCATCTTGTACCTCTATTTTAGACAGATTTATTAATTATAATGGGAGCAGTCGCGACACTCTCAGTGATAGGTATTCAGTTTGTCTTTTATAGAATACTGACATGAACTGAAGGAGCTGTCTGGTTCAGCCAAAGCCAGATTGGTTTTGTTGAAACTAATCAGCGATTAGACTAATCACTTTCAGAAAAATACCATTAGGCTACCACAGTACCACAGCTCCCTATAAGCATATTACGCAGACTGCGTAGGGTACCAACTCCCTACGGGGGCACCATTGTACCTGAGGGGGCACCACCAGCTGCCCATACTCTTGCATGTTATAGCAGAGAATATTTTGCAGAGATGGGTCACTTCTATTAAAATTAATGAGAGAAATTGGAACGCTCATCCAAGGAGCTCTGAGCACCCAACGGTCAATGGATGAAGAAAGAAAGTCCCGCCTTACATTTTAAAGAGCCAATCACCTTTTTGATACAGACATCAACTGTCAATCAGCTCTAGAACACACATGCGAGTTAGCTATACAAGCCAGGAAAATATTCTTTTTTTGCGTAATATGAGGTAAAGAATCACAATGTATAATTCCAGTATTGTCATATTTTATTGCTTATTTGAATTATGTTCTTTGATTGTAATCATGACCAACCATTTTTGATATTTTGGTCTTTCTCTATTCAAGTAGATTGAAGCTGCACTGGCATGACTGGAAATAACCCCCCGAGAACTTTCCAAAGATGGCCGACAGTAGACATACTTGCTAGAAAGATTTTGGTTATACGTTATTAAAGGACCCTGTAGCATTTGCATAACACAGTTGATCGCCTCGTTCTCACACTTTCTCATCGCGCCTTCGTACTGTGCACCAAGTTACCAGGGTAATGCCATGGTACTGAATGATTGATCATGTTCATATTTCATTATACTGTCATGGTTCTACAAAGTACTTTCAAAAATACTATGGGTTTATATGACACATGTCAAAAACATGAGGCTACCACAGACCATGTCTGAAAATAAATAAATAAACAATTGTATTACCATTGTGCTTTTTGTGAGAAATATAACAGTATAGGCTATTATTTGTGATAAAGAATATATATATATATATATATATATATATATATATATATATATATACAGTGTTGTGAGGGTTACTTTTGAAATGTATATTAATTGAATTAATTACATGGTGTCACGATTAATTAATCGTGATTAATCACATATACAAATATTTGCTGAGAAAGCCCCTCATATAACAATTATTCAATATATAATGATGAAATAATGATACATAGTTATCTTTAAATATTGAATATATATATATACATATATATATATATATATATATATATATATATAAGAAAGACAGGGAACACAGCCCCATCACCATTAATGGAGCACCGGTGGAGAGAGTCAGCAGTTTCAAGTTCCTCGGTGTCCACATTACTGAGGAACTCACATGGTCCGTCCACACTGAGGCCGTTGTGAAGAAGGCTCACCAGCGCCTCTTCTTCCTGAGACGGCTGAGGAAGTTCGGAATGAACCACCACATCCTCACACGGTTCTACACCAGCACTGTAGAGAGCATCCTGACTGGCTGCATCACCGCCTGGTACGGCAATAGCACCGCCCACAACCGCAAAGACCTGCAAAGGGTGGTGTGAACTGCCAGAAACATCATCGGAGGTGAGCTTCCCTCCCTCCAGGACATATATAACAGACGGTGTGTGAAAAAAGCTCGGAGGATTATCAGAGACTCCAGCCACCCGAGTTATGGGCTGCTCTCACTGCTTCCATCAGGCAGGCGGTATCGCAGCATCAGGACCCGCACCACCCGACTACATGACAGCTTCTTCCCACAAGCAATAAGACTTTTGAACACATGATCTCTCACGATCTACAATCAGCACTGCACTTTATTAATCTTCATTCTGTCAAATATATTCTCGCTCCCAATTCAATTAGTGTGTATACTGTATATATATTTATACCCTTATCTAGTGTATGTGTATTCTACATTGTGTGTATTGTGTACATTTGATATGTAAATTGTTGTGTAAGTATGTGTACATTTGTTATGTAAATTGTGTTGTGTAAATATGTTGTTTATTGTAAAGTGGTTTATGTCTCGTCACTGTCATTACTGCAATGTTGCTCGGAACTGCACACAAGACTTTCACCTACTGTTGCACTCATGTACACAGTAGTGTGACAATAAAGTGATTTGATTTGATTTTGATTTGATTTGATATATATATTGTAAAAAAAACAATTATGTAAAAAGAGACACATATCCTACATTAGCTCTTAACACATCTGCACTGCTCTTACACTTTAGTTTAGGTCGACGAACACAAGCAGAGTGATACACTCAGTGAAGTTTTGGAGTGCTGATGGTGTCAGACCATAAGTGCTCATGGAACGTCTCTCGTCTAATCAGATCCGAGGACCGGAACTAACTGTTGTGTATATATACATACAAGAAAATGGTTAAATACTAAAAAAGCAAATAAATTAAGCATTTATAATTGCTACTCATACTCATGCCATTTTTTTTTATCCTTTTGCCCCTGTCCCTGCTAAGGTTTGTGCACTAAAAGTTTGGTTACATCCTTGCTTAATGAGTTCACCTCTGAAATTCAGCTTCTCTGAATAACTGTCCCAGATACAAGTTCTAAAAAATCATGTATGGTTGGCTTTCCAGCTGAATTGACATGACTGAAAGGAAATGAAGAAGGAGGGGGAATCTTCCCTTTTGATCTTTTAGAAGGGTGCAGGGTGCTCTATGTGGCTGGCAAACACATTTAGCCTGTAATTGTTCAGATCATTCAGACAATCAGCCTTAGAAATGCATAGGCAAACAAAAGATTACAGCTTCAATTGGAAAAGTCAACAGTTCTTCCATATGTTCCATATACAAACAGCCAAACTGTCGAGTCCTATCTTCTCTTTGAACAATGTTTGCATGTAAATTATAACTTTGGCTGCAGGCTTGTGTGCTATATAATAATTGCAAGTGTTTTTATTCTGCTTCTTATAGTGTTACAATTTTAACGACGATTAAAAGTTTAGATCTTAAGTTTGAAATGTAAAAGATCATTGCTTTTTCATTTTTGCACACCTTATTGTCCTGCATCAACCAATTTTTTAAACATCGGCTGGTTAATGAGAGTTGTTGTGCAATTTGTATTCATGCATATTTACTTACAGTATTTTAAATACATCCTACTATTCCCAGGTGTAACAAATCTCAAATATACTCTCTAATAAAGTGAATCAGCAGAAGCAAAGTTTAGCAGCAGATCAGCAGATTATTCCAAAGGTTTAACTTAGAAATTGCTATCAAATAGACTTTGCTTGTTCATTGTGAACCATCCAAATGGGTACTAGAAGAGCACTTGAAGTGGATTTATATGCATCATTTTAAACCATGTTTCCTCCATTGAGCTCCAATTTGCAGGAAGGATTTTATGACCAGGGTTAGGCAGAATGTGATGTAAAGGCAGCTTAGTGGTCTGGGTCATCCCATTCTCTCACCCCTGCCATTCTGCCAGTGCAGCAGGGGGCCTTGTACAAGTCTAAATTGCTCCCTAATCAAATTAAGAAGGTAGCCCTGTTTGTTTATCAGGGGTTAAGGATGATGGTTGCAGCTCAATAAAATGGATGAAAGCAGTTTTGCGTCCCCTCTTTCTCAGTGAAATTGCTTTCATTTGCATGGCATCACTAGCTGGACAGAAGGTGCGAATTTTCCCACAACCTGCTGGATCCCCTGTGTTTCCTACAACTTTATGGTCATGGAGACAAATTTCAAGGGAAACTGAGGCCTGATAATGTGGAATAGTCATGGCAAATTATCAAGGTCTGTTAATCAATAGCAGGCATTGTCAATGTGAAAACACAGGGAGTCAATTGTCACTGGCCGTTCTTTCATTTAACACTATGACCAAACTACAAAAGATTCAAATGTTGTATTGTTATTACCTTTATGATAACATTTTAAGGCTGTATACATTAACATTAGTTAATGCATTAGGTATCATGAACTAACAATAACAATACTTATTTTATAGGATGTATTAATCTTAGTTCCTGGTCATTTATGAATAATTCACTTGTTCATTGTTAGTTCATAATGCATTAAGGAATGTCGAGATGCAACTTTTAGTGGTAACAATGTAGATGTTTAATTAACATTAACCAAGATTCACAGATGCTGTTAAGTTATTGTTTGTTAATGTTTATTATTGTGTTTACTAATATTACGTTTATAACCTTATTATAAAGTGTTACCATTATTATTAAGGAACATTTCGGGACATTCAAATGAATAATCCACTCTCAAAACAAGATAAGCTCAATCAACAGCATTTGTGGCATAATGTTGATTTCTACAAATATTTATTTTGACTTGTCCCTTCTTTTCTAAAAAAAAAAAAAAAACAGCAATAATCTAAGTTACACTTTAAAAATGTATTTGACTTTAACGATAAAAGTATGTAAAAAATGCTGCAGTAAAAAAACTTTAACGGGTAGTTTCCTTAACATGTACAGTAAAAAAAATTAGAATATGTTTAACAAGAAAATACATCAAATATTGTAGTATTGGATGTACAAATTATACTTTTACAGTATAATTAAGAGTAAGAATATATATGATGTTTAACAAGAAAAAACATGTACTTTATATGATAAGCTATTGCTAAAATGATGGTAAAAAACAATAATCGGTTGTTCCCAGAAGTCCCTGCGTGAACCATCACATTTCATTATATTATATAGGAATAGTTATGTTTCTTATTTCTAATATAATTATTTACATTGGAGTCTTAGGTGTTTATTGCATTATTTTAGTCTCATAAGTGTTACACTGATGGTGTTTTGTGTTTGTGTGAGTGTGAGTGAGGCTGTGCACTGTCTTTACATGTGTATTAATTGGTCAGATTTTATAGTACCAGAATGGTAGTAGATTAAGTTTATAACATTTAATAATGTAAACAGTAGTGAACCGTATTGCCTGAAAGATGGTCACCATATTTTTTACGGAAATTTTCTGGCAACCACAGCTGCCATTATTTTTACCATAAATGTAAAATATATATATATATATATATATATATATATATATATGTATATATATTTTTTTTTTTTTACAGTATACAATAAGGCATTTCCAACAGAAAGTGAATGGAGCCAATTTTTTTTGGAGGATTTAAAGGCAGAAATGTCAAGCATATAGTTTCATAAAAACATGAATTCTTCTGTTTAAATGTGTGTATTATTTTTGTTAAAGTTGTTTAAATCATCGTTTTTGCAGGATTACAGGGTTTACAGCATTATGGTGTCATGGCAATGATATAAATGTACACAGAAAAGGTTTGTAAGCGATTTGATCACACTAGTAGAGTAATTTTAACATGCATATTGTTTACATCTTGTGGCTATACTTTTGAAACAATGAGTATTTTAAGGTTTCAGATTTGTTCAATTTAATTCCATTGTGAGTATCTACCTGAAACCCAGATTTGTGCTTTTATTTTTTACAAAAAGGGGGGACAATTTGAAATTAAGTTTTGTGGTAATCAATATAATGCCACAAATGCTACCTATTGAACTTAACCTGAATTGTACGCGGAATATTCCTTTAAACATGTAACATTTTGTTGGATATGGGTATACACATAGTTTAATATTGCTGGTATGCCATTTGTTGTTGAAGTTACCCAAATCCCTTTTAATAAACTTCATCTCTGTTTTGCTGTGTCTTTAACTAAAAAGTTAGTAAAGCATTCAACTTTCAAAGACCAGCCCCTTTATTTAAATTAAGGATTGCATTATAACCTTCATTCTGCCCTTTTAATCCATCCGTTTTAGAATCTAGTTGTGCCTTTCTGTCACACAAGTAGTTTGTTTTGAAATTTCAAAAACAGTTTTGTCATTAATGTGAATTTGATTACACTATTGTCCCAGTGCAGAATGGAACTGGACATGTCTACCCTCTGGAAAGTCAGAGAAACTTTCAGAGCTACTAGCCTTTTTAGGGGTTTGACCTCTGCACCCTGGATGAGCTACTAGCATGAGGCCGAACACATGGCATAGTGCACCATAAAAAAACTATTCCAGCCTTCACTAATATAGCTATGTTACACATTTTTAAGTGATGCATGACTTCTGTCATGCTAGCACCAATTACAGGATGATTTTTGACTGAAAAATTAAAAATTTTATGATGCAATTAATTTGATTAACAAGGGATAGGAAAATCTTTAAGAAACTGCCAGTTGGGTCCATATTTCTTCTTCTGAGCATAATTTATGTAGCATTATAACTGCAGTAATGTGTATCTTTGAAGAGTCATTAATAAATCTTAAACCTCTCTCCTCACAGGCAAGAAGGTGATCGTGATCTCAGACCACAAATCCCTGTGCGCATTTTCTCACTTTATGTTACCCTCTGATCTTGGCTTTCGGCTCCTTGGAACCCCATCAGCAAACACACACCACCCTGCTCGGACAAAACAGATACCCCTTCGATCAGATTAAGCTACAGGGAGTTAAAAGTCTTAGATTAAACAAAAACACCTGACTGAGGGTGAGGAGCCATGGCCGAGAATCCGCAGTGTGTCCGGTTCAACCAGAGGAGAGACCAAACAGTGAAGCCCCCCTAGAGGGACAGTCCTACCGAGCTGTTGACCCGAGATGTGCCATTCCAGACATTCTGGGGGGTGAGAGAGAGGATCTCCATCTCACTCTGTACTGGTCACCAACCAGAAGGGTTACGCAAACAATGGCAGTATTTATTATGATGTAATTACATAATGACAAGTTGTTTCATTCAAAGACTGCACTTGCCTAATTTTCTATGGATGAGGCCATTCAATCCGATATTAAACAATTCTAGAAGACACATCAGCTGAATGCATCCTTATATATATATATATATATATATATATATATATATATATATATATATATATATATATATATATATATATATATATATAAATTCTTTAAAGATGCAGTGAGATGTTATTCAAATGAATTTTGTTTATCAGGAATGTGGATTGAAATCCATTAAGCAAGAAGTAACACCATAAGAGACAAAAGAGAATCTGAGCATCAGTTTCCTAAGGTAAATTTATTACACGTTTTAAATAAATATTTCCATCATTAAAATTATTTTACACATCCTCAAATAAAAATATATTTATATTTGTATAAAAAACAGACAAACAAAATGCAACAATGACAAAAGCTTTTCCTACAGTTTCATACAATACATTAATACACCTTGGAAATATACAGTTTAAACAACGGTAGGAAACATGTGATAATCAAAATATAGCTGCCACATTTAAATGTGTATTTAAAGCTCTGTTTGCTTTAACCGTGTTTTATCTCTAGAGAGTTCCAGGATCAAGAACCAGAGAGGTTACAGAGATGAGCTGGGTATCTTATCGCTGGGTGGTCGAGAGGTGCCACGGCTGACTGTGTAACCGAATACAGCCTTCTGTTGTCAGTGCATTCTCTCAGGCCATTCAAGTCCCCTTGAGCAGCAATACAACGAGTTATAAATTACTCTAACACCATCCAAATCAAATGAAACATAACCAGAAAAAAGAGAAAGATGGATGAAATCCACGCACTACAAAGTCATGTCCCGTGCTTTGCTTTTCTATACTTTTACACAGGTCAGTACTAAAAGTCAGGGTACAAAAATAGATTTCTTGTGATGTTTTTTTTTTTTTTTTTCCTGAAAATTCTTAAAAAACTAAAGTTTAGGTATATTGTTGCTCAGTACAAAAAATGTCTTTAGGAGTCCACAAGAGGAGTCTGTTCATTGTTTGAGAATGTAATTGCTGTCTCTCACTCTTTTTCTCCTGCTTCGCTCTTCAACGCTCTCCTGAGTAGTGGGTCCGTATAGTCCGTCTGTTGAAAGGGTAGTTGATAAAATCAAAGGGCATGTGCTCTGCAATTTGGTGTCCTCTGGGCAGCCTCTTCATGAAGTGGACTTCCCGCTGGTGTTGCCTGGTTTTGGAGCCCTTGCGGGGTCTTCCCTTGCGTGTAAAGGCCATGTACCAGCCTTCGAACTTCACATTCTGTAGAGCTGTGTAGTTGTTCTCCAGTACTATCTCTGTGAAAATGCAGTCTTTCCCATGACCATTTTTCTGTAAAGACAAGACAAAGATACAATTTTAGCTACCGAGAAAAGGATTTTTTTATTATTGTTATTATTATTGATGAGAAATATGAGGCTTATTAAAAAGTATGTCTGTTCCAGTGTACATAGGGCTTCCCTAAACATACGCAGCATGTGCTTAAGTCATTATAATCCAAGATCAAGAGGGAGAAATGACAGCAGAAATCACCAGTGTGGATTCATCCCATGAGATAAATCATTACCTTCTATTTGCATTAATGCCTTAAGTTTAAATCTTTCACAGGCATAAAAACCTTGAGATTGTTGAATCCAGAACATATTCCATTAATATACTAATAAACAATAACTCATTAATGTGCATGCAGAAAAATAGGAATCTTATTTAGATGAAGATTCTTGCACATGGTTAAATAACTCCCTTGCCTTTCTTAGTTTGCCTCTAACATAGGCATCGCATCATCTTATTCTCATAACAACGGGACCTTTAGATGTTATCTGGCCAATTCAATGGTACAAAATGTGGTAATGAGCCAAACCAGGAGCCAAACCTTTCCCCAACCTCTTAACAAAATGGCCTGTTAAAAATCTCAGATCCAAAACAGAAAAAACGTTCGCCTATCAACCAATAAAAAACAACAACATAAAAAACTCTCATGCAGGCTGTCGTTGGGTGGCCAATATGTCAGATAGCATAAGATCAGGGGTGCCAAGCAGATGGTCCACCTGGCAGGGTGCTGGGAGGTGGGGGCCGAACCACCGTCCCACTTTATTACCATTCACAGCAAGGAGAAGGCACAAATCCACATTGGAACAAGAGTAGCCAGCTAAAAAAGGAAGAATGATCCTATTCTTCACACTCGATTTTACCAATTGCATCAATAGGAAAAAGTCTGGTACCCACTAACCAATTAAAAACATGTTTTGACAAATGCTCAATTGAGTTCCTGAAATTTCACCTTGATAAGGATGATATTGGAGATCTGCAAGTAAATGAGGTTGTACATGTGACTGTTCGAGTGATGTTAATCAATTGTAAATTCGATTTCTGAATTATCCCTAAAGATTTCTTCGCAACCAATCAGGAACCGAACAAACTTTGTGATGCGAACAGAAAAATCAGCGATGCATATACTGTTTATGTAATAGAATATGCAAATAGAATATGTACTCCAGTAGGAAAATTATTCGCTTTTTCTCATACTTTCCCAATCAGCTTCCCCCTCCTGTTCATACAGATGTAGAAGCCTGTTTCAGCTCCTTTAATTCGAACTCGACTCCCAAATGTGTCTGTCTCCACTATTAGCTTGGCTGTTGAAAGAAAAGATGAAAATTATCGGATGCTGTGACTTAGAAATATGTGCACTTCCTGACATTTAACCTTTAATATGAGTACATAAACAATATTTAAATTGCTATCACATGCCATCCACATACCAACAAACTGAAAAGAGGAAATACATGTTTAATATTTCATGGACACTTTCATGGAAGGCAGGTTTAAATGTAACACATATATTGTGTAATCTATGGATGTATACTAACAGTTCAAGAAGGCTTTTGATAAGAACATTTAAGCAGTGTTAGCTGGAAAACTCAGCTTTCCGTGATGTATGTTTTCCATGCCAAGAACTAGCACTTGCAACCCTTCTCTGATTCAGCCCCATACCATGAGTGATCATAAAGAGTTATGGTTCAAATGAAGGGGGTCAGTTAACGTGCTGGTGAAGAGCGTAACCACAAGCCCAGAGCTGGAGCCAGGCACTGGCCTGATCTAACAGCCCTGCTGTCTCTACAACATGCTCAGGTGACATGGATGTCACCAAAGCCATGCAGGGCTGGAGCCAACCTTCTAAAAATACCACAACAGAGCCGATAATTATTGGGCTTTTATGTGGTGGAACCACATAATAGAGAGCTACAAATAAGAGAGATTATCTAAGTGAGGTGGAGTAACAAATCAATTTTCAATTGTTGTTGCAGTTTGTTCATAATGTTATCTATATGAAAAATTAATTGTTACAAAATCTATAGATGTTTCATAGAATTATAAATGTTTTAACAGTTTACAGATCTATGTCAACCGTACTGAATGTCCGTAGAAAGCATAAGCAAGGGTCAGAATTCGGCTAGACATATTTTCATCTTGGAGCTGGACGGGAAAGTAGTGGAACGTTCTTAAGGAAATGTTCAGAAGGTTGAAGTAAGATGAGTTCTAATAGCTCTTCCAGACCCGCGAGTCTCTCTAGAGAATCGCCTTCAACAATCTACAATCCATTTAACATTTTTTTGCACTCCACTGTTTTTTTAACTCAACGAATGACCAGATGCACACTATATCACATATATCCACAAATAAAGCGGCAAAGGCCTTTTTAAGCAATTTCTCCAATGTGCAAAGAACTGCATTACAAAAACTGGCTAATGGAAAACGTGTTTAAATCCACTCCTCCATAACTAAGCCATCACGACAGGGTGTTTGTGTAAAATAAATAAGGAGGATGCTCTTACCATGAACGTCACCATCTTCGGCCATGGCATTGATTTTCTTGTTTGCCAGAACTTGCACATGCTTTCCACTGGTTCGACTGTAAAGCTGGTAGGTCCGGATTATTCTACGGCTGACCCGGTCCGTCACCTTACTTTGCTCACTCACATGCTGTGTAAAATTAGGCGGGGACTGAATGGTTACCTGTCAGAAATTAAATACCATAAAATCAATACCTGCAGAAATTGTTTCATCATTCGTGGATATGGTCTATAAATTATGCTACCCTCCGTATAATCAGTTATTAGACATTAATGCTTTCGAAGGCATTAATAAAGTATTCGTTTAATACCAAAAGAAAGTGCTTGACATTTTTAATTAAAGAGAATTTTGTATTGCGTTGATAAGTGTCAATAAGGGCTTAAATTAATTTACTGACAAAAAAATAAAAAATAAATAAAATTAAAAAAAATTCTACCCAAACTGTTCTAAACGCGCAACCCTCTCTCTTCTCTTGACGCCTATGATTTATTTAAAGCGCAGAGGACATGTCTATAAATGTTTAGTGCCTTTTATGTTATTATGTCCCCTCGGCATCTTTCATCACTGACTCAACACTGGCATAGGTTACTTCACGCGCTCATGCCCACGCGCCCCGTGCCAATATGTTAGTGTTACCTGCCAGGTTACTGCGCCTACTGTGATTCCCATCTGATAAGAACGTGTAACACAACCCTTCTCACTTTTTAGTGCATCTTAAATTAACTGTTTGTTTTTCATTCATACATACCTACATACATCCATAAATACATATATATATATATATATATATATATATATATATATATATATATATATATATATATATATATATATATATATTTATATACAGAACAACATAGTCTATTGCATAACCTAAACTAGCGACATCTAATTTATAGGCTATGTGACCAAAGCGCAGATGCGAACGCATTCTATTTATTAAATAAACTTAACATAAAATACAGAGAGAGATCGAGAGAAAATAGGGGTTGGAGTACCAATATTTTACAGTTTTCGATCTCTAGTAATAAGTGCAATTGAAATAGTTTAAGATGGATCTAAATAAAACAATAATACATCAACATATCACGTTGTAAAAGTAATAAGAATATTTTGCACATACCTGAGCATAGTAGCAAAATGCAAAGAGGTGAAGATATCTGCAAAGAGAACAAAACTTACATTAGTCTTTTGAAATCAAAGCAAAGAGTTAATGGGTGAAAATAAAAGCAAATATACTCACAGATAACTCAATCGTGATGGAATGAGTCTCATGTTGCTGGAGGGGTCGGGCCTCAGCGGAAAAAAAAATTACCGGAGCAAATTTATGCAATTTGCGGAGATTTTAAAAAATAGGTTTCCCAGTTGAAATGTACAAAGTCCCGCGTTGGCATTCAAATTGTCTCTCGCAACATATGACGAGTAGATCAACTGGCAAAATAATACAAAAATAAAATAAAAAATCTGCTCGGAAATTGGGGCAAAACGCCGACTCTATAGATTGACACCACTGACAAGTAAAAACACTAACTGGATTTCCTTCATGAGAACAAGAATAACGAATAAGTGCACTTCACGCAACACTTAGAGCATGTAAACTTAATAGTTTTCAAGTTTTACCGAAAGAGCCGTAGATGCACCTATAACGCAGATTTAAAAAAAGAAAACCCAAAGTCCTATGCTGACCATATAAATGTAAGCACTGTCTATTAGTAGCGCAGTAGAAGTAGATCCAACGGGGAATCCTTTGACGTTTGATCCACGCGTATCCCCTTGATCATTCAGTCTGACTCCTGAGTGAACGTCATTCAGAGTAGGCAGGACAGTGAATATCTTGCCGTGCTGATGATCTTTCTTCAAGACACAGTGCTGCTGGACTGGCTATACTCTTATTCCCTCCTCTCTTCCCATTGCCAGTCAGTCTCCAATGTCAACCCCGTTCGCACTTACAACCCTGGTTAAAATGGTAGGGTTGGTCCTGGAGGAACAAGCCCCCTTTTGAATAGAACAAAAGTAGGAGACCCCCCCCCCCCCCCCCCCCCCCCCCCATTTTTAAAATATGCCTGCCTTCACCTGAGTCCATAAGTGCTCAGAGGAGTTTAGAACCATGCCGTTATTCATAAATTCACAGAGCAATAAAATAGGTTATAACAATAAAATTAGGCTACATTCTTTACAATAAGTACAAGAATTACAATGACTTCACAGTCTGGCAGGGCACTCAGACCCATTATCATTCATGAAATGTGTAAAAAAAAAAAAAAATGTCAAGCCCTTCAATAAACAAACATCAAGAAAAAGCTGTTAATTCTGATTTCAAAACTGAAACCGAGGCTATTATGCAATGCCGCAGACTGCAGAACTGGTTTACTTGTGAATTGTGTATTGCAAAAGGAAAGTGTGAGACATTAAAAGGATTACAGACGATTAGATTTTTTTTTACCCTTCTAAACATCACAGGAATGTCACAGGTGTGAAGTGTCTCCTTTCTCTTCATGTACTGACAATGATCTTTATACTCACAGAAAAGTATGTAAAAATGTTTCATGACATGAATCTGACATGAATTTAATGTCATAAATCACCTCTGTTATGATACTTCATGGTCCCTTTTGGGGGATTTTATATATATATATATATATATATATATATATATATATATATATATATATATATATATATTCAATTAATACCAGTTAGCCAAAGATAATGCAACTTTAATGTAAATATTGTTAACTCAGCTTCAAACAAAATACCTATTTGAGATCTTGAGATCTGAGAACTAATTAAATGCCAAAATAACCCAACCCCACTCTCCATTATGTTACTTTTCAAAAAAGTACATCAGAGAATTCAGAGGCGTTCTGATGGCCCCATCAATCGGGATAGGTCCCCGTTTATTTGCGATGTGCGGATTTTTAATTGGTTAAATACCTTCTAGCCGACGCCCGTCATGCAATCTGAAATGTTGCAGATTCAAAGACTTTTAAGTGCAAGCTAAACTTATTTGATCAATTAATTAAAATGTCACAAACAAATAAATGGCATAAACTTCAGAGCGCTCATTATAAAATTTGTTCGAGCCGTTACATTCTACCACAAAGAAACGTCCTTAATGATACTACTTAATGGACCTCGACAAGCTCTTTAACCACTAATTTGAGGAATATGACCTCTGAAACATCCCATGCAACAAACATTTGTAGGCAACCACGGGGGGCGCCACTCAGAACTGTTACAGGTGCAAGGGATGCACTTATATTGGCCCACAAAAAAAAAAAAAAAAAAAAAAAAAAAGAAAAAAAAAAGAAAGGATTCTCTACAAATAATGCGCAAATTCTGTAAGGACTCGTTTATTTTTTGTTGTCATAACTCGTCCTGCAGTTAAGGTGTTTTTTAAGTTTCATATTTAGGTTAAACATGCAACTGAAATATAATAAAACTGCTAAATATTGTTTCATAAACTTTTTTTGTTTGTTTTGATTTTGCTGCTTTTCATTTTATTTCTAAGCTCTATAAACGCTACTTTAGATGGCCTCAATTTATTCTATTTATACTTTTGATCACTTCTGCTCTAACGTAGTTTTATCCAGTAAACTGTTTGGGAGTCTAGATTTTATATTTCCTATTGACACACTAAAGCTGAAGATATACATAACCATCTTAAGACCAATGTTTTTGTGAAAAATCTCTATGGCATGCTTTCCTCTGGTCTTTTAATGTTTGATTGTTTGTTTGTTTGTTTTTGTATAATTTGGTGCTTGGTGTTTAAGTGGACCAATTATATAACCAATAATGACCAAATGACCATTGAAAAAGTCAACCGTCTCATTCCATGGCTGAGTACTTCTGCATTGCCTGAGGCAGAGCTGGGCTCCTGGTTAACTCTGTGTCTAACTCTCTGATGCTTATTGCTTAATCAACTACAGGATGACTAATCTGAGGATGAGCTGCTGTCAACCTACTGAACAACCGCTACACAAAGAGGCGAATTTTAGGAGGTACGATTTTGGGGTGAGAGTTCACGTGTTCTATGTCGATGCATATTCATGCACCCATTCACAAAAAACAACAACAACAAAACAAAACAAAACAAAAAAACACTAACAAACAAATAAAGAGAAAGTCTGTGCCCTTTGCAGAAACGTTTTTAAATATCTCATAATATCTCTCATATGAACATCTCAAATCTCTTTTATGTGTTACAAGGATTTCATTTGAGGTATTTCAATGGTGTAATCACAGTTAAACCAGCTCAAGATGACAGTAATTAAATCTAAATTGGATTTTAACATCCCTTGTGCAAGGCCACTGCCAACAATTTGGTCAATATTTACCATCTAGTTTTAAATGTGCAACATAAACTAGCACTTTTCTGATTAGTTAAATTTTTCTGAAACATTTCTAAAAGTGATTCTGCTCTCAAAAGGTTTAATGTATCTCTTTTGATAAATTAGATGTGTGCAGGGAGAGAGAGAGAGAGAGAGAGAGAGAGAGAGAGAGAGAGAGAGAGAGAGAAAGAGGGAGAGAGGGAGAGAGGGAGAGAGGGGAGGGGAGGGGTATAGAGAGAAAGAGAGAGTGAGGCAGACACACAGACTTGTGGAGGACAGAATGGCACTCCTGGAAAGCACATAGCTTTCCTGAAGTGTTGACAACCGTGTCTGATGTGGGCAAGGTGCCAGAGTGGAATTACTGACATAACTGAAATTTTTTCAGACTTGATGGCAGTTATGTAGCGGTACAACGTTTTTGCCATTGTTACATGTGCATTTCTTTTCATTTATTAATTGTATTTTAAAAAGGAAGAAACAGGGGCGGAAATGGTTAGGGTTATGTTTGAAAAAACACATTACAAAGTTGATATTTCAGAGTAAAAAATAAATAAATCTAAAATATTTGTGTGTATGTGTGTGTGTTTAAGTTTATTTATGCCATTTGTAATATTAGAACAACAAGGGTCTAGAACAACAAGTTACATTAAGGGTGAAGAGAATGAAAGTCATTAAAACAGTAAAAAGAAGAGAAAGAAGGGGGCGTGAGGGTGAAAGGAAAAGTGTCAGAGCTGTATTTAAGACTTATATAAAAAGACAGAGAAGGAGGGAAAGAAAAATCAGAGAAGAGAGAGAGAGAAGCAGGGGGCTGAGTCAGAGAACCCCATGCGGTGGTTGGGATGGCTGTCGATGCTCCTGGGGTTAAGAGGAGGGCAGGCAGGCCCTGTGCCTGGCTGCAGGGAGCAGGCTGCCTGCTGTGTACCTCTGGGGCCTGATGGGTCTTCCAGAGGGACAGAGAACAGCGCAGGAGGGGCCGAGGGGTGGATGAGATGCTCCCTGCACTGGGGCCCCACGCTTGTCAATCCGCCCACTTTCAGCCACGTCACTGATGACACTGGACGCCTGTCTCGCCTCATCCCTCGCCATGGTAATGCACGACAGCTTACAGTGAGATTCATCACAGAGGCCTTACTGAGTTGGGCAAGAAAACCAGCAAGACAAAACACACCACAGGGAAGAACACTCATTTGAGTACCAATACCACTCCGCAGTGATTGAGAGGTGGCAGTATTGTTCTCACTTTTAAAGTGTCTTTTCAGAGGGACTCAGAGTGATGGACAGGCGTCACAGCAACACACACAGGCAGAACAAACCAAGAGTGAGGGACATGTTAATTGGAGGGAGGGAAGGAAATGGATAAGCAAACACACTAATGGTGAGGAACCTCAACAGCAGAGCCACAGATTAGTTCAGTATGCAAAGAATGTAATTGGGCCAACACAAGCTAATGATCTCCAAAGACTAATATCATAGTGATTGCATTCTACAGTCGGTCACATATGTTTGTGTGTGGGTCTGTTTATGTTGGTGGGCTCTTACTGCACACAATGGGTTAAAGTACAAATACACTATCACCCCCCTCCCCCCTAAATGTGATATTATTCAAATAATAAATAATGTAGAATTAGAGCAACTAGTTGAATGGCAAATCTAATAAGTGCTCAAAACATGGCACACTATTCAATAAAACTATACAATGTCATAAAAACTGTGAAGTTACTCTGATAACTTTCATAGTCTGAACTTGTTAAACGTATAGCTTCTTAAATATATATCCATATGTAGAAAGGCCTTTCACTGGCAACTGCTTATAAAAATCTCTACCTACAGATTATTCCCAAACTTAAAGCCAGTGGTAGTTTCACAGTCCCGCTGGGTTTGACCCAATAGGTGTTTTTTCTCATTGAACATATGTTAGTAATATATATTCCATATGAACTTGTTGAACAATGTGGTTTCAGCATTTAGCAGTCATACCTCCCACTCATACTGGTTTTGTCACTGGTCACTCATTGAGGCATTTACATGTACATTTATGCATTTGGCAGACGCTTTTATCCAAAGCGACTTACAGTGCACTTATTACAGGGACAATCACCCCAGAGCAACCTGGAGTTAAGTGACTTGCTCAAGGAAACAATGGTGGTGGCCGTGGGGATCGAACCAGCAACCTTCTGATTAACAGTTATGTGCTTTAGCCCACTATACACCACCACCACTCAGTACATCAAGTCATGAGGACTACTGCAGGTCCAATCCACTGCCTGGACTGTCCACACTATAATACTGTAACATCTTTTTCCACTTGTATTTAACAGACTTCCACTTTTTTTGCACTGCATGCCACTTTAAATGTGCTTTCTGTAAGAGAGTGCTGTACTGTGGGGTCCTGGGGCTCATGTCTGGGGTGATTGGAGTTTGGCGGCCGCTTTCAGATCCATCAGCCGGGCTGAGCTGCAGGTAGCATTGGCTCCTGGGTGGTACTTTAAAGAGTTGCGTCATGCCCTGTTTGAGGGCCTGGGTCAGCAGAGAGTTGAAGGTCAACAGTCATCCAAAAACCAGGTTTTGGTTGTCAATAGACACACAAACTGACGGGAGCTGCTGAACATTTTACGCCCCGGAACAGCTGAACTCATATAAAGATTAAGACCAAAAAGGAATAGTTCACCCAAAAATGAAATTTGTTTCGTCATCTACCTTATTTCACAAACCCTTCTGACTTTCTCTCTTCTGTGGAAAACAAAAGGAGATGTTAGGCAGAATGCTAGGGTATGACAGTCTTAGTCGTTATTCAGTTTCTTTTATTGGAAAAAGAGCACCATCAACATTCTTAAAAATCTGTTATCTTGTACTTCACAGAAGAAAAAAGTAATATTGGTTTGGAACAACATGACGGTGAGTGCATGATGATATAATTTTCATTTTCATCTTTAAGATTTCAGCCTGAATAATTAACTTTCACCAAAATTCACATTTTCTGTGTAGTATGAGTTTATTTTGTTTAAAAAAAATAATAATTGTGACATGCTTAAAGGGATAGTTCACCCAAAAATGAAAATTCTCCAATCATTTATTCACCCTCATCCCAGATGTGTATGACTTTCTTTCTTTTGCAGAACACAAACAATTTTTTCTAGAAGAATATCTCAGCTCTGTTGGTCCATACAATGCAAGTTGAATAATGACCAGAACTTTGAAGCTCCAAAAATCACAAAAAGGCCATTGATTAAGCCCATATATTCAGAAGCGATATGATAGGTGTCGGTGAGAAACAGATAAATATTTATGTCCTTTTTTCTTTAAATCCCCACTCTCACTTTCACTTCCAAAATTTGAAAGAATTTTGACTTAAATATTTATCTGTTTCCCACCCAAATTATTGCGTCGCTTTAGAATACATATTAAACTACTGGAGTAATGTGGATTACTTTTATACAGCCTTCATGTGATTTTTGGAGCTTGAAAGGTCTGGTCACCATTCACTTGCATTGAAAGGACCTACAGAGTAATCCATATGACTTCACTGGTTAAATACACATCTTCAGAAGCGAAACAATAGGTGTGGGGGCGAGAAACAGCTCAATATTTAAGTCTTTTTCCTTTAAATCTCCACTTTTACTTTCACTTCCAAAAGTGAAAGAATGCGAAAGTGTAAGTGAAAGTGGAGATTCAAGTAAAAAGGGACTTAAATATTGATCTGTTTCTCACCCACACCTATCATATCAATTCTGAATGTATAGATTTAACCACTGGAGGCTGATGGATTACTTTTATGTGATTTTTGGAGCTTCAAAGTTCTGTTCACCATTCATTTGCATTGTTTGGACCTACAGAGCTGAGATATTCTTCTAAAAATCTTCATTTGTGTTCTGCAGAAGAAAGAAAGTCATACACATCTGGGATGGCATGAGGGAAATTAAATGATGAGAGAATTTTTCATTTTTGGGGGAACTATCCCTTTAAGCATGTCACTGAACTCACATTGATTTAATCATTTTTTTAACACAAAACAAACTCATACTACACTGAAAATGTGACTCTTGGTGATTATTCAGGTTGAAATCTTAAAGATGAAAATGAAAATTCTGTCATCATACACTCACCGTCATGTTTTTCCAATTGTAGTGAGACATACTTTTTCATTTCACTGAATTTAGGGAATTTACTATATTTTAGTCCTCCAAATAGAACTGACAACTGTATACTGCTGCTCTGTATATGTGCAAAAAACAAAGAAGAAAAAAAAAAAACCTGTGCTTCCCCTGTTGCTATTTCATTATGATTCACACGCCTGGTGCTTGTGTCTGGCCTCCATTTGTGAGAAAGTTGTGTTGGACTCATTCCAAGCATTGCCCTGTTCCCAGCACATTCATGTTCTTCATCTACCATCCATTCCCCCTGCCCTCCACGTGGACTGCTTTTTACATCTTTGTTCTGCTATTACAATACACGATCAGCACACACACACATAACAAAGCATAGAGGCTGTAAAAGCACTGGCAGGTCACTGCTGCTCGATATTAGCCGAGAGAAGTGACTGAATGTCTGAAATGCGTAAGAACAGACAAAATTTATGGCGACATAACCGCTCAAGCTTAATCTAGACATAAAACGACACACTCTGTCACAGGAGAGTAAGGATTCAGGTAAGCTGTTCAGGCAAAGCCGACACCCGCTCTTTCTGTAGCCAAAGAGGGGTAAAAGCGTGGGAAATAGTTTCTGGCTAGCTGGCAAATGCCACTGTGGAGCCTTGCGTAGGTTTAAAGTCACAGAGAGATGGAAGCTTTTTATTTTTCCAAACGTATTTTAGGCCAGCACAAGCCTCAATAATGAGGTAGTGCATGAGGTATTTCATTGATTAAAATCACAAATGGTCTGAAGATTCAGTTAATCGCTTGCCCTGTGATTTTTCTACTTGTCTGGTTAGAAGCCTGGTGAAGTCCAACACGTTTCTGTTGGTAATGGGATATGTTTGAACCCTACAATTAAAGTGTAATTCAGACTTTGAGTATAGACATTTGACTCTGAGTGTAGACTAAATCAGTGTTGCATCGTTTGTTGCTGTATTGTTGAAGCTGCCACCACCCACCACAGCATAAGTGTAACACAATAAATCAGAGGAGCCGTGTAAGGTCTGAGTGCAGAGCAGTCGCGTTGCCTGTCTGTGTGGTTTACTGAGTTGTCTGTAAGATCCGGCCATTGGTCGGTTGACTATGATCATGGAGGTCCGGTAGGAAGCGTGGTCATGATGTTTGGGATTCCAGTTCCGTAGCTTTATTTTTCGGGTTTTGACTCCAAAAGTAAGTTACAGAAGTTTTATGTATAAGGAATCAATTCATGACCATGAACATGATTCTTGGTGAAATTCATTACAATTTCAAATTTAATTTAAGTAACACAGCACTGATGAATTTAATGAGTGCTTTTCAAAATTTTATCAAATAAGTGTAAAATATCATACATCGCTATCACACTATTAATTTAAGTAACACAGTCCACTTTTTTCTACATTAATGTGTCCATAAAAGACAGTGAACACATAGAGCATGTTTGAAGCCATGCTTCAGTGGAAGTCTATGGCAGATTCCTATACCATTTAAATCAATGGCACAAAAGGTCAATGTTGATTGGACAAGTGGCTCTAAACATGTCATTATTGGGCCATCGGGACGCTGAGCTTCTCTGGGAATCTATGGGAGCTTTGTGAGCACTATATGCATTGCATCTAAATCTTTCAATCAATGTATTTTAGCCCTCACTGGAAGCCTGGCTTGTCTATATGTTGATTGGTCGAGCTCTCAAATGGATGGGATTTCACAACAAGTGGACAATAATTGATCTGCACCAACTGGCTGCATGGAGATACATGCTGTTATTTGCAATTTGACATATTGCATTTATTTCAGCTTTCATAACCAGATATTCTGCCTATTTTAATGCAAAAATTGTTTTGAGCTTAATTAATTGTGTTCGTTAAGAAATTTCACTGTGTGAGAAGTACTTGGAGCACATTTTGGGAGCGACACTAAAAACAATAGTTTGTCCTTCCCCACTTTTCAAAAGCCCAGGCCACCACTGGTACATTTTGAATATTCAATGAAGTCACATAAATTGATTTTAGATGAATACATGTTATATTAATTTAATGAGTTTCCTTGTCAGTCTTTTTGGATACACTTGCATGTATAGCAATACCCTTCTGTAGCTCTGACAATACAACCATTTTTTCTTAAAGACCTCTTGAAATTGCTTGTCCTTCTTGTGATGGCATATTTCATATCTAAACCGAAAGCTGGAGTTGGCTACATAAAAATAACTAAAAGACTTTAGTAGATGTTGCTAATTGTTGCTAGTCTTTGGCAGATGGTATTTGGGGGAGGGACGCATTATATTGGACAAAAATTTGGATAAGCCCCTGAGTATAAGATGATGTCATCAATATCTTTGTTACTGTGTATTTTCTTACAAGAGAAATACTAAGTTTTAAATGTGTATATCTCCAAAAAGTGTATTTAATTGACTTTTAAAGAAGACACTAGCATGAAGATGGCCCCCAAAGCAAACAGACATGGACTAAAAGCCACAAAACTCAAATTCTGATTTAATAGGGTCTTTAAACAAGTGGTAAGACCTTTGAAAAAAAATGTCCTTGGGAACATCTGAATAACACAAGGCCATGGAAAAATGATTAGTATTTATTGTCCTCTTGGCTTTGGTTGTCTTTGAACTGTTACATGAACACTATCTCTTGAAGTGAAATATGATTTACAGTATAGTAAACACATTAATACTGAATTCTAAAAATGGTTAAAATTTGCCAATGCAGATACAGTTTTTGTTAATTAGACATCAGACAAAATAATTCCCTGAAAGAAAGTTGAGGGGAATTGAGAAGAAATACTGAGAAGTGCAGTATCTGTCCTTTCTTCTCAATACCCCTCAACTTTCTTTCAGCAAATAATTTTTTCTAAGATACCAGCTTATCTTTCCCTAGTTACCTCTCTATTTCTCTGTTCCTCTGTCTCTCTCTGTCTGTCCATCTCTGTCTCTTTTTCTCTCAATTCAAACGTCAATGCATTTAACAGCCGTTCTGCTGGGCTATTAAAAATCTTGTCTTTTTAAGTGAGGGCAGGGCAGGGTGAGGGTGACTACTGCAGAATCAAAAAGGGAGGGAAAAAGTAGGAGCGAAGAAGAAAGAGATTTCAGTGGCCCACAGGGAATCTGACTCATCTCTCAATGTTCTCGGCCAGGCTAACAGAGTAAGAGAGAAGAGAGAGAGAGAAATGGAGATCCCCCAATGTTGGATCATGTTTCCGCTGGAGTCATCTCCTCATAGGGTCTTGTCTGATACACTCTTCAACTCATAGTATCTGGAGTCGAGCATACACAGATAAAGCCAGAGAAATATAGACTATACGCAATACACACACACTTCAAGATATAAGAAGAGATACGGCTCTGTTTTCTTAAGACTAAACACCAAGGCCGATAACGGTTCCAGAGTCTCACTGTGTGAAAAATTTGTCAGATATTTAAAAAATTCTTGAAAGCTTTATGAAACCAAAATACATACAGTACATAAAGGGATAATTAACCCAAAAATGAATCAAATTACAAATCTTGACCATTTACTCACCCGTATGTCATTTCTAACCCGTAGATGTTTGTTTCTTCTTTGCAAAATTGCCTCTTTTTCCATACAATGAAAGTGAATGGTGACTGAGGCTTAGGGTCTTTAAAATGTTTAAGGTGTTAATTGTTTTTTAATGCGATTAATGCATTTACCAATTTTGACATTAAATTCTGAAATTTTATTTAACACTGTGTAAGTTCTAAACACTGCTTGGAATAAGGCGGAACCTTTGTGATGTGTCAGGGGGACAACTATACTGACGTACACACTGCAAACACATGCAACAGCTATTCTGTCAATGTTAAAAATATGGAGAAATGACCTCTTACAAAACAAGATGGGACTTGTAAAAAACACAACAAAGTGCTTTGCGTCTTTTGAAATGGAGAATTTAATTACTACAGAAGCATGTCAAGTCTTAACTATCACCTAAAAGCAAAACACACACTGCATGTCACTGCATGTCGCTGACCATTGCGGCCGGCTTGCTTTTCAAGTTATTCCGTGGAAGGTTCAGAACTGACATGCTGAAGTTCAAACAATTACAATTTTGACCCAGTTGCTGCTAATCTTTCGAACCTTACAATTTGGATTAAGTATCATTACGTAGGCATTGCTAGTGCTAAAATCAGAACAAGACATTGGCCGTGTCCGGAATGGCATACACCATACTACTCTTACTATTTCGGCCATACATATATATGGTAGAAGCAGTAAGCGTAGTATGTATAGTATGCCTTTTGAACTCCGCTGTTCTTTGAAGAACTTCACATGTGGAGAACAAGCTTTAAAGCGACACTTGACAGTGGCAATGAGAGATGTATTGACGCCCTGATGTGAATCATGTGAATGCGGCTTCACGACTGCTGTAGCAAAGTGGATGATTAATATTGTGGAGGATGTAATGTAATGTCATTGTAATGAATATGCAACCAATGGGGACTAATTCTTTCAATTAGACAACCCCCCACTTAGACTTTGGAAAAATGTGTAAATTATTTGATTTGATGCTATTTTAGTGGATTTCTATCTTTATACTGTGCAAGGCTTTTTTTTTTTCTTTCAAAAAATTTTGATAAAACAATTTTTGCATATTGTTTTTTTTTCTTTTCTAAAAAAGAACTAAATGCATTTTGACAGGAAAAGAAGTATATATAAAGCCAAAATCTGTGATTTATCGCAATTATCTATGAAAAATCCTGCGATTAATCGGGAGTGCAGCTCTTGGCTGGTTGCACACTAAAGCTAAGCAGGGTTGAGCCTGGCCAGTACCTGGATGGGAGACCTCCTGGGGAATACCAAGGTTGCTGCTGGAAGTGGTATTAGGGAGGCCAGCAGGGGGTGCTCACCCTACGGTCTGTGTGGGTCCTAATGCCCCAGTATAGTGACGGGGACACTATACTGTAAAAAAGCACCGTCTTTCGGATGAGACATTAAACCGAGGTCCTGACTCTCTGTGGTCATTAAAAAAATCCCACTTCTTGTAAAGAGTAGGGGTGTAACCCTGGTGTCCTGGCCAAATTCCCCCCATTGCCCCCTATCTATCATGGACATGTATTAATCTCCATTCCTGAATTGGCTACATCACTCTACTCTCTCCTCTCCACCAATAGCTGGTGGGCATTCTGGCGCACTATGGCTGCCGTTGCATCATCCAGGTGAGGAGATTCCCCCTATACTATGTTAAGTGCTTTGAGTGCCTAGAAAAGCACTATATAAATGTAAAGCATTATTATTTATTATTAAATATTTTAATAATATGACAGCACTAATAAGGGAAAGACAAGGGGGTGAAAAGAAGAAAAGCCCTTTTGATTAGGACACTAAAATACAATGAAGAGAGAAAGCAACCAGGAGTGTTTGGCCATAAGCAAGGAGGACAGAAAGAGAGGGAAGGCAAGTGAGGGCAGACTCAGAAAACAGATTGAAAAAGCAGAGAAGGTGCAAATCTTGCTGGAATTTTAAGGAAAGGGAGAGTTGAAAGGAGAAAATGGCATGTAGAGAGTGCTTGTGTTTATATAGTCATCTTCAAAGGATGTCATAATTATTTTCCCATACAAAGAATGTCAGTTCCATATGCAGGTTTGAATTGTTTATGAATAATTCAGTCCATCTGATGTTCACTGGGTGCAGTTATACATGTTGATAACAATGTGGTCATTTTCAGATTTGTGAAAAAATAACAAAATTCTGCACACAATTTTTTACAGTAGAACCTATATCTGATTTAAGTGCTTTCAACTGGCATCTACAGCTTAAAATTTAATTCTGCCATTATTTTTTTTACCCTCATGTTGTTCCAACTGATATGACTTTTTTCTTTCTTCTTTGGAACACATGATGTTAGGCAGAATGTTAGCCTCAGTTCATTTCATATCTTTTCCACACAATAAAAAGTGAATGGTGACTGAAGCTGTCAGTGCCTAACATTCCATCTACAATTTTACTTTTGTGTTCCAGGCAAGACAGAATTCATACAGGTTTGAAACAACATGAGGGTAAATAAATGATGATAGAACTTTCATTTTGGGTGAACTATTCCTTTAAATATCTACAGACAGAAATACTCACATAACGACTATTCTGGGGTCTGCAAAAGTGCGTGCGTTCAAACGGGAGACCAAATTCTCTCATGCCATTTCAAGTCATAAGTCAGGTTAACATAACACCATGTGCAACTAACACCAGATAACACAAATGTTTCGGCTGTAAAACCTCCAGTGTATATACGCTGTTCTGGGGTCAGTCTCACACAAGCATGGGGATTCCCTACCACCCTCACGCCTTCCTTGACCCTGTAACCTCTGCAGCTGTAAATCCACACTCCAGCATCATTAGCATGGAAACAAGATGTTACCTATACAGACAACCTGGGGAACCAATTAGATGCCATGCGGGCCTTGCTCAGCTTATGTCCACTGGACTTAAGCACTACAATAATAAGTGATCTCTCTTCGAGCAGGCTGTGAATTTGGCCTGCAGCAGGGATAACTCAACACAGACTAGCTACAACTCAATAAACTCTAAATAAGACCACAACTCTCATATGTTTGCAAAAAACCAACAGTCATACTAAAGCAATAAGCCACAAGAGACTATGTGCTAAAGTGAAAACCCATTACTCGTACTTGTATTAATATCACTATAAAGCATGAACTGCAGTGCCGTATTGCTTAAATAAAAGGGTGGTATTGCAATATGATAAAAGACACCAATTTTCAATAAACAGTTACATTTATTACTAAATGAAAAATTCTGTCATAATTTACTCACCCTAATGTTCTTTCAAACCCACATGACTTTCTTTCTTCTACAAAAGGAGATGTTAGGCAGAATCAGTCACCATTCACTTTGAATGCATGGAAAAAAGATGCAATGAATGTGAATGGTGACTGAAGCTTGTCATACACTAGACGAGAAGCGTCACACCACAGCACGTCACAGGTAGGGTAAGGCACAGGTATCACAGAGAGGATGTGTTGATGCACTGCATGTGGCAATCTAGTTACTAAGGATGTCTGGATACTGATAATGTCTGAAGGATGAGAAAAGAAATCCAAGAGCGGAGGCAAAGGAACAGACTTTATTGATAATTTAACACAGCAGAGCTCGCGAAGCATGAGGGGTATGTGCGATGAGGAGGAAGGGTCCGCCCTCATATTATGGTATGCCACAGGTATAAATCCACTGGTTTATCCTGAAAGGAAACACAAGACTGGACAGGAGAGACAGCAGAGTTAAGACAAATGGGACAGAAAATATGGATTCCATGCAAGAACAGAATTGGTTGACCAGTCAATGTTAGGATTGTGCATTACCAACCATGGGTGCCCAAGCACTACCGGTGCAGACAGAGACTGGACCAGGAGGAAGGACAGCAGGTCAGAATGGTTTCTGGAGATGAGGGTGAGTGGTATAGTTGAATGTGTGATGATGGCCAGGGACGAGCCGCTGATGGAGTACGCCGTGATGGGCTCGTCCAGCTTGACCACTGGAATCTGCCGTCTGGAAGCCGTGGTGACATCCAGGAAATACTGTAATGGCCAGATCCACCAGGTCATCAAAATGGGTATGCAAGTCCGAAGCGTAGATTTCATCCTGGAAGGCAGGACCGGCCCAGGCTCTGTTGGCGCCCTTGGCGAATAAAACACTTATATTTGAGTAACAAACATAGTTAGAATATTGAAGAAACCAGACGAGCTTTACTCAAACCCAAATAATGAAATGCAAGCACACACACACACAAACGTAAACAACTGTGCCTACGGTTGCACAAGTAGTTAATAAAACAAAAAAAGAGAAAGCAATATGAAATATGTACCCAAAATAGACCTACAAAATATAGGCTTTATTATTTAATCTATCTGTAGATGTTAGCCAGCTACATGCCCGGTTCCAGATCAAAATCACTGAAAATAGTGGGGATGCTCTGTATAAAGTGGAGATGTATCATAAATACACATTTTTTTAATAGATTAAATCATGTTTAAATGCTACTAAAACAACATTAAAGAATAATTTTTCATGTACAAAATATTCATCGACACATGATCTGTCGCTGAAAATGACAGCAAAATGCTGCGCCTGCAGATTAGGAAATACATTGATGCAGCATTTTTTGTGTCCACAAAATGCAGGGATTTTTGTGTGTTTGCTGGGATTCAAGGAAATCTGCTTGCTAATTTACAGTATTAGTCTTACATATTTAATTGAGTAGGTGTGTGCAATTATTTTGGTACAGGGTCCACATCAGCTGTTAAATAGAACATGGAAGAGAGAAAATTAAAAAAAATAATAAACTTCTTCATAGATGTATCTATTAAGCCCAGAAGTACTAGTGCACTCATGCACTCAATGAGTGACGCAAAATTTTCTGAAGTGTACACAGACTGATGGGACCATTCTGTGATTGTTTGAACTTTTGCTGCTACTTTTCTATCACATGTTAGTAAAACTGAATAAAGTTTGAATAAAATTATTCATTGTTTATTTTGCCATACTTCAAAGGAATGTTAATTTAGTTGTTCAATTTAACACTCTACATCAGGAGTCTGGTTTAATAGTAAAATAAAACATTCTGAAATTACATACTCTAAAAGCTTATTTTAATGTTTGCCTCAAAGTGGATAAAATGGTTTTATTCTGAAAACATTATCAACCATCTACATGCTCATGGGTCATGATTTGAGTCTCCATTTGGCATCCCATTAAACACACAACTGAATAAAGCAGGCTGCATGTCACAGATAAATGATTACTGCCAGAGTAACATGCGCATACAGGTGTGAGGGACCTCAGCATTTTACAAATAACATAAAGAACAAACATAATCCACTCTCACTCGGTTTTGCTCATGTCCCCTCCGTCTGCGAATGGTGTGAAGATCTACTGGGATTTTAATAAAGTTCATCCCTGAGAAAGTTTGTTGCAGACTTGGCACTAAACAGTACACGCAGCGTCACGAATGGACATGGGGTGTCTGCATCACACTTTTCTTTGAGCATAATATTGCACTATTGAGTGCTAAGTTTTTAATGTATTTTTTTTTGAAGAGGAGAGAGAGAGAGCGCACTCACATGCATGATTGCCAGATAGCATAAATTAAGTATGACTTAAGTATGACATAATATTTCCTATTTGTGCAAGTATAAATAAATAATAAATAAAGAAATTACACTGCACTTGTACTAAACTTAAATAAAACAAGCAAAAAAGGCCCACAGTTCCAGTTAAGAGGTTCTAAATAAGCCATTTCAAATAGCAAATTAATATCAACAGCTGACATGAACAGTTGTTAACTTCTGATTCTTACCTTTATATTGCTCTTTTTTTGCACCTGATAATTTGGTTCTTTTTTCACTCATTTTGTCCACATATGATAAGGATCCGAATATAATATAATCGTGTAGCACTAGTGCTCATTATATGGGTAGAGGGGCACACAGTCGTCACGAGGGTGCACACAAAAAAAAAAAAAAAAACTCTCAGCGTATCTCTGTCATTTTGCACCCTAGGCAACCACCTGTGTCACCTATGCCTTGGGCCGACCCTGCTGGATGTATCGGATAACCCATGCAGGAACTGGTCCCACTGGGCTCGATCATTCCTCTCACAGGATGCAGCGAGGGTGTCGAATTCAATGACATATTCTGCGACTGACCGGTTACCCTGGAACAAACCGGGCAAAACCCTCACAGCTTCACTGCATTGGATCGAATGATCAAAACTCGATGGAGCTCTGCCAAGAACTCTTGGAACGATGAGCAGCAGGGGCAGCCATTGTCCCACATAGGTTCCCCACTCGCCGGCCCTCCCGGACAGGAGAGTTATAACAAAAGCCACCATAGCTGTCTCTGAGGGGAATGCAGAGGGCTGCAACGTGAAAACCAGTGAGCACTGAGAGAAGAATGTGCGGCATGACCCTGCCTCACCTGAGAATGGAGCAGGAGTGTTGAGACGGGGTTCTGAGTGTCCGCTGCTGTGGGGAACTGCTGGAGCCGGTGCGGGAGCTTCCACAATGGGATAAGTACCAGGAGGCAGGTGAAGATTTTGGACCAGTGATGTGAGCTCCGCAAGCTGGGATGCCATCATCTCAATGGCAAATTTGGAGGCGGAGATCTGGGCCTGCTGGCAACCCAAAAAACTCCCTGCTGAGTGAGCGCGGATTGAAGGTCAGCATCCCCTGCTGGATCTATCCTGGCTCGATTGTTTTGTCAGAAGGATGAGACCAGAGATCCAAGTGCAGAGGCAAAGGAACAAACTTTATTGAATATTAAACATATCAGAGCTGGCGAAGCGTGTGGGTGCCCTGACCTGACTGCAGCATGGAGAGTGTATTCATTGTGGCAGTATAAAGCAGATCCGATAGGGATCTGCTGGGGGATAGTCTGTTTGTAGGTCTGTAGGATCGACTAGGGCAGAGAGACAGTGGTTTTGTCTGCTGAAAGTTGACATAATTAGCGTTTCCATGGAAACATTCAGAATTCTCATGGCAATGCTGATTCTGCGAGCCAATGGCACTTTCATAAAAATTGCAATTTAAGAAAAAAAAACAAAAAAAAAAAACAGGTATTGGACTCGGTACCATTGAGTACCAAAAACGAAGCTTTGGTTCTCGTACTATTTCTCAAAAAAATGGTATCGGGTCTACTAGTCACCATGCACTCAAATGTTAAAACAAACATTTGAACAATTGTAACATTGAACAATTTGCAGGGTAGTTTATAAAACAGGTGCAACTGTTGAAACTGAATGATAAAGTGCATTATGCAATTTCCCTTTATGTCACCTTAAAAAGGCTTTTTTTCAAGCTGTCAAACCACAAAAAGACATATACCATATGTTACTGAAAATACATTGTGTAGGCTATAAGAATGATACTGTACATATACACAATGCATCATTTAGTCTTAGCTAAAATAAATAATCTCTGTCCTTTGATAAGAATTTGTGTAAAACTTCGTGGAATTTGCTGTGTGATGCTGAAGAATTTTAAGCAGCCTCTGGAGTTGTAGCTGGGTGTGTGTACATTCATAGAAACTAATTTGAATTTTAGAACATGCTGTGACATCTCTACGTAAAAGATGAGAGAATTTTCATTTTTGGGTGAACGATCCCTTTAAAAACAAATCGTCTCAGTTACTGTCATAACCTCCGTTCCCTGATGGAGGGAACAAGACGTTGTGTCAATGTAGTGACACTAGGGATTGCTCTTGGGAGCCCGATTCACCTTCAGATCTTTGAGAAAAGACCATTGAAAAATTGGCGATTTGAATTTGCATGCCACTCTCCCCGACATACGGGTATAACAGGGAGACCGGTATGCAGATTCATTCAGATTTTGCACTGAGGAGCAGAGACAAGGTCCCGGACATTACAGCGGTGCAGTTCAGCCTGTGGCAAGAGGGACACCACGTCTTGTTCCCTCCATCAGGGAACGGAGGTTACAACAGTAACCAAGATGTTCCCCTTCTGTCACTCCCTCAACGTTGTGTCGATGTAGTGACACTAGGGTTCCCAATATGAAACGCCACAAAGGCTGAACTGGTCACGTCAACTGTCGATGCAGGTGTAGGAGAGCTACTACGAGCGTAAGGACACATTTGGGCTGCACGGAGCCTCCCCATAGCCCTGAGGTGGGGGAAAGTGATGAGTCCAGTATAGGAGCAGGCCGCGCCAGCCAGACTCTCTAAGTCTTCAACTTAGAAATTAGAATCGGTTGGGGCCGTAAATGGAGAAGGCGTTCTTTTCCGTTCCTATTCTTTCAGAGGGAAAAGACCCTGTGGCGGCCACACCCTGCCCTTTTTGGTGGGAAGGGTATGAAAGTGGCAGATTCATCATGTGGGTCCACCGGGCCATGGGGGAGGAGTTTTCTACAAGCACAGCAGGCAAAGGAGACTCTGCCAAGGGAGACGCGGGTCTACCAAAACAGCAAAGGGAGACCGTATCGCGGAAAATACACACAGGAGGCCACTAGGGTAGCCGAGACCTGTCGAGCACTTACACCAGTACAGGGCCTGTTAGCTCACAAACTGGGTCTGACTACGGATTCCTCTGCTGAATTTGTGAATCAGAGGGCTAGGAGAAAGATCATCCAGGGTTCACAAGTCAGGAACATGCATGGGAGAAAGAGTGCACGGCTTCACCTACCTTGGAGGGGAAAGGCGCTATGCACAAGCCAGCTGTCCGTGTAACAAACCTTACCTGCTCATACCTGAAAGAACATGGGATGAGACCGGCTCAACCCGGAGATTGTAGAATCTCGCAAAGGTATTGGGTGTTGCCCAGCCCGCTGCCCTACAGATGTCTGCTAGAGAGGTGCCATTGCCCAGTGCCCACGAGGATGCCACATTTCTCGTGGAGTGTGCTCGAACCCGCAAGGGGGGCAGGCACGAACTGGACCTGGTATGTTAGTGCTATGGCATCCACGATCGAGTGGGCAAGCCTCTGTTTGGAGACAGCCTTCCCTTTCCACTGTCCACCAAAGCAGACAAAGAGCTGCTCAGAGTGTCTAAAGCTCTGCGTGTGGTCCAAGCAGATGCGCAAAGCACGCACCAGACACAGCAACGATAAGGCTGGGTCTGCCATCTCCGACCTGGTAAATGGGAGCATTCAGGAAGCGTGCCTTGTCCGCATCCCTCATCTCGAACAGGTTCAGCCACAGGTGGTGCTCCTGGACCACAAGCGTGGACATCGTCTGCCCGAGTGTGCGCGCGGTGACCTTAGTCACTAGGCGGTCGAGGTCAGTAGCTGAGCGCAGTTCTTGTAGCACACCGGGATCATGGGCCTGATGGACCTGGAGTAGAGCCATGGTGTGATGGGCGGAAGCGGCCTACCCAGCAGCGCTGTAGGCTTTTGTCATCAGTGATGACGTCGCTCTACAGGCTTGGGAGGGTAGTGCCGGGTGACTCTGCCAGGTGATAGCGCTCAGCGGACACAGGTGTGCTGCGATCGCTTTGTCCACCTGGGGTATCGCAGCATAACCCTCGGTTGTCCCCCCCATCGATCGCATTCGAGCAGAAAAAGGTGCCCTCCACGACCACGTCAACTCGTCGTGAACTTCCAGAAAGAATGGGACTGGGGAGGGGCATGGCCGCGAGCAGCACGTCGAACCCAGGATCCAGTCGTCAAGCCGAGACTGTTGAGGGGCGGTTGGAATGTTCCACTCAAGCCCAACACTTGCGGCAGCCCGGGCAAGCATGGCGGTCGGTTCTGCCTGGTAAATCCCCACAGACCGCCCACTCCCTGTTATGCTCATTCGCTTCTGTCCAGCACTGGAATAACGCAGGCTTGCCTCACTGCCAGCCTTGCTCTTCTGGAGCTTGTGAGCCGGACGAGATGTCGATTGCTGCATCAGAGAGCGCCTAGGTGATATAAGATGCCGAGGACTCGACCAGGCTGCCGTATTCGGGTGTGGAAGCCCAGTCCGAGGCCAATGCAGAGCTGACCATACCCACTGAAGCCCCCAAATCGCCTTCAGCGGCAGCCAAAGCGGTCTTGCACCCGTAAGTATGAGGAGCCGCGAGGGGGACAGCCGAAGTTGCTTTCCCTCAGAAGAAGGAAAGCCGCGACCACAGCATTGTCATGGTCGTGTTCTCGCAGTGAGAATCTGAACCATCCATGAACGCTTCCTCAACATGCTTATGGCCCAGACACGTGAGGCAGTGATCGTGATCGTCAGAGGCGGAGAGGTAAAGACGGAAAGGCATCTTTAAAAAGACGCGTCTTTAAAAAGACGTTCAACATCACTGTGCCTGCTCTAATAGAGGAAACAAACTCTTTCAGAGGAAAAGCTCTTTAAAGCACTGTCGAAGCACCCAGGGGTGTAATCTGCAGTGGAGTGCAGAGTGGAGAGAGAACTGCTGGAATGTGCTGTATATCCAACAGCAATGCTTGTAGAGTTTGGTGAATGGAACGACAGTGGTATTCAGCTTGCTGTCAATACAAATGCACGGCTCCGAAGAAAAAGTCTGAAGTCTGAAAGTCTACCGGTCTCCCTTTTATACCTGTATGTCGGGGGGAGTGGCATGCAAATTCAACTCGGCAATTTCTCATTTGCCTTTTCTCAAAGATCTGAAGGTGAATCGGGCTCCCAAGAGCGACCCCTAGTGTCACTACATCGATACAACGTCGAGTTAGTGACAGAAGGTGAACTAAATATTCTATTGCCAAGTCATATAGTTAATTATCCTAACTGTAGTCTGTTTGCCATTGCCAAGCAAAATAGCAACTCAGCAATATAATATAGAATGTGCGATCAAAGGTATGCACTTATCTGTATTTTAAAATGGCTTTGAATGTGTTTTTTTTGTGATGCACAATTTGTACCTCGCACAATCCGGTAAACATACTGGGACTGTTATTATACTTATATATTATTACAACTCTTTGTTCTTATTTGCTGTGCTTTGTGACAAATGGTCTTTAGGTGTACTCCAGTCAGCTACCTACACACTTATTCACACAGCACAAAGAGGTTTGAATAAATGAGTAAAAGCAAGTAAAGACTCTCTAATAGCAGATTTTAGGCACTAAATAGTCATAAAGTACAAAAGAGCCCTTATCGGCTTGTCAGGCATACTGTGTGTGATAAAGTTGGATATGATGCATGTTTTATTAGGCTCAATTAGGTGGAATGCCTAACTAGCTCATTCATGGAAGCCGGAGATCAAGTGGCGTTGGATTGCCTACTGAACAGAGGGTTTGTTAAATTCAACATGGACTTGTTAAATGTGTCAACATGACCCTTGATGAATGAGAACTACTACTTTATACTTCAATGCCTTTGTGTCCTGTTTAATTGAAGTATTTTTAAATAATTTTTTATCATTATTATTATCTATTTGGTAATCAGTTATTTCAAATGAGTTTGTGCATATTTTCTCTCACTTTTATTTTTTATATAGACGTGTGAAGGAGTTTGTTGAGTGGAAAAGGAGGAAATGGAAAATTTGTGTCTTTAACTCAAATAGTAGATCTTTTTATTTAGACAAAACTCAAAAATAGCTTTTCAGCCGACTTATAACAGTTTTCTTTTCAGCAGTCACATTTCACACACTCGGCTTCATGTGCCTCTCTCTCGCGGCCTCTCGCTGGTGTGGTTCCTCCTTATATCGCTCTCCCCACTTCAATCAGAAACAGGAAGTAGACATTATAGCACTCAGGTGTGTGCACCCTTACCGCTTTCTCTCTATCCGGACGAACGCTCGACCATGTCCCTGCCACCACAAGATGATAAACAGTAGTATGATGAACTGTAAACCCCCCAAAACCCTCACTTTTATTTTACAAACCTGTATGACTTTCTTTGTTCCATAGAACACAATTAAGCAAGTAAGCAAAGCTTAATTTATATAGCACCTTTTAAAAACAGTGTTTACAAAGTGCTTTACAGACAAGATATACATGTTCAAAATGAGATATCAGGCAGAAGGTCATCCTCAGTCACCATTTTATTAAAAGATATATGCAGTGAAAGTGAATGGTGACTAAGCTAACATTCTGCTTTCTGTCTAACATCTCCTTTTGAGTTCCATTGAAGAAAGAAAGTCACACGAGCTTGAAACAACATGCAGGTGAGTAAATGATGACAGAATTTAAATTTGTGGGTGAACTGCACCTTTAATAGAATTAACATATTATTCTGGGTTCAATAGGACTTCAAGTTAAGCTCAATCGACAGCATTTGTGGCATAATGTTGATCACCTTTATAAAAGCAAACAAACATTAAAGTTTCATTGAAGCAAATAAAACGAAAGTGAATGGGGCTAATACATAAATGTTATAATAGTTATTGTTTCAAATCTGCTTTTTTACATTATTTTAATGTGACAAAATAGTTTACTATCCTTTTCAGTGTACAGTTATATCCCATTTGCCACGATGACATAACACTGTTATTTATGGATTTTATGGTCACTGTTATGACCATAAAAACGCCGATTTAATTTTTTTTACAGCTTAAGTTTTAACAGAAGAATTAATGACCGTAAGTGCTTTTAAAATAATCAGCTTCTCATTTGTGCCTTTAAACCCTCCAAAAATTGACCCCCTTCACTTCCATTGTTTTCTGCCTAAATTTACCCCACACTGTTTCATGTTCTTTGCTCGATTGTTGTGTGTTAGTAACTCACCAAACTCTCTCCAACCTAATCGGTCCTGTTATGTGTTTTCCATATTGGATGACAGTCTTCGCTGTAGTGCCTGGATTGTGGTTGCCATCCTGTTGTTCACTTCGCTCCCTTTGATTCTTCACCTGAGTATTCCTCATCGGTTACCTCTCTGCATTGGATCTGCTCTTCACACTACCATGATGCACACATACCTACGAACACACTATCCTCCAGCGGATTCCTCGCGGATCTGCGCTCTACACTACAATAACACATACAAGCCTATGAACACACTCTCCATCTCCACGCTGCAGTCGGTGCAGCATACCCCACACGATTTGCCAGCTCTGCTGTTTTTAATATTCAATAAAGTTTGTTCCTTTGCCTCCGCACTTGGATCTTTGGTCTCTGACTTTTAGTATGAGTTGAATGTGGTTTTAGAAACCATATTTTAAAATATTCCAACCCCAAATTATTGCTTCATTCATGCGTATAATACACATTGTTGCAATTATGCAAAATACAGTATGCATGTAAATATTATATTACCTAATTAAGAGAGTTCAAAGGGGCGCTGTATCATCGCGGACCCTTCACTCTGACCCCAGCTTAGCTGGGACATGTGAAAAAAAGAATTTCACTGTAAATGTGCAAAACATTTATGTATAATGTGTGACCAAAATAAAGGCTTCTTCTATTAAGTAAAACCTGCAATATTACAACCACAATGGCCTACCAACAGGTATACAATTGGGAAAGAAGGTGAAAGCAAGACATTGCAAGGACAGAAGAGAGAACACAGCATTCCACAAGCATTCCCTCTCTCTCTCACACCCTTCATTTGTCAATCAGTCTTGTTATCTCCCTAGTCTCACCCCTCTGCCTGACTGCTTTCCAGTTTGTAGCCGTCGATGTGTTAATCACCCTGCTCTGCTGACAGCGAGACCCAGATATTTTGACGTCCTGATAACCTCATACCGGACCTCCATGTCCCTCTTTCCTTTTCTTTCTCACATTGCCTGCCTCTGGATCTCAAAGCTTTCTCCCTTTGCCACCTCCACCCCCAACCAAACAACTATGAGACCTCCTTATCAAAGTCCCCAGAAATAGACACCAGAGGTCAAGGAGAATCTTTGCTGCTCACTTACTTTGAGGCCACCTCTGAGAAACGGGGCCACAAATATATTGTGCCCGCTTATTTATTTTATTTTTTTATTGAAATTGTTTTCAAGAAATGGTGTACTTAATTGTTGTGACATTTCCATTTCTGTTACAACAAAAAATATACATTTGAGCATACCTTCTCAGTTGGTGGTATAATCCAATCAAAACTTGAAATTGTAAACCAAATGTAGCTTTGTTTTATTTAGGCTAATTTCAGTGGGGGAAATATTAGGGCAAACAATAATAAACCGCTTAATTGCATTAGACAGAAAATAGATGTGGATTACACCTGGAAGTATCACTGAATAGGACTGAATTTGATGTATTGGCAGTGGGCAGAGGGAGGGGAGGTCGGCTGAAATAAGAACTGCTTTGGCGAGCAGTTGATACATTTGATACGGGACACACTGGATCCTCGACATGAGCTGTCAATGTGCTAGCAGGGGAGGCTAATCAATCACTGGCCTTCTATCTGCCTGCCTGTTTCCCGGAGCCTGGGGATGCCCTGTTTGTGTTGAACGAGGCCTGTAGAGTTGAGAGCTGTGCTTTTACAGTAAACCTGCCACACCCCTCACCAGCTCCTACAGTTCTCTCTACAGCCAGGCAAGGTGTAATCGAGTGACTCCTGGTCTCCACTCTCCCATGATTGTGCACCTCAGTCTCATGTCACTCTCTCTGACCCGGTAGGGAGGGACCGGCAGAGGCAGAGCAAAACGTCTGGTGTCTGCACTGTAAACGCAGTGGTTTACCGCACTAAGTTTGGCCTCTCCAGTAGAGTGCTGTTCTGAAGTGTGGTGAAGCATGGGGGGACCACTGTTGATGTACTGGTATATAAAAACCAAGGTTAATCTTGTTTCATGTGATTCAGGAAAATTAAATCATATAGCCACATAAGTGTCCTGAGGGTTATGTGAATAGTGCAAGGGGTCCAGTCCCACAGCTGTGAACCAGAGTGGTAGATGGCTTTAGAAAGGCTTTGGGGACAGAGAGGCAGCCCGCCGGCAATTGTTTAACACCCGCAGAATGCATATGTAAAGTGCAGCTAGCTCATAAATACAACATGAAAAGGCTCCTGCTGGGAATCAAGACATGTTATTAGCCTGACTTTGAAAAAGACAACTGGGAGTATTACAATGAGATTTCATTGGGGACATGTCCTCGGCCACACAAAGGGACAGATCATTAAATTAAAGGAAGGAAAGAAGTGATCATTTGGTAGATTGTTTTGTACAAATATGGGGGAAATAAAGTTTTCCAACTACTTCTGGGTTTCTTTCACTTGCAGAGCAGAGAGGCCTTCCTTTTTAAGGAACATGGTCCCTCTGTGTGCTTCACTGCCTTTGTCCAGAGCTGGAATGATGATGAGAAAAGAAGGAAAACTGACAATTCTGTGGTCTTTTTTATTATGGGATTGCATTCCCAGATTGCTCCAGATGTAGAACGGTGGATATTATCTCAACATGAAAGCCACTGTCACAACTGTCCTAAAAACAACCTGCCTCACGCCTTTCAAGTGTTTAATGTCCAAAAAAATATGATTTTGACAAATTGTTCAGAGGTTCTTCTGACATGTCAAAGATGATAAACATCTGTAACAAAAAAAGTTCTAAAATGGAATTGGTGAACAGCCAGAAATATTTGTCCTCCTAATACATTCCCATGACAAGGAGAAATCGTAAGATATCATATGACTTCAATCTGATCAGACTTTTATTTCCATAGAGAACAACCAATCAACAAAACTGAATTTTAAAATCGATACAGACATCAAATTGTAGCTAGCCTCCAATCCAACACTTTATTTTATGAAAGGAACAAATGTCGATGTCTATGAAAAAATGTGGTTACTCATTCCATATTTTTTGCAATACAAATGACTAATGTACACTCACTTGGCACTATATTAGGAACACTAAGGTCCTAGTAATGTGCCCAACATGGTCTTCTGCTGTTGTAGCCCATCCGTTTCAAGGTCGACATGTTGTGCATTCTGAGATGCTATTCTTCTCACTACAAATGTACAGAGTGGTCAGCTGGAAGTTGAACCAGTCTGGCCATTCTCTGTTGACCTTTCTCATCAACAAGGCATTTCATACACAGAACTGCTGCTCACTGGATGTTTTTTGATTTTGGCACTATTCTGACTAAACTCTAGAGACTGTAATGCGTGACAATCCCAAGAGATCAGCAGTTACAGAAATACTGAAACCAGTCTGCCTGGCACAAACTATCATTTACATTTATGCATTTGGCAGACGCTTCTATCCAAAGCAACTTACAGAGCCATATTACAGGGACAATCCCCCCCAGAGCAACCTGGAATTAAGTTGAGCAACTTCCCCCAGAGCAACCTGGAATTAAGTGCCTTGCTCAAGGACACAATGGTGGTGGCTGTGGGATTCGATCCAGCAACCTTCTGATTAGCAGCCCTGTGCTCTAGCCACTACGCCGCCACCACCTCCATTATGCCATGGTCGAAATCACAGAAATCCAAATTTTCTCCCATTCTGCCATGGTCGAAATCACAGAAATCAAAATCCATCATGCCATGGTCGAAATCACAGAAATAAAAAGTTTCTCCCATTCTGATGGTTGATGTGAATATAAACTGAAGCATCTGACCCATATCTGAATGATTTTATGTATTGAACTGCTGCCACAAGATTGGCTGATTAGATAATCACATGAATAAGTACTGTAGGTGTTCAGGTGTTTCTAATAAAGTGCTCAGTGTGTGTATGTCAAATATATAGTTTGGGTAAGGGATTAGACTTTATGGTAAGGATTTTGTATGGGTTAGGGGTTAAACTTTGGGAAAAATCGTAATAACATTGTTCGTTGTTTCATTTAACTCTGTGGGAGTAAATGTCCTAAAATGTTGTATGAGCCAACTCGTACTGTTATTATGACTTGTCATGAGACTGGGTTGGACCTCCACACTCTGATATAAGTGTAGGAGGTGTGATTTCAATCTGCTGTAGTAGACACCCATATCAAACAAGTTTCACTTACTTTATTATTTTAATTCTCTACAAGTCTACAGATCTATATGGTAGTACATTAAACATGTTGAGCAGCTGCCAAGCTTTCCAGGTGGAAGTCATAGGCATTGCTGTCGATTGCATGTGAAAATGGATTTTTCATAAATACTTAACTATTTATTTCTTAAGCACGGCTCCATGCGGTGCATATTACTTTATGTGTGGGACTGATTTAGGGAGTTGTTTGTAAGCGCAGAAAAGTGTATGTTTCTTTTAATACAGTCACTTTCTGGGGACAAAAAAAAGCCTGGGTGGTGAACAGAACCTGCAAACAATAGCTTTCCTAGCCTCATTCCCAAATCCTTCTTTCCTCTCCAAAAAAGTCATCCTATAATGTGGTATGTAGTGAGAAGTGTTCACTGTCACATACACCCACAAACAAACACATACTTATCGAGCAGATGATGTCCCTCTTAACACAAGCCATTCATCGTCACACAATTAGGGCATTTTTTTCAGCACCTGCTGCAGTGGGAATGCCCATTTGCCTGTGTTAATTAGAGCCAGACTTCACAAAGCAGAGCTGCTTCTCTCTGTGAACATGTTCAGAGCAGCAATCCCAAACACACTGTAGCTCACACCACACCCACTTATCACTGCCACTTACCCATGAGAGGATGTGTCACTGGCACTGCATCATAACTAACCTCAACAAATCACTGTGGACATCATCCCTACATTTGTATATGTGTACTCTCCTACTATATAGTATGCACACTGACAATAAATAAACATCCTTAAAATAAGACACATTTACTTATTTTTCACATTTGCAGGAAATAATTTCAACTCGTCATTTGATTTAGATTTTTTTATATGTAAAATTTGGGGTTAAGGCACTTACAATGGAAGTTAATGGGATCAGTCCATAAACATTAATATACACACTGTTTCAAAAGTATAGCCAGATGACATAAACATTATGCATGTTAACATGATTTTATTGTGAAAAAATGTATTAAAGGTTTTATGGCGTTACGTCATGCAACGAAGTTGTAATATTGGATACTTTACACAGAAAATGTTATTAAGTGATTTTATCACATTAAAATCATAATGACACACATAATGTTTATTTATTGTGGCTATAATTTTAAAACCATGTGTATTTTAATGTTTATAGACGGGCTTGTAAATGCGTTACCATAACCATGATTTTTGCTTTTACTTTAAATAAACAGGGATAAGTCAAAATAATTTTTAGTGGTAATCATCATTATGTCACATATGCAGTTGATAGAGCTTAACTTGTATTGAAACTGGAACTTGCCTTTAAAACTGTTTGGGTCCATAATATAAATTAACTTTTCTTACCTCATTGGCAATTAAATTATTAATTTTTTTTAGCATAAACCTCACAAAAATGTTTTATAATTATTTGAAATCAAGACTTAATGTCATTTTCTGCTAGCCTGTTTTGAGGGTGTTTAGATATTTTTAGATAAAAATACTAATTAAGAAAATATGTTTTTTGAAGTGCAAAAAGCAGTACATCAAATGAGTAGTTTATCTAAAATATGCATTATTCTTATAACAGTAGGTGAACAATACTCTGATGACGTACTGCATGCACTATGTCCGAGAATGTATTTATTGTACACACCTGCATATCTAAACAACGTACTTCGTCATTTTCTGAGAAGTAAGTTCTTTGTCAAATGTACACACTCTGAAAGTACAGGAATTTGTATACAGCTCATGATAAGGCCAAAAAAGTATCTTAACAATAGAGTCTTAATACCAACATGTTTCAAAGAAACATTAACACATCCAATAACAGAGCAGCAATCTCAAACATAAAAACCAAGTAGTCTTAATACCAACATGTTTGCAAATCAGTATTTGTGAAATAATAAGAAAGTTCTTTGGTGGTCATGTTGAGTAGATGACCTAAACCATTAAAGGTTAAAGCACTAGTCTTCAAGAACACTTAATAACTCTGGCCTGGTTACAGCTTCTCATTGTTTTCACTTTAAAGAGCTGTAAAGAGCCACCTAAGGGGTTAAAGAAATTCCCTGTCTGACTGAGAAAGAATCCAGCTCACACTTGCTGACAACAGGCCACAATGCAAACTGGGAAATTGTGCTTATTGTCATTCGTAGAAGGCAGACATTCAAGGTTCTTTTTTCTTTGGAAATACTCCAACATTACAGGTAGTTGCGACCTATCACTACGTGTTGAAATTTAGGCCCACTACACAAAAAGAATAGAAGTACAATGACTTCAAATAGGTTTCTAGGTAAACTCCCTTTAGAGCAGTATAAAAGAGAAGACTGTACTCAGACATGTATACCTTGCGTATTCTAACTGTGTATTGGCTTATTGTTTTGACATTGTAAATTAGGACAGTAAAATGTCTTCCGGCATTTGTGAATGAATAAGGGTTGGGCATCACTGTTTTTTTCATGACCCCTTAGAGAAAGCTAAGGCTTAATGATAATTTTATAATATCGCCATTTGCCTGTATAGAGAAGCAGTCTAGATTGCTGTTCTTTTTATTTGTTAAAAAGGAAATAGCTGCTATAATTCTATTAAGTTTCATTTCTAAGAATGTAGTAGCATTTTAGGAGTATTTTAAGGTGATCTGAGTATAAAACAAACAGACATAAATCAGTTTGCCCTGTGCCCTGTCTGAGTATAACTTTGATTAATTAAAAAAGTGTTTGATTCATAACAGACTACTTATTATTCAGATTACTTGTTACCCCTTGTATTTTACAGGTTTACCTACAGCCTATATTCATAATAGCATACTCTCATACTATTTGAACAATGTTTGCAGAATACAGTATGTACAGTATACTGTGTCTGGTATGCAAATAGTATGCATAGAATATCTAGAACTCCTAGATTTGCCAAAATGCAATGCTAAATTATTTTTGAGACAAACAAACCAGATGTAATTTCAATCATTTTTAATCTCCTTGCTTATTTGATTAGACTGCCAAGAGCTAAGCCATTTGGGTGACACTTTACAATAAGGTTGTATTTGTTAACATTAGTTAACTACATTAATTAACATAAACTAACACTAAACAATCCTTTTTCAGCACTTGTTAATTTTTGGTTAGTGTTAATTTCAACGAATACTTACACATTTTAAAATGAAAAGTTTGATATATTAACATTAGCTAATGCATTATAAACTAAAATGAACTAAGACTTAACAAATGTATCTTTATAAATGAACTCCAACCAAGATTAATAAATGCTGTAAAATGATATTGCTCATTAGTTGTTGATAGCTAATGCATTTACTAGGGTTAACGAATAGAACCTTATTGTAAAGTGTGACTGATAGATTTAAAGAAAAGTGAATATACAAAATAACTGTATTTATTTATCATTTTATACCTTAAAGGCACTCAGTGAATTAATTTGATTTCCATTTAAAACAGTTCTTTACAGAGAAAAGGATTTGACCTTTGACCTCCGTTTAGTTTAAAGAGTGCACCTTGAGCTCCCTCTAGTGTCTATCTGGGTATGACACGACAAGCAAAGATTATAGCTAAAGGGCAGTAAAAATAAAAATAACCAGGGGTTTAGACTTTTCATGCTATTTATCTCATAGCATTACTCCAGATTACTTTCTCCTCAATGCTAAAGAAACATGAACACATGCTTCTCTCTGTGAACATGTTTAGAACTGCAAACCCAACCACACTGTAGCTCACAGCACACCCACTTATCACTGCCACTTACCCATGAGAGGATGTGTCACTGGCACTGCATCATAACTAACCTCAACAAATCACTGTGGACATCATCCCTACATTTGTATATGTGTACTCTCCTACTATAAAAATAATAAATAATAATAATAACAATAATAATAATAATTCTTGCCCAGAATGTCTTGTTACCTAGTAAAATTCTTAAAACATCCTTAAAATAAGACACATTTACTTATTTTTCACATTTGCAGAAAATAATTTCAACTCGTCATTTGATTTAGATTTTTTTATATGCAAAATTTGGGGTTAAGGCACTTACAATGGAAGTCCATATGGGATCAGTCCATAAACATTAATATACACACTGTTTCAAAAGTATAGCCAGATGACAAACATTATGCATGTTAACATGATTTTATTGTGAAAAAATTGATTAAAGGTTTTACGGTGTTATGTCATGCAACAGAGTTGTAATATTGGATACTTTACACAGAAAATGTTATTAAGTGATTTTATCACATTAAAATCATAATGACACACATAATGTTTATTTATTGTGGCTATAATTTTAAAACCATGTGTATTTTAATGTTTATAGACGGGCTTGTAAATGCGTTACTATAACCATGATTTTTGCTTTTACTTTAAATAAACAGGGACAAGTCAAAATTATTTTTAGTGGTAATCATCATTATGTCACATATGCAGTTGATAGAGCTTAACTTGTATTGAAACTGGAACTTGCCTTTAAAACTGTTTGGGTCCATAATATAAATTAACTTTTCTTACCTCATTGGCAATTAAATTATTAATTTTTTTTAGCATAAACCTCACAAAAATGTTTTATAATTATTTGAAATCAAGACTTAATGTCATTTTCTGCTAGCCTGTTTTGAGGGTGTTTAGATATTTTTAGATAAAAATACTAATTAAGAAAATATGTTTTTTGAAGTGCAAAAAGCAGTACATCAAATGAGTAGTTTATCTAAAATATGCATTATTCTTATAACAGTAGGTGAACAATACTCTGATGACGTACTGCATGCACTATGTCCGGGAATGTATTTATTGTACACACCTGCATATCTAAACAACTTATGTCATCAATTGCTGAGAAGTAAGTTCTTCATCAAATGTACACACTCTGAAAGTACAGGAATTTGTATACAGCTCATGATAAGGCCAAAAAAAAAAGGTCTCATAACAGAGTCTTAATACCAACAAGTTTCAAAGAAATATTAACACATAACATAAAAACCAAACAGACTGAATGAAGTGTCAAACTCTTACCTAATCTGAAATGTGTGACATATTTCACAGTTCTTAGCTTTGCTTTTGGACTCCTTGTTTAAAACAACAAGTTGTATTTGACCTAGTATGTGATCAATAATGCAGCCATCCATCCATCCATCCATCTTCAAACGCTTATCCGAAGTCGGGTCGCGGGGGAAGCAGTTCCAGCAGGGGGCCCCAAACTTCCCTATCCCGAGCCACATTAACCAGCTCTGACTGGGGGACCCCGAGGCGTTCCCAGGCCAGTGTGGAGATGTTATCTCTCCACCTAGTCCTGGGTCTTCCCCGAGGCCTCCTCCCAGCTGGACGTGCCTGAAACACCTCCCTAGGGAGGCGCCCAGGGGGCATCCTTACCAGATGCCCAAACCACCTCAACTGACTCCTTTCCACGCAAAGGAGCAGCGGCTCTACTCCGAGTTCCTCACGGATGACTGAGCTCCTCACCCTATCTCTAAGGGAGAAGCCCGCCACCCTTCTGAGGAAGCCCATTTCGGCTGCTTGTACTCGTGACCTAGTTCTTTCGGTCATGACCCAACCTTCATGACCATAGGTGAGGGTAGGAACAAAAATTGACCGGTAGATCGAGAGCTTTGCCTTCCGGCTCAGCTCTCTCTTCGTGACAACGGTGAGATAGATAATGCAGCCAATATCACTTTAATAACAAGCACATCACTCTCTTTCCTAACTAATTAAAACAGAAGCACATTACAGTGTTTGCACTTGGTAAGAGATCCACTTGGCAATTGCTATACAGAACTGCTAAATAAAATCAAGCCTGAGATAATGTTGTCAATGTTAAAGTACAGCTGGAATGTGACCGATTGCATAGCTGATATGTATCAAAGATCTAACAAACAACACACAGACAAACACCAAAGAAACAGGTTTATATCTTTAGATCTGAATCACTCCAGGATCAAAACAAGAGAAATTCCTCCCAGTTAAAAAACAAGAAATAGCATCTTTCTGAAACCAGTCGCAAATGTATATTGAAATTATCTTGCAAACATATCTGTATGAAACCAGACTTGAATGCATAATTAAATCAATACACATACATATATATTCTCTGTTAACAATGTGCTTTATGAAACATTTAACAAAGGTGAATAGAATATTACATTGAACACTTAGGACCCATGGTCACTTATTAAAGACTAAGTGTACCTCAGGCTCACACTGATCTGAGAACTGAGCGAGAAAAGCCAGCGAGTCGTTTAATAGACTTAGCAACTAAGTATACAGGAATGTGTCATATTGGACAGCTATCTGCTGGCATGTTTACAAAAAGAATGGTGGCGCATTGACTTTTAAAATATGCAAATGCAAGGGACAGAGAAAGAAAGCGTGATGTGACACTTTCTATATGGATGTTCATGTGACACCACAGAAAGCCTTAGCAATCATAGCAACACCCCGGCAACCACCAACAACACCCTAGAATCGCAGCGGGGAGTTGTGCACGAGCAAGCACAAATCTAGTTATTTATTGAGGTATAGTTCTCCCCCGTCCAAGCAAAGCAGTCAGAAGATTAATATTTATCTTATCGACTATTTTTTTAGCAACACTTTGAGTCAACGTCTGTTTTTAAATGTACTATAAAAAACATTGAGTTTACTTGATACATTTCATAATATCGCCATATCTAATCATAAAAAGAGAAGAAGTTTGAACTGATACTGTGTATCTAACATAAACAGACATTCATTTTTTCGCATATCCCAACTAAGCTGGGGTCAGAGCACAGGGTCAGGCATGAAACAGCACCCTTGGAGCAGATAGGGTCAAGGGCCTTACTCAAGGGCCCAACAGTGGTATCTTGACAGTGCTGGGATCTTGACAGTGCTGGGGCTTGAACCCACAACCTTTCAGTCAGTAACCCAGAGCCTTAACCGCTCAGCTACCACTTTTGCCCTTGCTTTTAGGAAATTATTGAAATGATTGCCAGTATTTAATAATGCATACTATGAGTATACAAAATGTGTTATATATTTGTTTTCTATGCGTTTTTGCTTTCTGTGCGGTCAAACATTAGCTCTAGGTGTCCTCTTCAGTGCCTTGCCAAAGCACTGTAAAAACACCTTAGTGCTCTCCATGGAGAGCAGACTCTAGGTGGCACACCAGACAGCCTTTGTGATCTGTTTTCACCAAAAGTCTGTGTAAAAGGCAGTGTAAAATATAGTGTATACAGGCTTTTTGCTTTGACTGCAATCAATAGCTTACTGCCTGTATAACAGCATTTTCTATACGTATATGTATATGAAGGTAAATGTACATTGGCATACAAATTTGTTTCCTTATTTGTTCTGCAATAATCTGGCAGTAATTACATTTTTATTGTCAGTGCTGTACTGTTTCTACATTTTGCAGTTTGCTTCCGTTCTTCTATTTCCAAGTGTCTGAAAATCCAATTGACAGATACATACTCACACAAACATAAACAGTGGCAGGTGCAGATCTACAAATACACATATACACATACATAGACATTCAGAGTAAAAGATGTACACATACACACACACACACATACACTCCGCCCCTCCTTGCTCCTTGCTATAAATACCCTCTCCTCAGTGATGGCTGTCAGGGCCTGTAACCTTGGCTTCTCCACTAGTGTCCTGATTTATGGTAGGGCTAGATTGGACCGACCTTGCACTTGGTCTCAAGCAGTATAAGTAATGGCGGGTCATCAGTGCTGAAACTGGCAGCCATCTTAGGCAAGACTCGTCTGTTGCCTTTGTCTCTATTTCTCTGTGCAGCCTGTACCCCAGGCCCTGCCAAATGGACACAAGTGGCCCCCTGTTTTAGTGGCATATAGAAATTGTGAGATAAAGGCTGAACCGCAGGGAGGATCAGGCGGCGGTCAGCAATAGCTCGCTTTAATTTCATGCCTAATTTCTCCCTGTGCTCAAAGAATTGATCTCCTTCCTCTGTCTCCCTAACCTCGGCCTGGCTGTCAGGTGCTCCAGCCGGACGGGGGCGAGGTAGGGGCCAGACTGTGGTCATCCATCACACACCTCCCTAGCCCTGGATTCACAACTCTGCTCTGAGCAGGGGTGGAGTGATGAAAGCGAAGCCACACAATGAGCTTATTAGATCATCATAAACGCAACAGGCCAGATTCATCAAATGAGCATGCACTGCTACACAAAATTAATTCTCACGCCACAGAATGAATCACATTTGTTGATAAACATTTGTTTATCACACTCAAGCATAAAGTAGAATTTGCAGATTAGCAGCAATATCTTGGTGCAAGATGCTAAATGACCCAAAGCTAAGTTCCATTAAAAATATTGTGTTTGGTATAAGTATATTTCTGTAGGTTTTCATTAGTTATTTTTCATCAAAATATTGTGTTAGGTGTATTGTTAGGTACAGTATATCTTACTATCTTGTTAGGCATTTTTCTTTCAAAATATTGTTTTAGTTAGACTATATTATGTAAAATTGGGTAATAAATTTCCTATTTTGCCTTTAGAATAATGCAACACCAGTTTGTGAGTGCTCTTAAATAAAATAGCAACTATTTGTGTCTGGTTACATAAAAGGCAAGATGTTGTTCGAACACAGTCATGGATACCTGGAAATTACAGGGAATTTTAAAATTCTGATTTCCAGGCATGGAAAAGTCATGAAAATTAAAGGGACAGTTCACCCAAAAAATATAAATGCTCACATCATTTACTAATCCTCATGACATTCCAGATGTGTATGACTTTATTTATTCAGCTGAACACACACAAAGGTTTTAGAAGAATATCTCAGCTTTGTAGGTTCTTACAATGCAAGTGAATTGTGACCAGACCTTGGAAGCTCCAAAAATCACATAAAGGCCACATAAAGGTAATACAGTGGTTTAATACAAGAAGTGATATGACAGGTGTGGGTGAGAATATTTCAGCTCTGTTGAGAAACAGATCAAAGTCCTTTTTTACTATAAATCTCCACTTTCACAATCTTTCACATTTTGAAAGTGAAAGTGGAGATGTATGGTAAAACAAAAAGCTCTCAACAGAGCTGAAATATTCTTTAAAATCTTTGTTTGTGTTCAGCAGAAAAGAGAAAGTCATACACATCTGGGATGACATGAGGGTGAGTAAATTATTAGATAATATATATATATATATATATATATATATATATATATATATATATATATATATATATATATATATTTTTTTTTTTTTTTTTTTTTTTTTTTTTTTTTTGTGGTGAACTATCCCTTTAAAAAACTTTAAAAAAAAAAACATGAAAAGTCAAGGAATATTTTTTTTACAATGAAAAAAAATTCTAAAATATTAGACTTCTAAAATATTTTGTCTGCTAGAAATTGCTCTCTTTGAAAGCAATCTCTAAAAATATATGTTGGACTGACCAATATATCAGTCAGGCCAATTATCCAGCCATTATTTGGCCATTTTGAGGTTATTGGTAAAGCCTGATTGGCTGATTAACATTAGTGGTAGTTCCTCTATTATAAGTTCCAAAAATCTACTTCATCAGCTAAATCAGCTTTGTCAATAAATTATACATGTTATTTTTGTTTATGTAATTGAGTGTTCATATCCATTTCAGCCATTGTCATTAAATTGAATAATGTAGTTTATACTCACTGAGCACTTTATAGGAACAATATCGTCCAAATAAAGTAGCCCATCCGCCTCAAGGTTCGACGTGTTGTGCACTTCGAGATGCTATTCTCCTCATCACAATTGTACAGAGTGGTTATCTGAGTTACTGTAGCATTTCTGTCAGCTCGAACCAGTCTGGCCATTCTCCGTTGACCTCTCTCATCAACAAGGCATTTCTGTCTACAGAACTGCCATTCACTGGATATTTTTAGTTTTTGGCACCATTCTGAATAAACTCTAGAGACTGTTGTGCGTGTAAGAGATCCCAGGAGATCAACAGTTACAGAAATACTCAAACCAGCCCGTCTGGCACCAAAAATCATGCCACGTTTGAAACCACTTAGATAAAAAATGTTCGCCATTCTGATTGTTGATGTGAATATTAACTGAAGATCCTGAGCCATATCTGCTTCATTGTATGCATTGCACTGCTGCCACATGATTGGCTGAATAGATAATCACTCAAATAAGTCGGTGTACAGGCGTTCCTAATGAAGTGCACAGTGAGTGTATATCAGCATTATATCATCCATATTAGTATCAACATTGGACAATAAAAAAATCCATATTGGTGAACCACTAGTCTGAACCAGTCAAAACCCTATGTGACCATCAAAACACGAAGTTTGAAACAATAAAGCCAAATAAAGGCTTGAAGTAAAACTATGGTGGAAACACAGGTTGATCACGACTCCCTTTTCATGTCTTAACAATCTGAAGGTTCTGTCAAAATGATAAAACAGCTCCCCTCTGGCTGCACAGCTCAGATGAAAACTACAAGCTTGGCACAATAAAACCTCTTATATCATTCAATGAATCCTCAGGACACAGAGGAGCCATGAAAGCCTCTCTGGAGAATAAGCTGATGGACGGAGCCTGCGTTTATAGGTCAGTCTACAATTTTTCAGATGCTGCTGCTGTGTATCTCTTTTTGGTTACCAGAGGATCCAGTCTTCACCAGGCACCAGCATGAACATGACCTAGTTATGTATGCTTAAATCAACAACAATCAAATACTAGTAAAGGAAACAGGCCTATCACTTCTGAGGTCAATCTGATTACTACGCTGACATGCCAGGTCATGTGATTTCAAATCTGAAAGATTGTATGCATATTAATAAGGTGGGTAAAACTCTTTAAGCACTGCCGTCCCATTTACTATCTAATCTTCAAAAAGTCCTTCAGGAGCATAACAAGCATTGAGTGGTAATGAAATCAGTGGGCCCACAGACATACATCAGTGAAGAATGACATACACAGAGCAACACACCACTGACACACAGTCAATCCTTATTTACTTAATTGCATGGCAAGCGGTTCATATGGAGCTATTTGTCTCTCAGTCTGTCCCACTGTTTGTCAGGATGTTTCATCATTGGCTGGGTTTGCGCCTCTGCTCCCATCTGTGCCCATCTGTATGTGGGAGCTGGCAGTGCGACAGCACTTCCCATCATCACCGCCAGCACAGTCTGCATTCCCGTCTTCCAGCCATAAATCCTGAAATAACGGAATGCAAGAACATACACTCCAGACTGTGCTGCCACGAGTGAGAGAGAGAAAGAGAGAGAGAGAGAGAGAGAGAGAGAGAGAGAGAGAGAGAGAGAGAAAGTGTACCAGTTAGAGTATGTAGTGTGAAGGGAGTAAGAGAAAAGAAAGAGCAAAAGAGAGAAATGCCTTTGGCTTCTCAGATCCAATTAGTTGGCCTTGTGTAGTCGCTTCTCTGTCTCTCTCTCTCTCTCTCTCCTTCTCCTCGCCATCTTAATTGGAAGCCGGAGAGACCAGTCGAAATCGCATTAACAGAGGTCCTGACAGAGAGTACCATCAATCTTTTTTTATTACGGTGTAATGGGGGTTCTTGGGAGCCGCAATTCGATTTGTCACTGGCCTCGTTCGCTGATAACAGGCATTTGTCATCACTTTCCCTCGCCTTAATGTTATCATCTCTGGCTTGACAGCTGCCTCCATCCAGGGAGTCCCAGCGACACAGCACATCCGTCAACATAATATTTCCACGGCCAAGGGGACTGCTACAGCAATAAGCCACATTAAAGCACTTATGAGGAGAAAATCTGTTGTCATTAATTAAAATGTTGGAGAGAGCAGCAGGTCTTCTTTGCGAGAGTATTGTGTGTGTTTGTTTCTTTATGAGATGACAGTGGGAGTGGGTGCGCTGAAATATTCTCCTGCTTCCTTCCATTGTCATTATGACAAAATGTCGCTCTTTGACACAAAACTGGGTATATTTTGCAACCACATCCTGCACACCATGATACATTTATACAGACTATGTATATTGTTTTAATTGTGTACATGTTTATTCCTAAATATATGGTTTCATAGCTGATAAAACTGTTAAAAACACAGAAGATATTGTAGCATCATAAAGTGCCTGTATATTACAGAGAATACCTTCACACTCAGGCCTGGACAGTATCACTGTGAATTCTCTTCTGGACACCAGGGGGCGGAGTTGAGCTTGTAGTGACGTGTTGAAGCGACAGTAGATTCCTCTGCTGCTAATTAGACTAGCACCAGCAGCATCCTCTCCTCCCGCTGACCTACAGGACACAGACACTCATTCCATCAGGGGAGTCAATTCACAGTGAAATATGAGCTGCCGTATTTAGCACTGAGCAGAGAGGGTGACAACTTTTAAGAGTGACTTTATTCAATAAAACTAGATTCAATGTGGCTCAACTTAACAATAACCAGTTTCCAAATACTGTATATGCGCATAGACGCAAAAATGCAATACATCTGATAGGACGTGATATGAGGTCATTTGGTAAATGCAAATTGACTGCGTAAAAACTCAAATGTCTTATCTACAATTAAAGGAACATTTCACCCAAAAATTAAAATTCTCTTCATTTACTCACACGTATGCCATCCCAGATGTGTATGAATTTCTTTCTTCTGCAAAACATAAATGAAGATTTTTAGAAGAATATCTCAGCTCTGTAGATCCATACAATGCGAGTAGATGGTAAGCCAAAGTGATTGAGTAAAAATACTTAAGTATTATTTTTGGGGGATTTGTACTTTACTCAAGTGCAGTTTAAACGGAATAGTTGTACTTTTACTTATTTACATCTCCTATGAATTTCTATTCCCTAATTGCTGAATTATTATTATGGTTGTTGCTGTTGTTGGGCAACTATTAATTATAATAATAACAACTATAAAACCAGCAATGATAAAGATGAAAATAATAATGATAATAAAATACTGGATTCTGTGCAAATATTAATTATGCATTTTATTGAATTTATCCATCTGCTCAACAGCAAGATTTGGCAGCAAGCCTCAGAAAACAATTCACAAAACCAACAACATTACTAACTTTCTTCAAAATTTATATTGCATTTTTTTTTTTTTTTATCTTTCTCTATGTCTCAAGGGGCTGGGTGCTCTGTCATCACAATTCGTGAGTGCCTTCTCCAATGCAACGAACATTGTGTGATTGTGGCAATGTTGTTGCAAATTATGCAAAATTATGTGGTTCATTACCAAGGGTGTAGCCAGGAAATTACCTTTTGGTGGGCCTCAATAAAAAAATTTTACCAAAATTATTTTAACCAAATTTTACTCAACAACCGGGAAGCAGCAATTTCAATAGTTCTTTCACGCATTCAGAAATCAGAATTTATGCATTTTAATAATATTTTATTAATATATATTTTAAGTCAAAGAATAATCTATAATATTCTGGGTGGGTCTGGGTCCAATTTTAGTGGGCCCACTAAACAGCAATGTTAATTATGTCTCAGGACATTTCTGAAGTGAAATGTCTACTGTGTGGCACGAGTGAAATTTTCTCCCGAACAGATGAAGTTTTAAACTTTAATGTTTTATTGAGATTTTAAATCAACAAAACCAACCTCCCTACCCTTAACCTTAAACCTAAACCTAACAGATAGTGTCATTAAAATTAAACATGAAAAACACAATTTCTGAAGCAACCACTTCATTTTGTGGTGCTTCTGTGACACTTTCGGCTCACATGTCATCTCGCATGCTCCTCAGGACATGTACCCCGGTCCTTTGTATTGCATATGCAACACTATATCAGTTAAGCTACTGCACAGTTTGCACTGCACACTTAAACAAGCTTGTAAATGTAGTTGGTTATGTGATGCAAATGTTAAAATTAGTCATCCACTATTGTAAATGTGTTTATATGTAATAACATAGCATTGTCAGACGAACAAGGCGAAAAGAAAGTGTTTATGAACTGAAAATCTGCTGTTTTACTCATTATTTGAGTGAAATGGTATAAAGTCATTGTTGTTTTAGAGTTCATTCCACCTGGAAACTTCTGTGTTATGTACAACACGCCACATAATAATCATTTTGCAAAAATGTAGCTATTATAACACGATTCTATGATCAGGTTGTGAATACCACTGGGGAGAAATATGACAGTCATCAGAGACAGTAAAAAGGTGACTTAACAAACCAATCGAATTTAACAACTTCTCCTATCTTGATTTAATTCTAGCTAGGAAAAAAGTTACTTTTAAATGTTTTAATACTTACGTACAATTTAATGTGAATACTTTTTTACTCTCACTCAAGTATGTTTTTGGCTTGATACTTGGACTTTTAACTGAGTAAAAATTTCACTCAGTATCCATACTTTCTCTTTAGCAAGCTACATAAAGCACACATGATCACGAGTTCAAGCTCAAAAACACTCTCTTGCACCATTCAGCGTTCTGTATGTCAAGCACTAGGAAGTATAATCAAGCTTGAAATCATGATCGTGCAATGGCAAGCTGTACAGTGAAAAAGGAGTTTTGGTCTTTGGTTTGGTCTGGTCTGTTCTCACCCAAAAACGAACTGAATCACTTAAGAATACATCGATACGTTTTTTGCTGCCTTTATGTGCTTTTTGGAGCTTCAAAGATTTGCCCACCATTCACTTGCATTGTATGGACCTACAGAGCTGAGATAGTCTTCTAAAAATCGTCGTTTGTGTTCAGTAGAAGATAGAAAGTCATACACATCTGGCATAAGGGTGAGTAAGTGATGCATTTTCATTTTCGGATGAACTATTCCTTTAATGTCGCAAGTTCTTCAAAGTAAAGTCTTACCCGTATAAGGCCACCAGAGAATAGCCTTAGCGTTTTTAATATTAATATTATTTGAACAGTTTCATAAGTGGTGAACAACAATAAAAGAGGAAAATTTTAACGAGAAAAAATGGTCTAACCTGGATGTTTGATAAAGACCAATCACAGTGCAATGACATCATCGCTGGCGTTTTACAGATTTGAACTGTTATCATTATCAAAAAAAAAAAAAAAAAAAAAAAAAAAAAAAAACTGTTATCATTATCACACAAATTTTACAATTACCTTTTTACTTTTTAATTTAACATTTTTAATTTTCAAGTGCAAATTTTCAAAATAAAAGTCTGCCTTTTTATTTTATTTTTTAAGGAAAAGTGTTGAAATACTATATAATCTTATATCAAGCAATACTCTAATGATGTGGTGACTATTAGTTATTATAAGGTTTACATATGTAACCCTCTTGGAATGTATTATATGTTGTTAAATATTTTTATTTGTACTGTAATGTTGAATATGAAGGAAAAATATAATTTTAAAGCTAAAACATGAGTATTAAATGTCCTACAAATTTAAACTTAACAACTAACTTTAAAACTAAACAAAACAACAAAAAATTTAACCTAAAAAAAAGGTGAATGCATACACACCTGGATCAAATCAACAAAACAATGCTTGAAAAGGGGGTTGTACTGTAAGCAGTTGGAGCACAATTAATAGCAGAAAATTGTGTTGAAGAATATTTATAACAATAATTTGAGGGATTTAAATACAGTGTTGTCCTTTTGCAAGCACCGTTATTCCTCTTAAAATGAACTGGGAGAGTACAGCTGTGTGCACAATGGCCCATTGAGATCCCATTTAACCATTGACCTTGAGCTTGGTGTTTGAAGGCTGACCAAACAGAAAGACAGACTCAATTCAGTTCACAATTTCTCTTCTCAGAGCTGGAGACACAGTCATATGTATCATTAGTCCGTTTGGGCCTCTTCTGGGGAGATCTGGAGAGTCCCACATAAAGAGCACTGCGCAGGGGCTTGATAGACCTGAAGAAACTATTCATACTTTAACACACTCACACAGGCCTGATAGCAAGGACAGTACTTTATATATAGACAAACATCCATAAGCAGACACAAATCTGCAACATACCTTACATATAGTACTATATAACACTCTCCAAGGGCTGCTATACAGAGAGCACTATATTAAAGGTATGTCTCAAATGTATATATCAGAATATGGATTGTTATAAATATATTTGAGAGACTCTTTCTCTTTAATTAAGCGTTAAATCTGCCTCTTCAGTGAGTTAATGAAGCCCTGCTCTGACTTTGGCAGAAACCAATGGTGTCTGTACCCAGATCCTGCTTTGTAAGCTTTTATCATTCCGCCCCCTGATGTTCTCAATAAATGGATTACCACAGACACATCTACAACACTTTTATAGGGTGTGTTATAAAGTTTTGAATACTCAAAAAAAAAAAAAAAGAAAGAAAGAAAAAAAGAAACAGTACATGTGAAGTCTAATATAGTTGCATATTATATAACCTATGGGTTTTGTGTGATCACATTTCACATATAAATTACATTGAAACTCCAGCTGTAGGTCTGTTTAAAACATTTGTAAATAAAACAATATAATTTCAGAGGGGGAAAAAAAAACAGGATATGTGAAGTACATTTACAATCTCTGAGGAGGACACATATGGTACACACCTGAGCATTACTACATGATTCAATGTAAATAATGTTTTAAAGCCTAAAATAATGTGTGCAAAATATAAATGTAAGTATATATCACTTTATAAACTCAACAACATGGATGACTATTTAAGGACTCTATTCATGAAATAATGTCTCATAACACAAACATGATAAACAGTCTAAAAATATAGTTTGTAATTTCATAACATGTCACTAAGTTCTAAAAAACAATAATAATTACATGTTTATGGCATTGTTCTTACGTACAAAGTATCTAACATTCTCTAAAAGCTCTAGATGTTTCAAGCACCATCTCACAAACAAATTGCAGCACAAGTATTGTGCATAACAGAACACATTTTTGTTATAAGTCTCAACCTTGTGGAACGAACAAACCTTTTTGCAGTCTTTTGTGCAGGATATTTAGCCATTACCATGTCATTCACTCAGACATTTAACGTATCGATAAAAACTGTGAGTCAGCCATTTGGTTTAATTTCTAAATCTTCTAAATTTGCTATGTAGCTTTTCATTGAAGATCAAGGACAGGATGATGAGCTGTCAAATTCAAGTGAACCATTCTCAAGCGTGCCATATCCGTTCATTTTCTTCAGTTTGAGCTGGTCTAGGGGACCAAGGGCCTGGCTCTCTTCCACAGCTTCTTTAGTAGCAAACATCTGACTAATCTCTACAAACGTCTTATTTTTTGTCTCAGGAATTACAAAGAAGACGTAGATGGCCACCGCTAGACACACGCTACAGAATACCAGATAGCAATATGACCCAGCAGACCTCTGTAATCCAAAAATAAAACAGAACACAAAATAAGTTTTTCCTTTTTAAAATAGCCAAATTAAATGAAGATTATTGAATTTCGCAATGCTTTATTTGGACAAATGTTTTTTTAAATGTGTAAGGCAAACTAAAAACTCACATTATGCTTTACCTTTTCTTTTAAGTTAACCGGATCAGACTTATCTGAGTTAAATGGATACGATACCTGCAGGAAAGGAAAGATGAAGCCGATAGTGAAGTTAGACATCCAGTTAAGAGACCCTCCAACAGTGTATGCAGCTGGACGATGGGATTGCTTGAAGAGCTCTGCTGTGATCAAAAATGGAACACCCGCTGGAAAAGAAATACACATCCATACAAATGGTATATTATGATGTCATCTTTATTTATCTTGCGCTCGCTGTTAGGGGTATTTGATGACTATCATATCATATTTATTTATTTCCACAACAGCCTAATAAAAGGTGTCATATAAATGCATAATTATGAACACATAAACGTACAGCCATCTTAAATACATGCGTGTATGAACTGCTCTTCTGTAGTGCAACAGTTCTTGGTGGGAGAATAATAATAAACTAGCTTTATAAAGAGCTCATTATCTCGATATGCAGGAAGCAGAGATTGTTCTACTGCTTAAATTCTAATCCCTTTTGGTTACAAGTGAAAAATAAGGAGGCACAAGGTGTTATTTCAAATGTAATGAATTCAGGAACAAGCCAAGCGATGGCTTCATTATTTGTGCATGATAATTGCAGCAGAAGGCGTGCTGCAGTTAAATTGATAAGGAACTCTGCTTGTAATTCATTGTTCATGCAGGATTTTGTCTTAAAAAGCCATATTCATCATTGTTTATGAACAATGAGCCATAAAAAATCCTAATTAAAGACGTAATTACACCGATTGAGACTGGGGCCTGAGAATGAATTATAGATTTTGGAGTGGGGTTGGATAATGCATCAACTCAGTAAAGCACTTGTAGTCTCATTCATCACTGTGGCAGAGCTACTCCTCTCTGCTCTTATTGTGTGAATAAACTATGAGTCTGATGTTTGTGAAGTACCAACAGAGCAAAGTACACACTTTGAAACTTTGATCTTTGAAACTCTTTAGAACTGATAAACAATATCTTCTCTTTTTCAACAATGTGAAAATATTATCAATATATCAATATAAAGTACTTCAGGTGTAGCAGTTCAATGTGCAAGATAACTGTACACTGTAACTTGCTCAATCTAAGAATTAGTTCATAGTCTAAAAATTACACCAGAAATATATTTTAATATACTATATATTTGTATAAAACAATAAACTAATAAATCTACATTGGTACAGTCTAACCAGTATGTGTGCTTGTAATTAGAAAAAAAAATTACATTATATTAAAGCTAGTATTTCATATTATTATGAAAATAAAATGTTATTTAGAAATATTATAAAGTATTCGAATATGTAATAACATATTATGGATATATATTTTTCATGGATTAAATATATGTTAGATGCAAAATATAGTGTTTCTTAATTCTATTAAAGGAATAATCATGAATTTCATGAATAGAAACATATTTATTACCATATAATAATCCTAGTGTAATCTGCACATTTATAATGTACTTGCAAATTTGTAGTATTATAACATGAATAAGTATTTTTAAAATCTATCACCATTTTTCTCTGAAAGTTTGAGATCCTTTGAATTATTTTGTACATATGAATAAGGACACATAAAATATTTACATTTTAATTTAAATGAAATAATATGCATTTATTTTTAAATGTTTGTATCAAAAAGTCTTAACCACTGTTATGAAGCTTAAACAAATACTAAACTAAACAGTTTAAAATTCTACCCCCAGGTGTCGCTATTTCACTATTTGAAGACGTCATCTGGGAATTCAGGGTCAAAGAGCAGATAACTACTAGCCAATCAGGCAATGTATCTGAGCACGACTGAAAGTGATGTAGCCATGTAGATCAGTTTAACAAACAGATTAAGTGAGGAAGAGGGAGTGAGAAAAGCATAGAGTTTACCTGGCCCTATACAGAATCCTGCGATGATCCCAACCACACACCCCACACTCACATATTTCATGAAAGGCACATGTGTCTGAGTAAAGGTGAAAAAAAGAATTATTACTCGTACAGGAATCACACACTTTTTGACCAATCAATCTCCATGACTTTTCTATGACCTTTCCAGTTGTTTGTAATTACTGGATAAGGATATCTAGGAAGGGATTTTTAGAAATAATTAAATTTCAGACCAATTCACTAATGAGTCACTCAGTTATGTGAACTATTTAGACCAATTCATTGAAACGAACTGACTCAAAAGAATGATTAGCTCACAAATCATATATCTCAATGGCTTGCGAGCATGGTTGAATTTTTAGCAAAAAACAAAAAAGCAACAAGAACAAAAACTGAAAAAAGAAAACCTCTCAGTTGTCAATCAGATGTAGCCAATAGTTATTTCAATGGCCAGTGTAATTATTAAAAGGTAGAGTTTAGTTTAGCTTTATTTCACTTACTTGAAGAATGAGAGATAGTGTTATCCCAGCACAACACATTCCCATGACACCAAAACCCCCGATTATCAATGGCCTGCGCCCCAGCCGCTCAATAGTGAAACACTGTAGAAGAAACATAGGTGTAACATAGATATAATGCACACTTCATTTTTTATCTGATCAAATTAATAAGTAACCTCTGAACTGAAAGGATGGCTTTTGATTTTTGTCTTAAAATATCATTATCAAATATCATGGAAGCGTAAAAGTGAAGCAGTGTTTTTTCATTAAGTGCTGCTAAAATCGAGAGCTAAAGCAGTGTGCTGTTGACTTAAAGGCGGGTGCAGCTGACATAAGAATGAATAGCTGTAATTTTATAACCAATCTCTAGCCTTCCTCCCGTGTGCTATTCACCTCCCAAGTGAAGACCAATTGACACTGACAGCAATGAGTTCTTCTGACTAAAAGTGTGCCTCTTCTTCTCCGGTTGCTGTTGGTGCGTCACTAAATCCTGGCTAAGCAATGCAACTGGGAAGAGAGTGACTTGTGTCTGGCCTTCATTACAGCACTGAGATGTGACCCAAGGATGGAGTCGGTAAAACAAGACACATCAATCTCTCTAATGCTCATCTCATCCAGTGTTTTTTATGAGTGTCACAGCAGAAAAATACATAACATGAGCAGGGGAAGATTGAGGGATAAGAAAAATGAAAACGATTGAGAGGTGAAGAGATGGAAAGGCAGAGATGTTTTTTCCTTGCCCCTAATATTCTCAAATCCAGTAAAGTAATACTCTCTAAAAATGTCACTTAACAAATAGACATTTACTAGAGTTTGACATGAGTTTATGACAGATTAAGATTCAACTTTATTGTCATTGTGCAGAATACAGGTACAGAGCCAATGAAATGCAGTTGTTTTCGCATATCCCAACTAAGCTGGGGTCAGAAAACAGTACCCCTGGAGCAGATAGGGTCAAGGGCCTTGCTCAAGTGCCCAACAGTGGACCTTTCGGTCAGTAACCCAGAGCCTTAACCGCTGAGCCACCAAAAATAGGTAGAAATTATATTATAGAACTGATAACTGATTAAGTACGTAGAATATAGTGAATATTGGTAAAGAAAATTCCCCCTGTCAATAACTCCTGTAAACATTAGATAACAGTAATAACAGGCCTTTTTTTGGTGAAAATTTTGGAAAGCATTGGTTGAATAAGAAAACTCACCCCTATAAGGCCTGCAATGATCTCTATAGCTCCAGTTCCTACAGTGGTGTACTGGATCTCTGGGACTGGAATTCCAGCATTCTCAAAGATGTTGTTGGTGTAAAACCAGATCTGGGAAAAGAGGAGATAGAGACAAGTGTGAGAAAAAGGGGAGAGGCACTGGAAGTGATTTTGGCTTGTACAGGTGGCATATCATGAATCCTAGCGGTTACAGTGTACAACACTTCAGATTCAATTTGAGAGCTGGAGGGCTGTGTGTGAGGTAAGGCAGGGGGTAATCAGAGAGAACACAGACGGTTTGAGAGCTGCTGGGAGTGAAGAGGACTCACACGGCCTGCCTCTCTCCTGCTGCTCATGCTGAAGTCAGCCAACACTCACCACCTGTCAGCCCCATTTACACTGGCTCACACACACACACACACACACACACACACACACACACACACGCACACACGGTCACCTGCTTCCTAAGAGTCTTATAGACAATGTCATTTAATATTCAAATTTGATCTCAAATCTCCATAGGGCAAACCTGGAAAGTCATTCTTTGATTTGACATCGGCTGCTCACAGACTATGACAGGATATAACTATCATTTGCAGGATTAATGTTACTATGAATTTGCAAAGAGTCCTCAGCTTTACTCAGTTTTCAAGATGGTGAAACTTTGTAAACAGATAAGACAAGGAATCAACCAAAAACCTAAGCTGAAATACTATTGTGTGCCCAGAGAGTCTCAACCGTCATTTTATTTTATAATAACCTCTGTAAAGACCGGGCTAACTAAAAAATATCACTCACATACACTGGATATATAATCTGGATGTTTCTGATTTGAAATTAGATACATACAGTCAAAATCTCTAGAAAGAAGTCAACAGTTGTACATGGAGAAGGCAAGCACCACAAAGAAAACACTGAGGATAAAACTGCTGACTGCTACTGCTGCTAGTACAAACTAAGGGGCTGTACACAGGATGCATTGTTGGTCTGTGCTGTTATGATGTAAATATATAGAGTCTAGACGGACGTATTTGACCATTGCGATATATTCTGCATCTTGCAGAATAAGTGCCTCATTTTAAGAGTTGTAACTTCAAACTGTGTCTTTCAAAAGCGGCACAAAATGTATGATAACGGTTGAAGCACTTTGCCTATTGTATGTTTATGTAAAAAAAAAAGAGCATTTAAAATCGTCCAGATGGGCACAAGAAGGTTTCCGGTGTTGAGTCCCCTTTGGTGTTGAGCAATGGTAGGCCCATATGTCTTGTTCTCTCCTCTTCACCTTTCTGACTTAGCACCAGTGGGCATGCAATCATGTAAAAGTAGGCATTGATGTCTTGCTGTAGAGGCAGTCATGGTCTGATGTATTCATCCATGTAACATCACAAAGTAGGGGAAATCCTAACTGGCCATTTTTTCAGCTTGGTTTAAACAAATGCTCTTTTTGAATTGAGGAAGAAGTTTTGAGTTCTGAAACTTACAGTATATTTTTATAGTACAATGACCTGTTACATGTCAAAAGATCAAGAAACATTTTATTCCTCATGTCATAACCCCCTTAAACTTTATATTGTTTACATTTACAAATGTACAGCATTTACTTAAGAATATACTTGATCATTGTTTTAAAAAGCACAAGCAGATACTGTTAGCAAATAGTTAGTGTAATCAACTCTATATCTTAACCTGACCTTACCGCATCAATGCCAGACAGTTGCATGCCAATGTTGATGACCACCACAGAGAGAACTTGCCAGCGAACAGTGTGGTCCAGTAGCAGTTGCCAGACAGACACTGTCTCAACTGAGGACAGAGAACGTTGCTCATCTTGCATCTCCTCTATCTCTTCCTGGATGTTACATTTAGCCCTGTACCATTTCAGAGCTGCACCAACACATAGAACACAAGCTGATGCCCATCTTTATTATATACAATAATATTGTGACAAAAGCAGAGTAGAATTGTGGTTAAAAAAAAGTTCTCCAAGTGGTTCTCTTACCAGTAATAGTGGCATGAACATTGTGCTTCTCAATCAACAGGTAGCGTGGACTTTCTGGAAACCACGGCAACAGCATCAGCTGGACAAAGGTGGGGACTACCACAAGGGAGAGGAACAGGGGCCAGTGCTCCTCCTGCCAATCAAAGTAGAACAAATAGATTGAGACAGGCCAGAACTCAATACATTTACATCAACCAGCTTTGAACAAGCTATGCAAGTTGCACAAGCTTTTTAAATATATTATAATATTTTACACACACACACATACACACACACACACACACACACACACACACAAATTAGACACCACTGCAAAATAATCAGTTTCTCTGGATTTACTGGTATGTGTTTGAGTAAAATGAACATCTTTGTTTTATTCTATAAAGTACTGACAACATTTCTCCCAAATTCCAAATAAAAATAATTTAGAGCATTTATTTGCAGAAAAAGACAACTGGTCAAAATAACAAAAAGATGCAGTGTTTTCAGACCTCAAATAATGCAAAGAAAACTAGTTCATATTCATTTTTAAACAACCCAATACTAATGCTTTAACTTAGGAAAAGTTCAGAAATCACAATTTTAATGGAATAACCCTGATTTTCAACCACAGCTTTCATGTGTTTGGCATGTTGTCTACCAGCCTGTTGGGTGACTTTATGCCACTCCTGATGCAAAAATTCAAGCAACACAGTTTTGTTTGATGGCTTGTGGCTATCTATATTCCTCTTGATCACATTCCATCGGTTTTCAATGGGGTTTAGATCTGGAGATTGGGCTGATCATGACAGGGTCTTGATCTAGTGGTCCTCCATCCACACTTTGATTGACCTGGCTGTGTGGCATGGAGCATTGTCCTGCTGGAAAACCCTATCCTCAGAGTTGGAGAACATTAGAGAACACTGGGGAACATTGTAAAAGCAAAAGGAAGCAAGTTTTCTTCCAGAATATCCTTGTACGTGGCTTGATTAATGAGTCCTTCACAAAGACGAATCTGCCTGATTCCAGCCTTGCTGAAGCACCCCCAGATCATCACCGATCCTCCACCTGGTCGTCTAATGATAAGACAGGGTCCTGGAGAGATCTTCAAGCCACAGTGTCTCACGCCCACTGTGAAATTTGGTGGAGGATCGGTGATTAATCAAACACATACCTATAAATAGTAAATCCAGAGATTAATTTTGTAGTGGTCTCTTAATTTTTTCCAGAGCTGAATATAGATTTTGTATAAATATACTGTATATACTGTGTATACAGTATTCACAGCACTTCACTTTTTCCACATTTTATTATGTTACAGCCTTATTACAAAACTGATTAAATTAATGATTTTCCTCATAATTCTACAAACAATACCCCATAATGACAACGTGAAAGAAGTTTGTTTTAAATAAAAAAATGAAAAATGAAAACAAAATCACATGTACATAAGTATTCACAGCCTTTGCCATGACACTCAAAATTGAGCTCAGGTGCATCCTGTTTCCACTGATCATCCTTGAGATGTTTCTACAACTTGATTGGAGTCCACCTGTGGTAAATTCAGTTGATTGGACATGATTTGGAAAGGCACACACCTGTCTTTATAAGGTCCCACAGTTAACAGTGCATGTCAGAGCACAAACCAAGCCATGATGTCCAAGGAATTGTCTGTAGGAATTGACCTCCAAGACAGGATTGTATCGAGGCACAGATCTGGGGAGCATTGAAGGTCCCAATGAGCACAGTGGCCTCCATCATCCATACATGGAAGAAGTTTGGAACCACAAGGACTCTTCCTAGAGCTGGCCGCCTGGCCAAAGTGAGCGATCAGGGATGAAGGGCCTTAGTCAGGGAGGTGACCAAGAACCTGATGGTCACTCTGACAGAGCTACAGCATTTCTATGTGGAGATAGGAGAACCTTCCAGAAGAACAACCATCTCTGTAGCACTCCACCAATCAGGCCTGTATGGTAAAGTGGCCAGACGGAAGCCACTCCTCAGTAAAAGGCACATGACAGCCCTTGTTGTTCAACAGCAGGACTGGGAGACTAGTCAGGATCGAGGGAAAGATGAATGCAGCAATGTACAGAGATATCCTTGATGAAAACATGCTCTGGACCTCAGATTGGGGTGAAGGTTCATCTTCAAACAGGACAATGACCCTAAGCACACTGCCAAGATAACAAAGGAGTGGCTACGGTACAACTCTGTGAATGTCCTTGAGTGGCCCAGCCAGAGCTCAGACTTGGACCCGATTCAACATCTCTGGAGAAATCTGAAAATGGCTGTGCACCGACGCTCCCCATACAACCTGATGGAGCTTGAGAGGTCCTGCAAAGACGAATGGGAGAAACTGCCCAAAAATAGGTGTGCCAAGCTTGTAGCATCATACACAAAAAGACTTGAGGCTGTAATTGGTGTCAAAGGTGCTTCAACAAAGTATTGAGCAAAGGCTGTGAATACTTATGTACGTAATTTTTTTCGTTTTTTATTTTTAATAAATTTACAAAGATTTCAAACAAACTTCTTCCATGATGTCATTATGGGGTATAGTTCGTAGAATTTTGAGGAAAATAATGAATTTAATCCATTTTGGAATAAGGCTGTAACATAACAAAATGTGGAAAAAGTGAAGCGCTGTGAATACTTTCTGCATGCACTGTATATACCCACACACACACACATACACTCACTCACTGAGCACTTTATTAGAAACACCTATACACCTAATAATCAGCCAATCATGTGACAGCAGTGCAATGTATAAAATTGTGCAAATACACGTCAGGAGCTTCAGTTAATGTCCACATCAACCATCAGAATGGGAAAAAATGTGATCTCAGTGATTTCGACCATGAAATGATTGTTGGTGTCACACGGGCTGGTTTGAGTATTTCTGTAAACACTGATCTCCTGGGATTTTCTTGCACAACAGTCTCTAGTTTACTCAGAATGGTTCCAGAAACAAAAAACATCCAGTGAGTGGCAGTTCTACGGAAAGAAATGCCTTGTTGATGAGAGAGATCAATGGAGAATTGTTAGACTTGTTTGAGCTGACAGAAAGGCTATAGCTCAGATAACCACTCTGTACAATTGTGGTAAGGAGAAGTGCACAACATGTTGAACCTTGAGGCGGATGGGCTACAACAGCAGAAGATCATGTCGTGCACTTTATTACGTCTATAGCGTTCATAATAAAGTGCTAAGTGAGTTAAATAGCTATTTAAGAAAATAAAATAAGAGATGTAATTTTATTTTTATTATTTTTCACCTTAAAAAAAATTCTGTCATAATTTACTAACCCCCATGTCATTAAAAAACATTATAACCTATGTGACTTAGCCTCAGTCATCATTCACTTTCATTATATAGAAAGCAGATGTATGTCCTTTTATGTTTCACAGAATAAAATCATCCAAGTTTGGAACAAAATGAGGGTGAGTAAATGAATTTGGGTGAATAAATGAATTCATAGGTGAGGAAAGAATTTTGATTTTGGGGTGAACTATCCCTTTAAATAGATTATTAAAATGAAGGTCTTTGTTGTACCTTTCCTAAAAGTTCATGCAGGCCCAAGATTTGAGCAGAGAAAACCCCAGCACAAATGAAAATACTGGGCATGAGTCCCAGGAAACCTCTCAGGTTCTTAGGAGCGATTTCTCCCAGGTACATAGGCACTACGCTGAGAGAGATACCTGAGAGAAGGTAATGAACAGATCACATCAGTCCATTGAGGTTTATTATTTTTGCCATAATCACTAATTTTAAATTTTTTAATCACTTATTTTTCATACCTGAATGTATCCCTGTTACAAAACGACCAAAGATGACCATTTCTGGCGAGTCACAGATCCTGCTGAAACCCATGAGAGATCCTGCCAAGAACACCAGTACAGTGGAGTTGACCACTGTTCCTTTCCTGCAAAAGCAAACACAGTGGAGTCCTGTTCTGGCACTGCTCATTAAGCTAGGACATTCATGCTCGATAGCCATCCACCTGGGAGTTTAACTATCAAAACCAGATAACTGATGTTCCATGACAGTGCTGCTGGGTGAAATAGCTGCCTTCCTTGATTAGTTCTATCAAGTTGTAAACTTTCCCCCTGATTTACAGATGGCTGCACCATGTTCTGTGTTATGATCACTTCAATGCTATAAAACATTTTGCTGGACCTGAAATTGATTAGAACAATAAATAGGGTCATGATTCATCGTCTTTCATTTGCATTTAAAATGTCTGCAGTCAAATCTTGTGGCGCCACTCATAGACATTCAGATCACATTAGAAAAAAGGAGTTCCAGAGTCCTTGGAGAGCACAAAAGTGAAGTGTAAGCTACGGCTAACAAAAAAAACATGATCATTGATCAACCATAATAATATTTAACCTATCCCAGCCTAAAATGCAGAGACAACAAAATTTAAATTCTTGATGTGGCCATTCGTGACAAGAACAAAGAAGTCTGGTGCCTTGTGGACAGAACAAAAATGTCAGTGGTTTCAAGGCCATTTACAAGGCAAAGGCAATGTTGTTTAGAGCAGTAAGGGAGGTCAGGTGGGGTGACAGATGAGGAAGAATCTACCTCAATGGCCTTGACACTCAGTGGAATTCCTGGCAGAGTTGCCACACCATGCCAGATGTTATGGGTCTGGGTCTCCCCCTGACTTACCTTCCAAATCTGGTGACCAGTGTGCCCACCATCAAGGAGCCGATCAGTCCTCCAATTGCAAACACAGAAACGGTAAGTGAATACATCAGTGTCAGGGCCTCCTCGTTCAGTCCAGTTCCATTCCGGCTTACCACTGTACGGTTATAGAAGTCTTTAATGTACTGTGAGTGAAAGGGACACAGGGAAGGTGACAGAGACAGAGAAACATTAAACAAATATTTGTGTGCATTTTAATAAATATGACACTGTCTAACTCAATTAATGTAGACACTAAAAAGTCAGCTTTAAGGCTTTACACAGTCTTGCTAAATTACAAGGCACGTTCCAAAGCTTCCATTTAGGAGCACTTTTTTCTATGTGGACTTAAAAGACTATGTCTCATGATAAACTGTTTCTCTCTATTTCCTCTATTTCTGCACTTTAAGGTCACAGTCTAATTAAATTCCAGGGTATCTACAGTTTACATTCCATTCCAAATGTATTTAGGTTGAACCACAGTATCCTTGATAGACTGGGCGACAGTCTTATTGTTGAAGGGTACCTTCATATCAGTCTTCCAGTTCACTCAACAATAGATTCAACTGAAATAAATCCACCAACTTTACAAAAAAAAAAAAAAAAAATAGATCACTACATTGATTGAGCTTCTGCTTCAAAAAATATAAACTTTCAATCAGGATTTTTGGATTTATGTATTTGAATCATCTTCATTAGCATGATGTTCTAAGAAAAACAGCACAAAACAAAGCCACTTAAGTAGGGTATATAACAGCCAGTCAGGAGACCAGACAGGAAAATTTAAATATTTTCATCATTAACAGGCTAATGGGGTAGGGCAAATAGGTCCCTACTTATATACATGAAGAGCTGCTAGAGGCAACTACTGCAGCACAAAATGCCTGACAAGCCAAGATGAACAAACAACATCTGACTCATCTATAAAAAATGGAAATTTGGTTCAACACTTTGTTTCTTCAAGATTCTGGGCAAAGTCTTAGAAAACTAGGGAAATTTTTCTCATTATGTCCCAGGTTATTATGCTGGGCAAACATCCTATATATAATTAACATTATATATATTTATGTAGATATATACAATACTTTAATATGATATACTGTAAATGTATATATATATATATATATATATATATATATATATATATATATATATATATATAATATATAAAAGAGACAAATAATTATTTAGACCAGAATTCTTGAATTGCTTGTAGAGATCACTATCCACAACAAGAATGCATTGAATCAGGTTAAAGTGGGCGAAATTCCCTGACATCCTGCCTCAGTAGAGCCTCTGTTCAGGCCACAGCCTGCTGTGAGGAAGGTCAAACTACACATGTATCTCTCAACTGGGCCACTCAAATGAAAGTTACATTTAAGAATCTTAGAAAGGTATTGGTTATGTTATCTACTGATAACTTTATTAGATGAGCAGTTAAGGCCAACCAGGGTGCTGACTTATGTGAGTTTCAGTGAGCACTTACCCCAGCAGGAGAGTTGACCACAGCTAAGTTGTACCCATAGAGCATAGAGCTACCAAAGGAGGTGAGGAAAGCAACTGCCAGCAGAGATGAGGTTAGGTGCTATTAAAGATCAACAAGAAAATATGAAGATTACTAGTTTGAAGCAAACAATCCATATACAGTATTACAGTAACATTTGTAATTTAACATTTTATATGTTCATTTTACCTGCTAGTGATGGTTAAAAAGCAACGGCCTGTACGGTGTAATAGTGTTTGCTCTTATCTGAAAGAGTCAAGCTTTTTGCTTTGCTGTTTCTTTTGTAAACTGCATAAAACTTTCCTGTGCTGATCAGGGTGAAAATATAGTGTATGCCACTCACAAATTAGATACAGTGGTGACTTGAAAGAAAGTCTTAAGGTTCTGTTTATTTGAATGGATGAGCTTGAATTCAAGAAGGTGTTTGACTGTCATTCACATAACTAACACTTCTAGGTGGTTTGGACTTCCATGTTTAATAATATGAACGTGAATGAGATAAACTGTCTTGCCATTTTATTTAGAACCCTCAAAGCTGATGGAGTGAAATTCTAAGCACACTAAGCAAAGAAATTTGCCATAAAATTGCTTGAAAGCTTGCTATACTCAACTAATAGCCAGAAAATACATTAAAAAGTTATTGTTTACATGTTTAACCTTTAATCGCATACTTCGGATCTTTAGTTCCTAGGACCTCATTCCACCCCCCTGTAACTCCTTCATTTTTTGGAGTTGTGCCCACACCTCTTTATTATTCCTCAATCTCTCTCTTATAAATACTGTAACAAAAAAATTATATAAAACAAAATGCAAAGAAATGTCATATACACTGGTGGCCAAAAGTTTGGAATAATGTACAGATTTTGCTCTTAAAGAAATGGTACTTTTATTCACCAAAGTGGCATTCAACTGATCACAATTTATAGTCAAGATATTAATAACGTGAAAAATTACTATTACAATTTGAAAAAAATGTCAGACTTAAACTACTGCAAAGAGTTCTTATCAAAAAATCCTCCATGTGCAGCAATGCAGCTTTGCAGATCCTTGATATTCTAGCTGTCAGTTTGTCCAGATTCTCAGGTGACATTTCACCCCACACTTCCTGTAGCACTTGCCATAGATGTGGCTGTCTTGTCGGGCAATTCTCACACACCTTACAGTCTAGCTGATCCCACAAAAGCTTAATGGTGTTAAGATCCATAACACTCTTTTCCAATTATCTGTTGTCTGTTTCTTTGCACACTCTAACCTTTTCTTTTTGTTTTTCTGTTTCAAAAGTGGCTTTTTTGTTGTTGCAATTCTTCCCAGAAGGCCTGCACCCCTGAGTCTTCTCTTTACTGTTGTACATGAAACTGGTGTTGAGCGGGTAGAATTCAATGAAGCTGTCAGATGAGGACATGTGAGACTTCTATTTTTGTTCCGTTGTACATCTGGCCTTCCATGTCCCTTTCTGTCCTTATTAGAGCCAGTTGTCCTTTGTCTTTAAAGACTGTAGTGTACACCTTGTAATGAAATCTCATACGAAACCTCGTTTGAAATCTTCATATATTGTAAAGTATAGCTTTTATTCATCAAAACAATGATTGACTGATGAGTTTCTAGAGAAAGCTGTTTCTTTTTTGCCATTTTTGACCTAATATTAACCTTAAGAAATGCCAGTCTATTGCATACTGTGGCAACTCAAAAACAAACACAAAGACAATGTTAAGCTTCATTTAATGAACCAAATAGCTTTCAACTGTGTTTAATATAATGGCAAGTGATTTTCTAGAACCAAATTAGCAATTTAGCATGATTACTCAAGGATAAGGTGTTGGAGTGATGGCTGCTGGAAATGGGGCCTGTCTAGATTTGACTTTTTTCAAATAGTGATGGTGCTGTTTTTTTACATCAGTTATGTCCTGACTATACTTTGTGATCAGTTGAATGCCACTTTGGTGAATTAAAGTACATATTTCCATCTGAAACAGCAGAATATGTACATTATTACTTTTGGCCGCCAGTGTATATATTTTTTACATTTTGTACGTACTTAGAATTAAGAATGGAAAAATATAGAAAAATGCTATTCAACACAGAAATAACAACTGGTATGGGCTTACATTTGTACATAAGTTCATTCGGTTGTGTTGGACTGGACCGTTAAAGCACATATGACAGTATTTAATATATATATAAATTCTGCCAGTACAGTAAGACAAAACACACGTTAAAAATAAATTAAAAACATAATATCTTATGCAGTGTTGTTTCTATAACAAGATAAATCAAATAGATCTTGTTTTAATGATTTTTAGATATTTTACAGGAAAACAATACAAAAATGATCACGAATATGATTTTTGCACTAATATCAAAGGTCTTACTAGAGAAAAAGTAATTATGATCGAACGTAAATTTTCTTGATAAAAAAAATATGATTGTGGCTGGTAAAGTGCATGTAAAATGATGAGAAATAGCATTTTATCTTAGATTAAAGCTGACAATTTACACAAGGTTTATTTCTATTTCAGCAACTCCAAACTTACTTCAAACTTACTTCTCTGTCTGCTCGTATGAATGTAACATCATAAGAAAGTGTTTCACTGCTGTTCAAATGCACTTTGGATCACATCATTTGTATGTATAAATGTTTTCCATCTAAAAGGACTAAATGTTACATGAAACAAATGACAATAAAATGCAAAGTAATCTCTACAGTAATCAAAATACTTTTTGAATGTAACTGTATTCTAAATTCCATTGATTTAAATTGTAACTGGAATACAGATTTTAAATGCTTAATCCCGCTACATGTATTCCGTTACTCCCCAACTCTGTGTATATATATATATATATATATATATATATATATATATATATATATATATATATATATATTCCACACATCCCCCTCAAATTATATACTTATTTTAAAAGATATATGATTTGTCTATTCTATTCTATTTTGAGGCTACAACAAAAAGTTGAAACAGCGGTTCAGGTCAGATGAGGAGAGAATAGCTTTTTCTCATGATGAGACTTCAGTGGTCATTACGCTTTAGATCATGAGTGGAAAACTTAATTTGTCCCACAAGTGGTCAGATGCAGTAGCTTAAGCCTACACGTGAGGGAAAATGCATAGAAAATAATCTTGTGACATCAAATTAAAGCAGATTAATTTTCTTCACGGTATGAAAAACAAAAGGAAAATACAGTACCCAAGATTTTAAACCTATTACAAAACTTTAGCTAGTTACCAAAATTCAATAGCCTACTGAAATTAAACATTAAAAGCCTAGTTACCACGTAGCCTACATACAGTTTACTATTTAAACTAATCCACTAATTTTAAACAGGTCAAACTTTTACTTTTTAAACTATTACAGAAGATTGTATATTGCAAATATATGATATCAAAGCTTGAGAGAAACAAGTAATATGTTGCAAAACAGACTTAGACCCAATAAAGAAAAAAACTCTAAGTAATGAAAATAGTCTACATTTACATTTACATTTACATTTATTCATTTTGCAGGCGCTTTTATCCAAAGTCTACTTACCGATGTTTTGCCTAATAATTCTTCAGCCATGTTTTCATGTACCTACACAATACTTCTAGAGATGAACAGTATGATTTAAGTTAAGTTTAGATTATGCTGGCTGTCTTCATTTTAGACGTGAGGGCGTGGTCATAATGATTGACAGCGGGCAGATCGAATAATTGACAGCAAGGCGGCCTCTCGTCTTCACTCTTGTCATGCGCACGCGCTTCCCGGGCTTCATAGCTGCATTTCCGAGCGCGTCGTTTAACAGCAATGAGCCTGTACAATCACATGATAGCCAACAACGTGATTCCTGCTGAAATCAATTAGTTAAGTGAATTTACAAAGACTACGGCCTATGGACTATGGAAACTCCTGTAGAGAGTATTCCAAAAAGAGAGCACAGGGAATAAAAAGGCGATATTCATGAACGGGTTGGTCTATCAATCGCAGCAGAGTGATGAGGACACAAGCGTTATTCACAAAAAATACTTTCACTAGTGTCAGTTCAGTGAACTCTTTGAGAACACAGAGAGTAGCTAGCCAGTTTAAAAGCCTGAATAGCTCCTCTTTAGTTTGCTATATATTTGGTTGTTTATAATTGTAGTAACCAGAGTAATCAATAATGATATAAGACGTAGACCAACCTTTCAGTTGTGTTCTATACTGTGGTGTTTACATTTGCTACTGTATGCATAGGAAAAACAAAGTAGCTGAGTGGATGTCAGTTCTCAAATTCAAACAAAGCAAATTTCAATGTTTTTAATGGGGGTAAACATTATCATGACACTAGACAACTGGATTTTTCTGGAGTGGAAACTCATTTCTAGGCAAGTATTAAACTTAACTCTTCAGTGTTTAAAGGAATATTCAGGGCTCAATTGACAGAATTTGTTTCATAATGGTAATTGCCACAAAATGTATTTAGACTTGTGGCTCCTTTTCTTAAAAAAGGATTAAAAAAGGTTACAGTGAGGCACTTACAATGGTAGTGAATGAGACCCATTTTTGGAGGGTTTAAAAGCAGAAATGGGAAGCTTATCATTTAATAAAAGCGCTTGCATTAATTCTACTGTTAAAACAAGTGCACTATTTGAGCATTTACGGTCGTTTTTGGGTGTACCGTGTAACGTCATCATAGCATCGAAGTTGTAAAATCAGATATAACTTTACACAGAAAAGGTTAGTAAGCGATTTTATCACACTAAAATCATGTCAACATGCATATTGTTTGCGTATTGTGGCCCCATTCACTTCCATTTTAAGTGCCTCGCTGTAAACCATTTTTTTGTTTTAAAGAAAAGGAGGGATGAATCGAAATTAACTTTTGTGGTAAGCAACATTTTGCCACAAATACTGTCGATAAGATTAACTTGTATTGAACCCAGAATATTCCTATAAGGCTGTTTCTGAAACCTAAAATTATGGCCGCCTTAGATCTCTAAATGCCCTATTTTAACACATGATTGTTTTTCTTCCAAGAAATAAGTATGAAGAAATTAATATTTTCTTGGTTATGTCACTCTCTTGGAATTGTTCTACAAATACCATTAGACATGTCAGTATGTTTAAAAAGAAGCTGGTATAAACCAGATCATTTGGGGGTACCTTCATACAAAAAGTATTAACTGACCAGGCAGGAAGGCAGTTGCTTTAGACACAGCCTAAATGTCTAGTGCAGTGGAATCTATGTGAAATCCCTATTTTGTTTTCCTTCTAAAATATTGATTCAAACAGAATCATAAAATATGTACAGTATTAGGCATGTCAAGCCCAGTCATCTTTAATAATCTGTGTGAGTCACAAGTTACAGTTGATACACTCATTGTCCTGTTCATCACACTTAAAAGGACAAATTATTATGCATGAAATGAAAGTTCGAGATATCTTCCTCATTGGCCTGTGTCTCCCTCAGGGGTTTCAGGGTCTGAATGATCTGTCACAAGACTTCACTTAAAAACATCCTGTTAAATTTACAGTAAAAAACTGGCAGCTGTGATTGCCAGAAATTCATTGTAAAAAATATTGTAACCTTGCTTCAGGCTTTACGGTATGTAATTTGGATGCCTGTATATTTTACAGTGCGTTATCGTTTATATTATAAAATTTTAGAAACTTAATACTTTAACCTTCTGAAACTGTAAAAATCTGCTTTTCACTTTATAATGTATTGTTACACACTGTAGCCTTTACAGAAAGGCACATGATGACATGAAGTTCATCAATAGTGGCCTTTCCAAGAGTAATGACCAATAAACATGTAGAGACAGTGCTCAGTGTCACTCACACAATCACTAAACACCATCAGGTTAACACATGTGAAATTTAAATAATGCAGTAAACATTAACTAAACTACATTAAATATAGCACAAAACATCCCAATGTAGATAAGTGCTATTCAAAATAATAAGACAACTATTCCTATAAAATATAATGAAATGTGATGGGTATCGCAGTGAATACTGGGAACGCTGATAATATTTTTTTTTTACCATAATTTTAACAATAATTTACTGTAAAAAAGTACATGTACTCTCTTGTTAAAAATAGTATAACATTTTTCTGATAATTATATCGTAAAATCATACTTGTGACAATTCACTGAGGTGACATTTCACCCCACACTTCCTGTAGCACTTGCCATAGATGTGGCTGTCTTGTCGGACACTTCTCATGCGCCTTACAGTCTAACTGATCCCACAAAAGCTCAATGGGGTAAAGATCCATAACACTCTTTTCCAATTACATGTTGTCCAATGTCTGTTTCTTTGCCCACTTTAACATTTATTTTAGTTTTTCTGTTTCAAATGTGGAGTGATGGCTGCTGGAAATGGGGCCTCTTTAGATTTGATAAAAAATTACTTTTTTCAAATAGTGATGGTGCTGTTTTTTACATCAGTAATGTCCTGATTTTACTTTGTGATCAGTTGAATGGTACTTTGGTGAATTAAAGTACCAATTTCCTTCCAAAACAGCAAAATCTGTACATTATTCCAAACTTTTGGCCACCTGTGTGTGTATGTATGTATGCATGTATGTATGTATGTATGTATGTATATATATATATATATATATATTAATTTTGCTTCTTTGGCTTCTTTTTTTTATTTTGCAACACTACTTAAAAAGAGAAAGATTAAGGAATACTAAAGAGGTGTGGGCACAACTCTTTAAAAAAATAAAAAAAATGGATGAGATATAGGTAGAATGAGGTCCCGGGTCACTAGAGACCCCAGGTATGCATTTTAGGGTTAATGTAAAATGTCAGTTATGTCTTAAGTGAACATAAGCTGAGGGACAAAAAAGCAGGTTTGTATCAAAATATCATATCTGTGCATTAGGACTTGTAATCTGTAAACTTGTATTGCTTGTAATCTGTTAATTATTTATTTTGTTACAGACTGTTTACTTGTCTTTAACAATAACATGAGAATGTGAAATAATATTTACTTAACACATTTGTTATACACATTTTTGCTATGGTATTGAAATTGGTGTTGAGAATTGAGAAATGTAAAAAAAAAAAATGACTGGGTTTCCTTGGGGTTTGTTGTTTTTGGAGAGAGAAATTATTTTTTATCTGGGAAAGCATATCTGTATAATTTTTTATTGTTGTATTCTCTTTGCTTTGAAATCTTAAAGGTGCAACTGAATTTGATATGCCCTGTATTTCCTATACGCTGCCCAACAAAGACATGCATGCACACAGAGATGGAGCAGGAGAGCATCTCAAGGTAAGAAAACATGCAAGTTAATGTCCACAAACCGGAACAGTTACTACATTATTAGTATCATTAGTCAAAAGCAAGGGTCGTTTTCTGTGTGGCATTTCATAAATATATGCCATTCATAAAAGTTTTTTTTTTCTTCATAAAAATGCCATGTAATTTCTAAAATCACCTTAATACAAGAGGATCTTGGCAAATAGCATGCAATATGTGTTACAATGACATGGGGAAATTAAAGTGTTACCATGGCTGAAGTAGTTACACCACTGAAGAAGTGTATTGAAAGAAAATCTAAACTTTTTACACTCCCTCAGGACTGGATATTTCCTCCCTTCATTGTAGCCACTCTCCAGACTTGTTTTTGTATTTTCAATGATGGCATAATGCAGTGAGTTTTTGGTGAAAGTTGGCTGCACAGGTCAGTGACCTCACTGCCTCCTTTACCCTGTGGCCTCAGCAAACTATACTGCTTCAATACTTCTCCAGTCAAATGAGCAACAGCTCAATGCCCATTACACCCTAAGGAATTTTTTTTGTGTGTTTTATGTCCACTTTGTCTCCAACCATCTGTTTTTTATAAGATAGAAGTATATGCCTAGTATGGAGAATATTATATAGATAGAGGAGTTTAACTTTTTTTTTTTCATGCTCATTCCTTGCTCCCACGCCTTCAGTCCCCATGCTAGCACATGTGACGCTGGAGTATAGATTGAGCTGGTATAGTTGATTGCTGGTGGTGTGCTCTTCTGATGTTAGGTTGGAGAGTGTTGTGTACTTGATCAGGTTAAGAATGACTTAGATTGATGGCTGCCCCTGAAACCTAATATCCTTTCCCTCAATGGCCAATTCTCTGATGAATGTAATCAGGGACAGCTACTCACAAGCTGACAGCAGGTTAGATCAATGGTGATGTCCTCTGTCTCTTAAGAGTGTTTCTTTATAGCCAGTCACTGTTAAAATATCCCACCTCATTTGCTCATTCACTCACCTGTATTTACTGATAAGAAAATAAGCACTTGAGATGAGATACATGCATATATATATATATATATATATATACATACACACACACACACACACACCCCTACCCCTACATGCAGTAGTGGCCAAAGGTTTGTAATATTGTACAGATTTTGCTGTTTTGGAAAGAAATTGGTACACCAAAAGTGGCATTCAACTGATCACAAAGTATAGTCAGGACATAACTGATGTAAAACAGCACCATCACTATTTGAAAAAGTCCCACTTGCCATTTTATCAAACACAGTTGAAAGCTATTTGGTTTGTTAAATTAAGATGAACATTGTCTTTGTGTTTGTTTTTGAGTTGCCACAGTATGCAATAGACTGGTATGTCTTAAGGTCAATATTAGGCCAAAAATGGCAAAAAATAAACTGCTTTCTTTAGAAATTCATCAGTCAATCATTGTTTTGAGGAATGAAAGCTATACAATGCTTGAAATTGCCACAAAACTGAAGATTTCATACAAAGGTGTACACTACAGTCTTCAAAGATAAAGGAAATCTGGTTCTAACAAGAACATATAAGAGATATGGAAGGCCAGATATACAACTAATCAAGAGGATAAGTACATCAGACTCTCTAGTTTGAGAAACAGATGCCTCAGCTGACAGCTTCATTGAATTCTACCTGCTCAACGGCAGTTTCATTTACAACAGTAAAGAGAAGACTCAGGGTTGCAGGCATTATGGGAAGAATTGCAAAGAAAATGCCACTTGTAAAAGATAAAAACAAAAAGAATAGGTTAGAGTGGGGCAAGAGATCTTTACCCCATTGAGCTTTTGTGGGATCAGCTAGACTGTAAGGTGTGTGAGAAGTGCCCGACAAGACAGCCACATCTATGGCAAGTGCTACAGGAAGCGTGGGGTGAAATGTCACCTGAGTTTCTGGACAAACCGACAGCTAGAATATCAAGGATCTGCAAAGCTGCCATTGCTGCATGTGGAGGATTTTTTATTGAGAACTCTTTGCAGTAGTTTAAGTCTGACATTTTTTTCAAATTGTAATAGTAATTTTCACGTAATTAATATCCTGTCTATACATTGTGATCAGTTGAATGCCACCTTGGTGAATTAAAGTACCAATTTCTTTCCATAAGATCAAAATCTGTACATTATTGTACTGTATGTGTATGTGTATGTGTACTGTATATATATATATATATATATATATATATATATATATATATATATATAAGGGCTGTGAATTTTTTGTACATAATACAAGTTTGTTTTCAGCGATTAATGTTGATAAATGGTGCATTAAAAAAAAACATAAAAATATAATCATAAATATATTTACTTTATACTTGGTCTTAGAAAACTTGCGAGAAATTGGTAAGTCATCATATGTTGTAATTATTGAAATATGTACATTGTTTGCCGATAGATTTAATTAGACGTATTTTTACAAATAGAATGTTTGACGTTTAATTTGCTGAAGTTTAAAATCTCAAAACTATTATTTGCTCTGGCTGCCGTTCAGTCTCATGCACATGCTGGGTCTCTCTCGCACAGTTTCGCTTTTGATACTTGTTCAGATGTCAGTGAGTGAGCGTTTCGGGTGACAGCAGGTTGCCCAATGCCCATATCTCTCCCACACCTGGCTCACCACTTTCATATGAAGTCTCCATTCTCCATACATTAAATCCGCTCCCGTGTTTATTATTCCTGGGACATGTGTAGCGTGTAATGAATAAGCGTGTAATAAATAAGTTTGTTATGAATAAGTGTTTAATATGCAAATAATCAGTTTCTGTGCAAGGATGTGCAGTAGAGTTGAGCTTGTCCCAATATTAGCCACTGGAAATGGGGAAAATAAGTGAACGTTCAGGAAGTGAAAAACAAACAAACGATGCCAATAAAATACCAAATATATATGGAAAGTTCTGTTTCCTTCCTCACTACCCCATTTGTAATTAAAATTGAATGTATGCCCAAGGACAAAATATCATAATGATAGGAATAGCAGTGGTCACTGATTTAGCTATAGTTTGGATTTATACTAACCTCATTCTCTGCCAAAATATCTCAGAGCTTGTGTAGTGTGTTATTTAATTAGAGTAAACTGCTACAGTATTGATAATATGGTCAGTTAAACATGCAGCTCTTTCTTCCAGTCATATGGCCAACTGTGTCTTAATGAAAAGTAACATCCCTATTAGTGATGACCTGTTAGCCAATCCACTGAAGCCCCCTTGTGGCCACCTCATTTAGATAAACAAGATCCCAGTTACCCAAAAGCACCACTGAATTCGTTAACAATTGTGAAATGGGATAGCAATCGAGATTCTCAGTGTAATGTGTGTAAAAAGCCTAATTTTTAAGTGCTCCCTGTAAGAAGAATTGTTGGCTGTTGTTTAGCATGTATTCCACAAGGGCGTCAACCAATGTCAATGCACAGCAAATACATACAGGGGTTTTAAAAGGTTCTAAACTCAAGCTGCGGCATCTGTGAGCCTGAATACATCACTCTGTTTATCGCCGCCACTGCTAATTGAACATAGGCTCACAGAATGGTGCCCCCATGTGTTCCAAAGCACCGCACTGCCATTGGCTGTTGTCGCGGCAATGCAGCCATTAATGAGACAGGGCCAGGAAGATGGATTACCCAGTGCCATATTGCCCATCATCCCCAATCAAGAACCACCCATGGAAATTGATTGTTCTAATTTGCTTTCATTATTATTATAATACCCGGACAAAATAACACACACGGCTCGCTGTCAAAGTGGTGAAAACCAGCCATTAGTTATGGGGGAGACAGCAAATGCATTTTATGAGTTTCGCAGTTAGTTGAGACGTTGGGCGCAAACACATCTTAATCAGATTTCCCCTCCCTCCATCATGGTGATATAGCATCTCATTATCTCCACCTCACAGAGTGGTGGAAGAGAAAGAGTACACATTCATTTATACTTTAATGTCAGTGTCACAGTTTTACTTTGTGAATAATGCTTTGAACTTTCTATGAGCAAGAATGGTAGCAAATGTGGATTAAAATGCCAAAAGAACAGTAACAATTGGAAAGTAGAAAACAATAGAAGTAAAAAGCAAAACAACGTTACACCCTAACCAGGTTGAAAACTGTTACCCTTTAAAAAAGGAGTAAAACAGTGGAGGTTTAATTGTCTTTGCTGTTGTCAGTAACTTCATACATTCATCTCTCCTAAGAGTTCTTTTTGTTTTTAACACACCCGTCAGCTTTCCTTACACAGTCGAGAGCTCCTCTTCTGGTGCTTAGCACCCCATCTAACCAAAAAGAACGAATGGTCAATACCTCCGGATGTGTCATACGGGATGACTATAATTAGTCCTTCCTCCATTTCAGCCAATGATGTACATCATAAATGCTTTGTCTCCAGAGCCAGATTAAGTCTGCAGCCCAACCCTGCTCCCAAACCCTCCCTGCTTACACTGCACTCTGCCTGTCTCACGAGTCCCTCTCATTACATATACAAGAAGTTATAAGGCATGGAAATTATCAAAGCCGGCTACGATTATGCATCCCTAATCACAAACTAGCCCCACGAAACCATACCAGTCTCACCCTTTTATTACTCAATGGTGTGGATACGGCAGGTAAATCAGTTGAGGATTAAACCTCAGATAGTTTGTATAACAGAGCCTGGAGTCCCATCAGGGAGAAATTTTAAGCATGGTCAGCAGCATATGAATAGTGGGGGACATCGTCTGGAATTAGGGCTGTAATTTAATGCAGTCTAATTACAACAATCACTTACATCCAGGCTTTTACTTGTGTCACAATTTAATAAGATTATCAGTGAGAGAGGAGAGTTTTGGTAGGTCTTTTTTATTTTATTTTTTATTAGCCCAAACATAGTATAATTTAATGTGAATCCTAAAAAAGATTGGTAAGTATTAAAGGTAAGAAGCCCATCTCCTTACAGCAGAATTGTATGATTTCTGCACCACTAACTTCACCAAATAGAATAGCAAGAACCATCACTATTTTCAAATAGGTTCCAGAAAACTCCCCATGCTTTCCACTGGTTGAGCAAACAGCCCAGTCTTCCATTGTTTTCCATTGGTTCCTGCCTCTTATTCACACCATTGGTCATGACAATGTTGCAGTGTTGGGCTGACTGGGATTCTCCAACAAACAGGAATGAATTGATAGTGCAACAATGTTTCAATTTTAGCTCAAATTAGCCTAATGGCTTACTTATAGGAAAATCGGAATATTAAGCTGGCATATGAGAAAGAATTTTGACATCGTAAAAATTACTATAAGCTTTAACTAATCCATGAACACTCAGATCAATCACAAAAATACTGACTCCAATAACAATTATGCTAGAAGTTTCTTTACTGAATATATGACAATAAATTGATTTGATGTTTGATTTATCCACCAATGTGTGTGTGATTGTGTCAGCCCGTGGGGTGTGAAGTATCCATTGCATTGTCCCATTCTCCTGCATTTCCCGACAGAGCCCAGTGTAACCTTCAGCCCTACAGGGGAGAGGCTTGTAAATTACCTCTGAAGTTTTCCCCCTCACCCCTGCTGTCATCATTTCATTAACCCCATCCTGATCTCCTCCGACCTTGACTGCTTGCTTTCACTCACAGGGGAATGGCCTGTCTCTCTCTTCCCTGCATTCTCTCTTACTTCCTGCCAAACGGTGTTGAGCTGCAGCCAGTACATATGTCACCCACAGAACCATGGGCTCTTAGCTAATGACACTGCAAGATAGATGCAATTTTACGAGAAAATGTATGTGTATCAAGCACTCAGGTGTGGTTTCGTGTCATACAGGTCATATTAAGGAAATCTGAACATTTGTGGTTCTATTTATGTGCCTTAAATAGCTTTGCCTGTAATTATTTGAATTATGTTAAATTACTTCTTGCAGATGTAAGAAAAGAATGCTATTGCATGTCACTAAATTTCTGTCAGTTTGCTGTAGAGTAATGATTATAAACAAATTTTTTATTGCAATCCCTTTTGATGGTGATTTCCTAAATTATCCATGCTTGTCTTGTACGCAGAAGCATGTGAGAAGGCACTGAAATGTGAGGAATTAAACATATCAGTTGCTGTTTTCCGATTCACAGTGTATCCTAAGCCTAAAAACTAACTGAAATAAAGCTTCATGGTAACATCTAAATTAACTGTTTTTATTCAAGTCATAAACAGCATTTGTGGCATAATGTTGATTACCACAAAAAATTCTTTTGATCTTAAAAAAAGCAAAAATCGAGGTTACAATGAGGCACTTGGAATGGATGTGAATTGGGCAAATATTTGGAGGGTTTCAAGGCAGAAATGTAAGTTCAGTTACACACATATGTTTTCTCTAGCAGTGATTTTGAATCAATTTTGTGATTTGTATCCACAAAATAAAATTTATATAATTTGTTTTGCCATATAGCCGTTTGGTAAACAACTGAACACAATTAAAGGGTTCCCACTCATCCTAGAAAACATGGAATTTTGCAAAGCGGTTTTCTAGATATGAAAAGTTAGATAATGAGAAAAATACTTGTCCTGGAAAATATTTTAGTCTAATAAAATTGTTTGTCTGTGGTTTTGTTACATGTACAAGGTTTGTGTTACATGTACAAAAACATGGTAAAGATCATGAATCGGTATTGGTGTCAAATACACATTCTTATAGTTGTGTCACTGCTACGCATTGTAAAATAACATCAACGGTTATGAACAAAGCCCATGTCACACATTATTTGCTCATCTGCTGGCATCTCTGGTTTGCTCCAACAAAGTAGTTTAAGTAAGTATTTGATATAATGCAAAATGTTATTTTTTTCATTCCAACATTGCTGTTGTGTTTACTGCAAAAACATTCAAGTTGTAAACTTAAGACAAGTAAAGTTAGATACTTTACCCCGAGGTGGTAGCTTGGTGATGCTGCCTTTACACATCGGAATGTGAATTAATTTTCAATAATTCAATGATTGGAGTCCGCTTGTACCGTGGTTACCACATGTAGTGCCCTCAAGGATGGAATGACTGAATCCAGTCATAAAAATTGCATTATCTATAAAACGTGGAATATCACAAAATTTGAAATAATTGGGACGAAGATTAATTTTTGAATGCACAATTAATCAATTTGAAATTGCAATATGTGCTGTTGGATTATTAAATCACAAATGGCTGTGATATTATTAAATAAAAATGATGAGACCAAAGATTAGTACCACTCACAGGTGAAGCGAAGAACATTGATCATCTCCTAACAAGGCCACATGTCAAGGTCTAGGTAGATTAGATGGTAAGAGAAAAATCAGTTCTAGTCAACGTTTTGAATATATGAGAAATGGGCAGGAGTAAAGACCTAAGCAATTTTGACAAGGGCCAAATTGTTATGGCCAGACAACTGGGTCAGAGCATCTCTGAAACGGCAAGACTTGTGGGGTGCACCTAGTCAGCATTGGTCAGTACCTACCGACAGTGGTCTGAGGAGGAACAAACCACAAACCAGAGAAAAGGGTGTTGGGTGCCCAAGGCACATCGATGCGCAAGGGCAACAAAGGCTATCCCCTCTGGTCCAAACTGACAGAAGGTCTACTGTGGCACAAGTCACAGAAAATTTTAATGATGGTTACGGGAGGTATGTCTCAAAACACAGTGCATGGTACCCATACATGACCCCTGTCCACCGTCGAAAGCACCTACAATGGGCATGCGAGTGTCGGAACTGGACCTTGGAGCAGTGGAAGAAGGTTACCTGGTCCAAACAGTTCCATTTACTTTTACATCATGTGGACGGCCCTGTACGTGTGTGCCGTTTACCTGGGGAAGTGATGGACCAGGATGCACTGAGGGAAGACTAGCCAGTGTGATGCTTTGTGTAATGTTCTGCTCAAAAACCCTGGATCCGGCTATTCATGTGAACGTCAATTAGATTCATGCCACCTACCTAAACATCGTTGCAGACCAGGTACACCCCTTCATGGCCTCTTTCAACAGGAAAATGAGCCCTGCCACATTGCACACATTGAGCTTGTTTACATGCTCTCCAATACACTGATTACTCTAAAATCAGCTTATTTAAAAAATCTGACAAGGCAAGAAATCTGTTTACATGATATTTGAAATGATTGCATTATTCTCTACTTACTACGTCAAACCGTGAGCACACATTGGATGAGCCAGTAAGAACACCAGGTAAGGTGTTTGCATGGCACGCAAAATCAGCGTAATGGACAATGATCTGCCCGTGTCGATCATGTTATTCATAAGCTGTTTGTGGTCTTTATGCCGATAAAGGAACGTGGTTCATTACGTTTACATGATTGCATGCGTTGTTGGCTTATTAAGCATAATCATGTAAGAATGTGTATGTAAACATGCTCATTGTTGTTCGTGAATGGTTTGAGGAACATGATGAAGAGTTCAAGGTGTTGTCCTGACCTCCAAATTCCCCAGATCTCAATCCGATTGAGCATCTGTGGGATGTGCTGGACAAACAAAGTCTGATCCCTGGTGACTCCACGTCGCAATTTTTAGGACTTGAAGGATCTGCTACTAATATCTTGGTGCCAGGTATAACAGGATACCTTCAGGGGTCTTGTAGAGTCCATGTCGAAGATCAAAGCGATTCAAAGATGTTTTGGTGGCGCACAGAGGAACAACAGCATATTAGGCAGGTGGTCATTATGTTTTGGTTAACCGGTGTATAATCTGAATGTGCTGCATGCTTCAAAATGAATGTGTGAAACTGACTTCTCATACTCTGAAAACACCTCATGGTTTGTGCGTGCGTGCGTGCGTGCGTGCGCGTGTGCGTGTGTGTGTGAGAGCAGTGCAACACATTTTGGGGGTTTCATAATTACACTGGTCCATGTAGCAAACTTCTTATCTGGAGGTGGGAAACTACTGTCAAAAACACAGAGAAATGATAAAATAAAAGCTTGATTTAAATTGGAAGTGTGAAATGGGGAAAAAAATATGATATATTTATTACTGTTGTAATGTAATGTTTACTGTAATTAAATTACAATAATGCATTAAAGCAATTTCCCACATTTTTGAGAAAATTATCTACAGTTGCTGTTTTGGATTTTGCTGTGAGGATTTTGTATAGAAGCACTTAATTTGATAAAAAAAATAAAAAAAAAAAAATAAATAAATAAATATACAGTATATATATATAATGCAGTGTTATGCTGAACAGTTCATTTAATTAAAATAATACATTCATTTGATTAAACCCCATGTTGATGATAAAATAAAATGAAACGAAAGTCAGAATTCATAGAAAATAACCGTCCAATAACCACAATATACATCATGATCTCTCGTGTGTTTTTGCTTAAATATTGCCGTTGGACACATAAACTGTCTTGGGAAAATTTTGCATTTTAATAGTCAAACTGGGAACCTTGAATAAAACCACACAAGGTTGAACGATATAATGAAGGTAGATTTTAAACAGAAATCTCTGAACAAGATAATTTTTCTAATTTTATATTTTTATTGGGGTAAGTTTTCATTCTATAAATATTTAGCAATTCATTCATTACAATAATTCTTGGCCAAAACAATGGTTTGATATTTCGGGTAATCTTTTACATAGCCTCCATTTTTGCTGTTCATGAATTTTGCATTTTTAAATGTTTATTTTATAATGTTTTACAGTTTAAATTAAAAATGAAATGGTAGGCTTCGTTGTTACAACTTATCCTATACAGTGTAACAACATGCCCCGCTACTCTGTCTTGTTGTCACAAAAAGTCAACATATGATCAGTGAACTGTTATCTTTTTTTTTTTAGTGCTGGACAATAATGGCGGACATGTTCTACACATTTTAATAGCCAAGACAAGGTATGTATCTTTACTTTAAATCTACCTGGATAAATAGTCACTGGAGTAAATAGTGAGACAACTAGCCCTGGTCTCCCCAATATTTGCACTGTAACTTATTCTTTATTATTGCTATAATGATTAAGTCATCAAAACTATGAAATATAACAAATAGAGGGATGGGATCTGTTTAGTGAAAATACAGAACTCTTTTATATTAGGTTTTTCTTTTAAAGAGCATGAGCCACAAATTCAGTTTTGCATGTCAAAACTGACTTGTACTGTAATAGATACTTGAGTACTTGTTATGATTTATTTAAATATATGTCACAATATTAATGTCAATCCTATAATTTGTTGTTCTTGAAACTGTTTAAGTAGTATCTTACTTGTATTTGTTTAAATTAAATTTTATTTGGTTACCTTACAATCATAGTCCCACAGTCATAAAAAACTGAAAATATCAGAAATTTAAAAAATTGTGTTTTCCAGTCTAGGAAAAATCATAGACATATTCAAGTAGCTATATACCGTATAGCTGTGTTTTCATTTATGCAAATATTTACAGAAAAGTCATAGATATTTTAATAGTGAATGTGAGTTTTTTTTGTTTTCCTCTGCTCTGAAAATTTTTGTCAGCTAAATGTTGCTAAAGTAAAACTTGTCTGCAAGCCAGTGTGAGAACATACACACACTTATCACTTTATTAGGAACACAATGGTCATAATAAAATGCCTGACGTGGTCTTCTGCTATTGTAGCCCATCCGCCTCATGGTTCAATGTGTTGTGCATTCTGAGATGCTATTCTCCGTACCACAATTTTGTAGAGTGGTTATCTGAGTTACCGTAGCCTTTCTGTCAGCTCGAACCAGTCTAGCCATTCTCCGTTGACCTCTCTCATCAACACGTTTCTGACGGCAGAACTGCTGCTCACTGGATATTTTTTGTTTTTGGCACCATTCTGAGTAAACTCTAGAGGCTGTTGTGCGTGAAAATCCCAGGAGATCAGCAGTTACAGAAATACTCAGACCAGCCCACCTGGCACCAACAATCATGCAACGGTCAAAATCACTGAGATCACATTTTTTGATGTGAACATTAACTGAAGCTCCTGACCCATATCTGCATGATTTTATGAATTGCACTGCTGCCACACAACTGGCTGATTGATTAGATATCAGAATTGCATGAACAAGGAGGTGCACAGGTGTTCCTAATAAAGTTCTCAATGAGTGCAACTCTCTTGGGTGAGAGTATATCCACATCCAAAATCCAAATCCCTTTATATATTTGGAGACATTTGGTTAATGTGTACGAAGACTAATCATTTATTGATCACTGATGGGTAAATTTTCCTGTCCACTTCCTGTGAAGTGATATATATCGATGTACACTTTCTCCCTATTCTGTTTGAAGTTTCGTTTAGGTTGAGACACTCCCGGTGATTTGGAATCTCACCCTGTGTAATTGGAATGTACCCACTGTTAAGAATGTATGGAGAAACTTGTTCAGTTTTATTCTGGTACACGTTTACAGCTAAATGTGATGTGAATGCAACCACTTGAAGTCTCTGCCTTTCTTTTACCATGAGCATGCAGCTCTAAAACTAAGGATTTGCAACACTCCTCTTTGCCTCTTCCTCACATCCTATCTGAACAGCTCAAAGGCCTTAAGCTGACCAGCGTGTAAATGTGAGCGATGCTGCTGATGCTGCTAACACTCTGCACACAGCTGCTGCACCCAAACCTCCTTCGTTCCTTTCGAATTTATGCACTCACTCACAATGTTATTGCAAGTCAGAGTTTATTGGGAAATTGTTACATTATGTGAAGTGTCTAACAAATTGCTTATGCTCCTGTAATTGGGTTACAACAGGCGTGCTCTCCCATTGGTGAGATTAGGCAGCCAGGGCTCCCACCGTTCGCACAACCCAAGCAGTAATTTTATTTGTCTTCCCTCGCTCTCCCTCTCCTAACAACATGGGTTTCTCTGCCTCCTTGCCAGATGTCTGTTTGGAGGAGCAGGGTTGTTTTTTGGCCCATGACAACGCAATTACAGCCCCGTCGATTGTCGTGTGTGTGCATTAAGTACCTCCCCCAGAACAAGGCCGATTAATGAAGAGGCTCCTCTGGCCTGAAGACGAAGCCCCAGGCACCCATACACAGAGGAGAGGAACTGATGTTAGTGGTCAGACTACTACACATGCTCCATATTAATGTAGATTTGTATGCGTGTGAGTACATTAGGAAGTTGATTACACAGGATGGCTTGACCATAGGAAACGATTCTGAACTTTAGACATAAGTTTAATGACTTGAGTGAACTGCCGCATGCCTATACACAGCTTCATTATGTAATTTCAGAGATTCCGGTTATAATCTCTCAATAAAATGATTTAATATGCAGATTTGGGAGGTATGCAAGGGTTAAAGCTATTGATAGTTCATGCAAAAATGAAAATTCTGTCATAATTTACTCACCCTCATGTTGTTACAAACCTTTTTGACTTTACTTTCTCCCTTGGAACAAGTCCATTCACTATTCACTTTAATTTTTTTCTATACATTGAAAGTGAATGTTGACTAAGTCTAACATTCTGCCTAACAACCAGGGGTGTTGCTAGATATAAAGCTCTACTGTGGCACAGGCCCCCCATTACTTATATCGCATTTTTTATTTTTTTTGGAAGCCTGCTGTGTGCAACACAATGCACTATACAAACTTCCCTTGCTTAACCCACTATTCCTACACTGCAACAAGTACTGGGAAAGGTAAACATGTAGAGATATAACTCTTTATGAAAATATTGAAGTATCTTCAACATACTGTACATGAACATTCTCAACATGTTTAATGGCATAAAATGCTGTATCTGCAAATAACGAAACTGGAGAGAACTTTTTTTGCATTCTTCTATATTACACAATATACACTACCGTTCAAAAGTTTGGGGTCACTTACTCATTCTTTATTTATTTATTTATTTCACATTTTAGAATAATAGTAGTCAGCAAAACTATGGAATAATAGAAATGGAAATATGGGAATTATTTTGTGACCAAAAAATCCAAAATAAATCCAAAACTATGTAATATTTTAGCATCTTCAAAGAAGTCACCCTTTGCCTAGATTTTGCAGACATGTACTCGTGACATTTTCTCAACCAACTTCTTGAGGAATCACCCCGGGATGCTTTTTAAACAGTATTGAAGGAGTTCCCATCTATGTTGGGCACTTATTGGCTTCTTTTCTTCATATTTTGATCCAAGTCATCCATTTCAAAAACTTTTTTTTTTTTTAGGAAATTTTAGATTTGTAATTAAATAAATGTATATGTTTTGGCAGAATAATATTTTGTCTACAAAGTTAATTTCAAACTTTTAAGCATACACCTTCAGATCAAAAGATTTTTAAGATCATGAGAAACATTTCAGACAAGTGACCCCAAACTTTTGAACGGTAGTGTACAACAGTTAGTTCTGGTCCTCGAATCTGATTGGACGAGAGACATTTCATGAGCAATGATGGTCTGACACCATCAGCACTCCGACGCTTCACTGTGTTTGTTCGTGCCATTCTAAACTAAAGTGTAAGAGCTCTGCATATGTGTTAAGAGCTACGGTATATGTGTCTCTTACATGTTTTTTTTTTTATTCTTTTTTTTAATATTACATATGTTAGCTAGCAGGTGGTGGCAAAAGATCGTTTTTGTGTGTAATATAAGCATTTGGTGACGTGAAGTGAGTCCGTCAGTCATTGTTTACATACAACAGCGCTCCATGATCTCATATATTACTTCTACACAATTACAGCTAGAAAATAGCTTTAAACAGCTTTAAACTAACAACTTCAGCATTACGGCTCATCACAGCTGAGATGAACAACAGACTCCTCTTACTGGAGTATCCATATTGGAGAAAAAGTACTGTTCAAAATGGTGTCTTGTGCACCGGCTACTGCGAAATACACCCACTTGGACGGCTATTTTTCCATTGAGAGAACTGATCTCCAGAAATCTGACAGCATCTCTCTCTCACACACTCACACACACACACACACAAAAACATATATCCTTGTTTATCCAATAACTTGGTAGAAACAGCACAAGCCGTGATAAGATTTCTGAATTAAACATTTTTAATTTCTAGCGAAGGCTTGGACGCATCATTTGGTTTGAACCAGTAATGACACATTCTGATGCGCTGCGTAAGAAGGTAGTTCCATGCACAAATGTGTTTTTATGACTCAGTTTTTCCTGATTTTTAAAAATGTACTTGTTCATTGAACTGTTATATGGCCCTAAATCAGCACTGCTGTGATTAACTACGGCCTCGGCCTGTGGCCGAATCACAGCAGTGCTGATGTGATAAATAAATGCTAATTTATCTATTCATTTGAGATTTATTTATCTATTCATTTTAATATCTTATATGTTGACACTTGACACCGGATGACGCACACTGAAAACTGCACTGTTTAACGGTTTCATGCTGAAGAGCTGCTTCAAAATATGTTTATTTTCCCTCTTGTAAATGTAAAGCAGTGGGCTAAAGTGCATAACTGTTAATTAGAAGGTTCCTGGTTCGATCCCCACAGCCACCACCATTGTGTCCTTGAGCAAGTCACTTAACTCCAGGTTGCTCTGGGGGGATTGTCCATGTAATAAGTGCACTGTAAGTCGCTTTGGATAAAAGCATCTGCCAAATGCATAAATGTAAACAAGTGTAAATGCCGACATCATCGTATATGTCGAAATGATTGATGACTATCACGCAAAACATGAGCACAGTGATGTCGTTAAATGAGTCTGCTTTTTATTCCAACCATTACTCCTGGTCAGAGTTTTCTTTAACTATTTAGTTCATACGTAGGGTTACGTCCTACCTAAGTTTAATGGTGCAACGCTCAAATATTTTGTAGTGTGTAAATTGTGACTTAGTGCCCATTTACGCCACAACAAAGGTAAGTTGTAACGTACATATAGCTGTGCAAATGGCCCCTGGACTTGTGTGTGTGTGTGGCTGTGCAATCAGCAGTGGCTTTGGTTATAGCAAGCGCACAGGTGCGCGCCGCACGGACAAGGATTTCTTCGCGCATGCATCAGATTTGTGTTTTCGGTTAAACTGCGTTGCTTTCACAAGTGTTGATTGGGTGGATTACTGCATTGCATTTAGATAGATCCATTAATTTTTTCCAGGATTATCAATCTAAATGAATTCACTGACAAATAAATTACATTTTTAAAACTCAAACTTGAGATTTTACTGGGGCACAGCAGATTTATACTGGTGCACGTGCCCTAGTAAAAGGGGTCTAGTGACGCCCTTGCTAACGTCTCCTTTTTTTGTTCCTCAGTAGAAAGGAAGTTTTACAAGATTGGAACAATCTTCATTTTTGGGTTATCTATCCGTTTAATGAAAATGAAAAATTGCTTTAAATGGTTTAAAACTGTAAGGGATGCATATAAATTTGTTATATTTTGCATCTTTACTGTATGCCAATGCATATTTGTGTCATGAAAGCATCATTCCAAAATTAGAAATAAGCCTCAGAAGCTGTTTGCTATATACCGTGGTTGAATGTGTTTTAGTAGGCAGATCGTACGCAGGTTGGTTTCTTATATAAAATAAATAAATAAATAAATAAATAAAAATTAAATAAAAAAATAGAGAAAATCGACCCTGTCTGCAAGGTACTGTATATGAAGATGGCTTAATTTTTATAATATTCCACTGACAAGAGATTATCCAACATTGTAATGGCAAATCAATAGGGACTTAAGTTGTCAGGAGAAACAGATAACATACTAAAAGGGATTGATTAGATGAATTTTCTCCTTTATGAGAAAGTCTATAACAAAGGTAGCTGCAAAGCTTGTTAAATAGAGGGCATACTTATCCAGTGCAGAAAAGAAAAAGAAGAAAAAAACATATTAAAGAGCTGTTGGCAGATTGTTGAAGAGAGACACTTAAGGGAAAAAACTGCTGACCTGTGCTTTTTGTCTGACGTTGGGCTGATTTATAACGATGGATAAGCTTTGTCTAAAGGGGGAGTGAACGATGTCTCCATGTAAATGATCTTAAATGAGATATCACAGGCTGTTGTCACAGTGGGAGCTCTTGCACTGGAGATACAGAGAGAGCATTATAGGACTTTTTTAGTCCATTAAAAAATTATTATAATTCCAAACATGTTAGGATATTTTGGTCAATTATGCCACACAAAGTAAAGTAAAGGTTTGTTAAATGTTGTATATTTTAAACGGTAACAAAATAATCTGCTTAGAATAAAACCTGTTAATTTCTTTTATGATTTAAGACTGAAGACAAATTGTGATGTAATCATTGCAATAGCAAACTTGTTCACATTACAACACTCACATTTATGGTATTATTTTCTGCTCAAAGCTAAACAGCTGTTTCTGGAGTGCTTTATGTGTAAATGTCTTGAGAATACGGGTGTCAACAACTGTCACAAAAACACGCTACCACTGATTATATTTGGATGCACAGATGTTTCTCATAGAAGTCCTTATGCAAAGGATTTACCATTTAAGTGAAGTAGTGATAACTCTGGGTGCCATATGAGCTCTTCAGCAAGAATCCTAATTACTGGAGGAACGTTAGTGTGAGGACAAACAATTTTTCCAATAGGCTGTATTTTACAGTTAATATTTCCATCAATTACAGTACATCCTGTAGTGCACCTTATAAGATGTAAACTGTAAGCTGTTCAGTCATAAACATTCAGCCCCTTTTTACTTAATGGTTTTGCTCAGTATAGTGAATATACTGATAGTGGTATCTGGGTGACATCTGGTCCCTGACTGTTCAAAGTGTAGCAGCTGTTGCTCTCCAAAATGACGTTCATCTTCCTCACAGCCATTTGACATTTTAAATGTTCTTGTCTAAATGCTAGCTTCTCAAGAACTCTTTGATTTGTCACTTACCAAGTGTGCATCTCAGGAAGTGCTGTGACCTTTCGTTAAGTGTATCTATAGTGTCAGAAACAAAGTTGTGGGGCTATTGTTTGGCCATTAAATAAGAATATACAGCTAACTCATATAAAGCTTGTTTGGTGGTGTTTTAGAGGTCAGCACTTTTAGTGTAGATATAAAAGAGAGTAATGTAGTCAAGATATGGGGATGCACCAATACAAAATTTGTATGCCGATACTGATGTCCGATATATACGCAAAAAGATTAACTCACATTAACATTCTTTTCTCACAATAACTGAATTATAAATAGCCTCTTTTTAGGCTCACATTGAATTGGTAAAATGTTGGAATTTTTTTACGAGTTCTGAATGACTAAGCTTAAGCCACTGTGCTGTCTCTTTTTAGCTGAAGTAGCCTCCACTTAAGCTTTAATAAACTCAACATATTCATTGCTGTGCTGAGCTTAAGGTGAGTGATCTAATTAGTTGTGTTAGAAGTTTAAATGGTGGTTCCATCATGTGAAATTCCAGCAGTGCAAAGCTTACAAATTTAAACTACTCATAGTTCTGCAAGTTTTCCACCTCTTTTAACAGGATATAATTGGCCCTGATTATCGGCTGTTTTTAAAAAATCGTCTGATGCAGATAATTGCTTTTATCAGCTAGTACAGATATTTGGCAGATACATTGGTGCATCTTTATCAAGTTGTATTAATTGTATTAAGTCCTTTTTTTTTGTTTATTTTGATGAACTATGGCCATACCCACTATGGATGTTGAGAATAGCGGATGAACAAATTCTATATATTTTTTTTTTTAATCACAAATTATTAATCTTTTATATTTGGCCCCCCTCAGTCTTGAATATCTGGTCACATCCTTGTGTTGAACATTGCTGGAAATGAAGTGTTTTTATGAAGTGTTCATTTCTTTGAAGCACTTGATCAATTGTCTCCATATTGTGAAAATGCGGTGCTGATTTCTCCCTATTGTTTTGCGTCCCTCCTCCACCAGATTTCCTCTCTCTTTATGAACTGTGTGATGAGGAGACACACGCTGCTCACTTCATTTCAACAGGGCTCACTGTCAACCTCAACAAAAGAGTCTGACCCCTCTGCCACCTCCTCTCCAAAGATTAGGCCAATTCCCCATGCAAATGTCTTGTGCCCAGCCTTATGCATCTCCCCAGTGCCTTTTACAAATCCAGCTTTGACTGATTATGCCCTGACAGCTCCAATGTTGGCTCACTTACACAGATTGACATAATCTTTAGGGGGTGGGCTGACCCAGACCCAAAGCTCCCAGTTTTATCTGTTTGAAAGTGGCCCCTCCCATTTCTCCCCAAAGCAGCTGAGACTCTTGCACAAAAAGAGGCAGAGCCCCTCAGTCCTTCCCTGCCCACCGATAGCATTCATCATCCTGAAGTTAATTGGTGTGGGCTTTAAGCAAATTTCCTACACTCCAACCGTCAGCCTGCTGCCTGAAGACGCAGTGCAGAATGTGACTGCTGACCCGCTGCCATACACTCTCTATTGATTTAACTGACGAAGTCGCCTGCTCTGATAGAATTCCAGGCTGGAGAATGCATTATCCCTATGAGAGACAAGCGGAGGGAGGGAATGTGGCCATCAATATGCAAGATGAATGGGGGTTAAACTCAGCCTTGATTTAGGGTTTCTGCTTGAACTTTTTCAAAGCTAATCTACCCCTTCACTGTCCTGTTCTCAAATCACAGACGCTTTGCTGGTGCTTGACTAAGTGTCGACATTATTGAAATGCCAGGAGAGAAATAGATCAATGCTGCAAGAACAATCATGGTTTTAATTGATTATAATTCAATTGATCTAATGGAATAAGGAACCAACGATCTTGTAATTTTTGCTAAATGCAAGCACAGACAGGCCTGCATTGGAGAGCTCCCATTTATTTACGGCTTAAAATATACCTCTACATAATGTGTCTCATATTAATCTACAAAGGTACTCTGAGTACGAAGGAAGGAGGCATTAGTCTTACGACTGAATGTCTTCACGTCTCTGTAATGAATGCAGATCACTGACCCATAAAATAGAGTAAAAAAAAGCAATCTTGAGTTGGGGATCCACATTATTACTATTTTCCCCCTCCTCTGCGTCCCTGCCTTTCCTGAAGATCTGCTGAGGCCTCAGTCAGGAAGAAATGGGCGTTTGTGACAAGCCACTCGCCGTAGGGTTAATTAAACAGCTCGCTTTAGCACCGGCGCTGTCATTCGCCCAAACACAGTTCCATCAGTCATAGACACACTTCATCCCCATGCACACACACCATACACATCAAAGTGTCAGAGGTTCGCCATCCCACAGTGACAGCCGGGAACATTAAATCTTATCTGGTTTATCAGTTATTCCTGTGATTGCTCGCACGGATTAGTCTATAGTACTCAAGGCATTGCTGAAATGTATCACCCTTCTGCCATCTTTCCATTTGCAGTACAGGGAGTGAAAGCCTATTCGAGGCCATGCTGCTGGGTAGAATATGGGTGATGTATTTTTCTTATTTTATACCCAGCTGGAGAAATGGCCTTCATTATGCCACTCATACCACTGTCCATACAATCTTTCAGCAAATCACTGCTTGGCACTTTACATTATTATGTTAATTAATAAATATCATCGACTCTAACACAATTCACAAACCTCTAAATAACAGAACCTCCAGTACGAACATGGCCTAGAAGAAATAATGCATACCATTAACTATTTAATGCTTCTCCATCACATACAGAATATACAAAGGCATTAAAAAATGTACACTACCGTTCAAAAGTTTGGGGTCACATTGAAATGTCCTTATTTTTGAAGGAAAAGCACTGTACTTTTCAATGAAGACAACTTTAAACTAGTCTTAACTTTGAAGAAATACACTCTATACATTGCTAATGTGGTAAATGACTATTCTAGCTGCAAATGTCTGGTTTTTGGTGCAATATGTACATAGGTGTATAGAGGCCCATTTCCAGCAACTATCACTCCAGTGTTCTAATGGTACAATGTGTTTGCTCATTGGCTCAGAAGGCTAATTGATGATTAGAAAACCCTTGTACAATCATGTTCACACATCTGAAAACAGTTTAGGTCGTTACAGAAGCTACAAAACTGACCTTCCTTTGAGCAGATTGAGTTTCTGGAGCATCACATTTGTGGGGTCAATTAAACGCTCAAAATGGCCAGAAAAAGAGAACTTTCATCTGAAACTCGACAGTCTATTCTTGTCCTTAGAAATGAAGGCTATTCCATGCGAGACATTGCTAAGAAATTGAAGATTTCCTACAACGGTGTGTACTACTCCCTTCAGAGGACAGCACAAACAGGCTCTAACCAGAGTAGAAAAAGAAGTGGGAGGCCGCGTTGCACAACTGAGCAAGAAGATAAGTACATTAGAGTCTCTAGTTTGAGAAACAGACGCCTCACAGGTCCCCAACTGGCATCTTCATTAAATAGTACCCGCAAAACACCAGTGTCAACATGTACAGTGAAGAGGCGGCTGCGGGATTCTGGGCTTCAGGACAGAGTGGCAAAGAAAAAGCCATATCTGAGACTGGCCAATAAAAGAAAAAGATTAAGATGGGCAAAAGAACACAGACATTGGACAGAGGAAGACTGGAAAAAAGTGTTGTGGACAGATGAATCCAAGTTTGAGGTGTTTGGATCACAAAGAAGAACGTTTGTGAGACGCAGAACAAATGAAAAGATGCTGGAAGAATGCCTGACGCCATCTGTTAAGCATGGTGGAGGTAATATAATGGTCTGGGGTTGCTTTGGTGCTGGTAAGGTGGGAGATTTGTACAGGGTAAAAGGGATTCTGAATAAGGAAGGCTATCACTCCATTTTGCAACGCCATGCCATACCCAGTGGACAGCGCTTGATTGGAGCCAATTTCATCCTACAACAGGACAATGACCCTAAACACACCTCCAAATTGTGCAAGAACTATTTAGAGCAGAAGCAGGCAGCTGGTATTCTATCGGTAATGGAGTGGGCAGCGCAGTCACCAGATCTGAACCCCATTGAGCTGTTGTGGGAGCAGCTTGACCGTATGGTACGCAAGAAGTGCCCATCCAACCAATCCAACTTGTGGGAGCTGCTTCTGGAAGCGTGGGGTGCAATTTCTCCAGATTACCTCAACAAATTAACAGCTAGAATGCCAAAGGTCTGCAATGCTGTAATTGCTGCAAATGGAGGATTCTTTGACGAAAGCAAAGTTTGATGTAAAAAAAATCTTATTTCAAATACAAATCATTATTTCTAACCTTGTCAATGTCTTGACTCTATTTTCTATTCATTTCACAACGTATGGTGGTGAATAAGTGTGACTTTTCAGGAAAACACAAAATTGTTTGGGTGACCCCAAACTTTTGAACGGTAGTGTATGTCCTCAACATTTCTGTATTGAGAGTGACTGTCATTCAGTACGTTTACAATCATGCACTTTAAACATTTAATTTAAGTCAGACTAAAACATTAATTTCTAAATTTAGTTAGATTTACAGTCGGACTAACAGACCTAGATAATGTAATTGTAGCTCTGCTTTTTCCCAGCATGTATACACGTTAATCAGATGGCAAATTGCCTCGGCATTGTGCACATGCATGCACCAAAAGACAGAGATGACGTGCAATGTGTATTTAACACATCCTCAGCTGACATCCTTCCTTAAAATATTCGATTATGCATTGTCCTGTATTCTTGGACAGACAGATTAAGCCATTGTTGCATTACAAATCTTCATGTAAAAGTTTTGAATGTTTTGTCCCAAAAGTCCCCATTTCAGTCTGGTGTGCCAACATATCGTCTGGACTGACCTCCTCACATTGAGATAATATACAGTAAACTGGATTTAACGTGATCAAATTGTCACCTGCATGAAAAAAAACCACAGTCCCCTATTGGACAAATCAAGGTTTCTATGGGTTTAATGATCTATAAGCAAAACATATCAGAGCTAATGCTGCTTCTCTTTCAGCATATGTGGCCTGACATTTAACAGGAAGACATGGAGCAGGGAAGCTCTTTTCCAGCCCTTTAATATGGCACAGCAATATGAGCATCCAGAGTCCTGCTCTCCCTCACAGATTCATACAGGCTTAATGTACCTCTCCCAAATCCCATTAGTTGACAGGCTGTTGAAACAGCTTGAATATGTGAGGCTCATGCTTGAGGGATTGGGCCAAACTGGAAGGCCTGGCATCTAGTCAACTCGACAGAAGCTGCTGCCTCTCCTCTTTAGAAAGGCACAGGCGACAAAGTGCTCATCAGCGCTCGCCACTCAAGAACCAGCAGGGAGGCAAAGCGTACAGTAGTTAACTCGCTAATATGGGCAGCGTGTGAGCAGTCGTTGTGAGGCTTCCAAAGTTCAATAAAGGTTTTAGGACAGCAAAATCATCACCCTTTTAGGGCTAGACTGCCTCTATTTGTGTCACACAAAAAGGGTTTTGTTTATTTTTTTGTATGGAAGATCGTTTTTATTTTTAGAGTTGCATTACTTTTGCTTGGGTAACTCTTTTGATTGTGAGCTTTGTGTTAACCTTCCCAGAGAGGGAAATGACATGCCCTGAGGGTGTTTCTGTGTTTTGCTGGGGCAGAAAGAAAAGCCAATCTTTTATGACATATTGCAGCCCTCCTCTCCTGAAAGAGCACAAGTAGGCTTAAAGCTGTTTCAACAAAATAGGTCATTTCATTTAAAGGTGACAAACATATGTCATTTACGGTCACACAGAGCCCCCCCGCCCCACCATTTCTGTCCATGTGTAAAAAATGGTAACATAACATTTGGACTTGGCGATCAAACCTCATATCCAATTTGTGTTCCTATCTGAGGGAGAGGGGAGTCCATGGAGACTCCGGGGCAGTGCTGACCCTCTCAACGTTGACATTTCATCTACTCTGTGTACCACTGAGCTATCAATTAAAACAACAAAAACCACACAGGACCCACTGCATGCTAGGATAGGATCCAAAAGCACAGAAAAAGCGAAGGTCGATTGCCTTTGATAGCTAAAGATATCTACATCATTACAAATTTTATACTGCCCATGCTATACTAGCATACATTACATTATGCAGAATATTGCCTGCATCAGACAGAATTCCCAATAGTGTCTTGTCAAGGTGTCTTGAACCTTAAAGAGATAGTCTACCCAAAAAATTAAAATTCTGTCAACATTTAAGCACTTTCACATTCTTATATGGAACACAAAAAGGAAATATTGGGCATACACCTAAAACAAACAACAACAAAAACACTGGCAGCTGTGGTTGCCAGAATAATTATGTAAAAAAAAATACAGTAAAAATGTAAACAACTTTACAGTAAAACCTGTAAAGGGTACAGTTTAAAACTGTTGTAATTTACATGACCATGGTGTCACTGTAACAATAAAATTCTGTTAAATTTACAGTGAAAAGAAAAACATAATAATCTTGATATTAACCTTCTGAAACTGTAAAAATCAGCTTTTTTCCTTTTATAAGGGATTTCTTAATCACCATAAAAACTACAGAAGAGCACATGATGACATGACGTTCACCAATAGTGGCTCTTCCAAGAGCAATGACCAATAAACATGTAGAGACAGTGCTCAGTGTCACTCACACAATCACTAAACACCATCAGGTTAACACATGTGAAATTTAAATAATGCAGTAAACATTAACTAAACTACATTAAATATAAAACAGAACATCCCAATGAATATTAAAAATAAGATGAAACTTTTCCCATAAAATTTAATGAGATATGATGGGTCATGCAGAGAATTCTGGGAATGCCCGATTATTGTTTTTTTACTGTAATTCTAACAATAATTTATTGAAAAAGACATGTACTCTCTTGTTAAACATAATGTAAATTTTTTACCATTATTTACACAAGAAAATCTTACTTTTTACATCTAAAAAATGTCATTTTGACAATTTAGTTTTTTTAAAAACTACTGTATTGTCTTTTAAAATATATTAAAAAAATGTACTGTATATTTTACAGTTAATACTTGTTAATCAATTAATGTTTTTTTCTGTAGCATTTTTACAGTCTTTTACCATTCAAATGACAGACATTTTTACAGTTGTTAGCCATATTCACCATTCAGTTTTATTTAGGGCTGCATAATTAATTCTATTTTAACCGCGATCACGGTTTCTGCCTCTTACGGTTAATTAAGCATAAACATCTGCAATATTAGTAACCTATCAAGCACAATTTTTAAGCCAGGTAAAGTTCATTTTCATTGTGTTTAGTGATGATGGTGATTTGAAGTTCACTAATCCATTTTTACCTCAACTGACTTATCACGCCCTCTTAGAAGTTTGCCACTAACCTAACACCATTTCACTTTCGAGCATTGGTAGCCGCAGAAGTTTACAAGTATCATTTGTTGACTGAGGAGGAGATGAGATGACAAATAATCAGGACATATGATTTCCCTTTAAAGAAATATTATTTATTTCAATAATAGATTTAAAAACTGTATCTAAAGTGGACTCACGTGTGAACACCTTATACAGAATAACTTTTTATTGGCAGTAAAGCATGGGCAAAACATAACATTTGATCAAAACAATGGTGATTATTTTGTCCAAATTGTGCAGCCCTGAAATAATTAAAACATTTTAATACAATAATCACAATAAAGACAATAATCGTGATTCAAAGTTTGATCAAAACAATTGTTATTATCATTTTCAACTTCATTGCATCTATTTTTCCAAACAAAGTGAATGGTGACATTCTGCCATCTCCTTTTGTGTTCCTCAGAAAAAGAAAAACGTGTTTAGAACAACATGAGGCTGAGTTAATGATAACCCTTTAAACTGTATGTTTTTGCTGTTTTTAAAAGTGTCTTGATCGGGATTTTTTGTGTACCTACACGAATAATGTGCATTTTCATAAATAAAGAGTTACTCTAATATCAGTTTTTCTAATGAGATAAGAAAATGTGGAAGTTGTGGCTTGTCCAAAGTGAATATGAATGCTATTTTTCATCATATTCATCAACCACTCCATGCTGATGGGTTCATTACCATCAAATTAGAGATAAAAATCGTGCTACTGCCCTGAAATGATGTGGAAAGGCAACGCTGATAAGATTAATGATGAATACATTAGTGTTGCGCTAGCCATAAGACACATCACATCTTGCCATGAGCACACTGAAAATATACGACTTATAATCAAGTCACATCACACTAGAATACATCTCTCAAACACACACACTGGTGAGTGGGCCGAATCTGTGAATAGGATCCGTAAAAAGTGCTGAATTGTAGCTTGTTCGTAGTGTGACTCTGCAGTGCTGTTTGTCTCATTGGCAGCACTGTGTGTAGCCATGGTGAAGACAGTGAGAAAATCGGCTTGGCTTTAACAGGCGCTAGTCGGAGGTGGTGTTAGAAATTGCAGAAGTCAGGGGACAACCTACGGACGGAGCCAAGGCGCTGTGACAGATCGCCACAGCTGACAGCCTTTAACGTCCCATCTAATTTATGTCGTGTAGGGAATGGGAATGGGATTGAAATGTTAATAAAGAATCTCTGCATCACATATTCTTAACTGCAGCCTGAGGCCTCACTCTGCATCTGTCATGGAGATGAATACAGAGAAAAGGCAAGGAGGAGGGAGGATTGAGAGGCTGGGAGAGAAGCACAGAGGGATGGCATGTTGTCTTTACACATGTAGCTAAAGCCAAAGTCATTTTAGACTTAAAATGAGAGTGGCTTAACAAGCTTAGCCAAATGAGTACCATGTTTACAAAATAAACCTCTATTTCTGGCTATTAGTTCCGAATCGTAGATTATATCCTGATTGAGTGTTGCGGCAGTTTGAATTGACTGAGTGAGTGGCTTACATTTATCTCATGTCTCAAGGCTGTCATTAAATGGATTCTCTTGTCTGATTAGTTAAACATGATATTGAGCTGTTTGGATTTCCTCCAGCCAGGATGACGAATAAGCCGAGTCATCTTACACAGCCAGGCCTGAAGAGGGCAATGTGTGCTCGTGTCAAGATCTTTCTGGAAACGCATGCTGATCTCAACCTTTCAGATGTGACTATTAAACAACTGCAAAAAGGTATGTAGCCTACTTAGTTTTTATAAAGCTCAGCCCATTGGTTTAATTTAATTTGTTACTTATATTTTTAGATTTATGTGACTGTCTTGATGTCCTCTTCACTGCAGTTTTAATATGCAAGTGCACTTAAAGGTGTAGTTCACCACCCAAAAATGAAAAATGTCATCATTTAACCACCCTCGTGTTGTTCCAAGCTCATATGACTTTCTTGATTCTGTGCAACCCAAAAGGAGATTTTAGGCATAATGTTAAGGTTTGACAGCCTCAGTCACCATTCACTTTTCATTGTATGGGAAAAAAAAAAAAAAAAAAAAAGATGCAATGAATGTGAATGGTGACTGAGACTAACATTCTGCCTAAAATCTCCTTTTATGTTCCATAGAAGAAAGAAAGTAATACAGGTTTGGAACAACATTTATGTTTTGCAGAATTTCCATCCCTTCAAACATAGTTGCAAATTATATGTTCAATCAACCTTATTTAAAGTTATCCGACTTCATCCTAGCTGGTAAAAATGACCATCTACATGTCCACTTATCAATATTTTTTGAGTTCTTCATTGTGGTAGTTTAAAGTAATTTCAAATGTGGGCAGTTGTCACAAGTAACTTGGGAGAAAGCATCCTAAATGGAAAAGTTGGTTTTAAATAGTTTTTGGTAATTACCATGAGGTTAAAGTTAATATATCTCACGCAGCAGGAGGGTTTTATGGCCTTTTGCTTTGTATTGCCTTCCCAGTTTCCCCAGCACTCAGAGCGCAGGCAGACATGCGAGAAATTAAAAGTGAGGCCGAAACAGATTACCGCTAAGTGCTCTGAAGTTCAGGCAAGAGAGGAAAGGTGGACACTAAAGGACTTCAGAAGAATCAGAGAACATCCATACCCAAATAATAGATAAGGAAAAAATGGTCCAAAACAATCTCATATCTGTAATGGTCAGTCGTTCAGGTACTGTGCCTGGACCATTGGGTTTTGTGGTCAGATTCAATTTCCGATATTTTATTGTGGCACTGCCACTCCATTAAGACTCATTTCCTTCTCACCAGTAGTGACTTTGGGGGACCCGAGGAATTTGAAGGCCAATTGACTTTTAATATGAATCAAGCTGTGATCGCCCCATTCTCGTCCCCCGCCTACAAATTAGAAATGGCAAACAGTGTCCCTATCAAAATGCTCTTTTCATGTTCTCCGTTCATGCTCCACAAGTCACCCAGCTCCACCCCCACTGCTTTGGCGTGTGTTTTCCTGGGCTTCTCCGTGGAAAAATGTACCTGTGCGTGTGCGTGTGTGTGTGAGAGTGTGGGGGGTTTGTTCATGTGACCAGGTGGCAATGTCGTGAAAAAAAAGAAGTACTTTAATGTATTAGGATTATTAGTGAACAAAGAATTCCATTTCATTGAAAGCAGTCATAAGAGCAGTCACATGCAACATATCTTTCATTTAAACTAAAAAAAAAAAATCCCCATTAGTTGTATAGAACTTTGTGCTACATGAAGCACACCATGTCAAGTCTATATTGCGCCCCCTACAGGAAACACCTGCTCTGTGCAGTGCTGCCAGTCCCAAGGCCCTGAAGCACAAATTCATTAGTATGCACAGACTCTCTCTCAGTGTGTGTGGTGGGAGTGGGAGCAGGCCGGCGTGGAGCAGAGGGGAGACAGTATTTTATCCACGCTTGCCAGTATTATGAGGCTGAGCGAGAGATTCACATTATCGTAATGGGAAAGTCAGCGCAGCGAGATGATGCCCCGGAGCCACGCCACTGATTGGCTGCAAAGCTGTATTTATATATAGCAGAGTGAGTTCACTTTTAGTTCAGTGCCGAAGAAGAGAAACAGGCCTGTCTGACTGCCGCTTCATCTGCTGCACAGAATGCTATAAACTTAGTCTGGAGTTTAATATTGCATATTTGGCCATGTGTGCTGTGCAGTTTTGTAGGTTATTGAAGCACACCAAAAAATGTATGCTCATTTTCAGTCTATGAGGTTTATGTAAATAACAGCTCTATTGACCTCAGTGGATTTTCTAACTATCATACAGTATCACAGACAGATTTTAAGACGCTAACAAGTTTAAGAAATTGTTCCCTTCTCTCTCTCGCTCTTCCTCACTGAATTAATGGGTTTGTTCAATGAAAAATTTAAATTCTGTCATCGTTTATTAACCCTCAAGTCATTCCAAACCTGTATGACGGACTTTCTTCCATGGATACAAAAAAGTAGTTTAGCAAAATGTTCACGCAGCTCTTCTGCACGTAATCAAAGTGAATGTGAAAGTATGCTGTCGAGCATTCATACACCATATGACTTCTGCACTATTTTCCAAATTTTCTGAAGCCAAAATCTTCCCTTTGCAGCTTCAAATTATATTCACCTTTGTGTATATTCAAATATGGTGCTTCAAGATGTGTTGCGCCTCATTTGATGTCTGTTATGGTTCTTGTATCTTATCACTGACTGTCATGGCAAGTTTTAATAAAACTTACATTTCAGAAAAAAAATTTAATTACATCCTGTTCCCAAGGCTATCATATGACTTGAGACAGAGTAAAGAGCAGAAGACATGCAAACTAGTTTTAATGTACTATTATGGTTCTTTTTTTCATTTTTGACGCTTAAGTGTCCAAAGTCCATTTCAAGGCAAGTCAGTCATCTGCGGCCTTCTTTGGAACTTTCTCGGGCAGCTATTTTCTATGGATACCAGCAGCATATAAACCATAAACCATTGGGACTCCTATCCTGAGGTCAGCAGAACCGGCTGGATCCAGCACCATTCCTGCTTCGTGTTGGACTCCACTGCTACGTGTCACTGAATGATGATGACTAAATGCAGCCAGTGCCAGCCAAACATCACTTCAGTGTATTATGATGAACTTCAGAGGATGAACTGATTCCAGCCCCAACCACAAGACATGGGATACTTCATAAGCCATTGTCTGAACCTTGGATTTAGGATGGACCACACCGAACCTCACCGAAATTACCGGCCAGGTTGAACTGCATTTCACATCCCTGATCTCTGCCTGCATCATCTGGACTACGACTACGATGGACTACGATCTTGAAATGGAATGCATAGACTAACAATTGCCAACAAAAGCCTTCATCAGCCAATTAACAAGGACAATTGCATCTATGTGAACTTCTGCAGTTAATCCAGGATGGATTTCAAAGACATTGGTCATAAATCTTACAGTTCAAACAAAATCGATGTTTAAACACTGACCCTTAACACTTACTTAGTTTAATCATTTTAAACCATGACTTTAACTATACATAAGTAATATTTACATTATATTCATGATGTTAGTCAGAGGGGAACTGGCCCCCACAGTGAGTCTGGTTTCTCCCAAGGTTATTTTTCTCCATTAATCAACATCTTATCGAGTTTTGTGTTCCTTGCCACAGTCGCTTTCATCTCGCTCACTGTTATTAGTTATTAATACAATTATTATTTAATTACTTATTTTTAAACACGATTAGCAATCATATTTTATCTAATTACTCAATGATGATTCATCGACATTATAGACATTACAGTTTTATCATCTGTTAATGCCTGATCTTCTGTAAAGCTGCTTTGAAACGATGTGTGTTGTGAAAGGCGCTATACAAATAAAATTACATAAAATAACTTGATATAAAAGTACAACTCCTGTCTACTTGAATGGAGAAAGATCTAAATCTCCAAACAGTTGGCCAAGATTACGATCAAACAACATATTTCAAATCAGCAGTTAAAAATGACAACAATAGTTTTATAAATTCTGCTTCCTTAGCACAGATAAGACGCTATTTTTTTTTTTTGGACTAGACCAGCTAATGTGCATGTGTGTTCTCGAGCTGACTGACAGGCGATGTCTGTATCTAAAAGGTGATTGGCTCTTTCACCTGTAGCGATTATGCAAAATGAATCACCGCAACTTTAAGCCGTTACGTTAGGTGGCGCAAACCACATTTCAACTGGTCTGCCCTACACCCATTACGGATGAGAAGAAAAACTACTCAAGTTTACAAAACAACCATGAAATCGCAATACGAAATACAAGCAAGTGATTTCTCTAACGAGCAAATGGAAAGATAAAATGTATTTCTTTACAAGCTTCAGCAGCGATTGATGAGTTTGTTGTTGATTTGCTCAATAAGAAAGAAACATCCGATACACATTCACAAACTATTTCAGACGACCTGCTGGACAAGTTGACTGGCAGTATCATGTATACACATTCTGAGGTGTGATTAGAAAGAATCAAGTGAAAAAAATTTATATTAACGATTAAGACATGTTATTGGAACCATACTGATTATATGCCACTGCCACACATACTTTATATATTTGTGCCATGTGCATTTGTTTAAAATCACTGTGTAATGCACGCACATAATGACTGTTAAACTTTGTTAGTTGGAACAATACTGATTCTATCTTATATGTATATCTACTTTTGATATGAATTTGCCCAAAACCCTGTTATGAATGAAATGTGATGACATCTATACATAAAATCCAGATCTTCAATCTGACCCATTATTGGATACTTTACTGTGAACATTAGCATAGCATAGCAATAACAATTACATAATTTTGTGGAGAAACCACTTTTTGATATACAAAGACTCCCAGAATGCACTGCAAATCACATCAATAGTATAAATATTAATATCTGGTGAAGAAAAAAAAAATACTTAAGATCTGTAAAGTTGTTTAAAAAAGTGATACAAAGGCAAAGATGGTGCAATATATATTATATTAGAGAACTCATGTAAGATTAAATGCAGCATTATGGAATACATTACGAAAACAATCCAAATATGATCAGAATTTCTATTTTTATTTATTTAAAGGGGATGCCAAGCAGTGATGCTGCAATATCATTTACATGTTAAGACTTTTTTTTTCCTTTTTAAGGCATTTGATGCAAATGAAATGCACATCCTGCTACTGGTTCAGGATTTCTTCTTCGTGTTACTACAGCGTGGCCAAAACTAGAGCTGGGTATTGATACAGATTTTTCAGCTCGACTCCAATTCACAAGCTTTTGATTCAATATCGATTCAGAATATTCATTTTACAAATTAGATTTGATTTTTCATCAATTTGGTCTTATTTCAGCTTTTTAAAAATGTACAAATCCATGTATGACATCAATAAATATGTAAGTATATTGCATATATGAAATTTTGTTATTTACAAGTATTTACTTGGATTTGTAGAACACACGCTAAAAATCCGTCCCTTAAACCTCATATATATAAACCTCATCTGTGCTATTTGTGATTAGAAGTATATTTTTTTTGGGGGGGTGATATGCAACATGGGGGGGATTTGTCCCATATGCAAGTGATTTGTAGAGAGTTGCAAAGATAGTAAAAGATCGATCTTAGTATTTAAGAATCGATATCGAGTTGAAGATCTTCAAATGAAGATCACAATGCACCGGAAAATCAATATTTTTACCCAGACCTAGTCAAAACAGCTTTTTGTGCTTTAGCGCCACCAGGTTCATGGGTTTTGGTAATTGCAGTGGCTCCTGACGTGATCCAAAACTCGGCCATATTGGCAGTTCCGATTTCACCCATTAATTTTAATATTAGCGGTATGTCTTTGGCTGAACAGTCTTTGCGGTGTCTGTCCATGTTAAATGTTTTTTGTATAAGAAATAGCAGTGTGAATATTCTGCTAAACATCTCCTTTTGTGTTTCATGGAAGAAAGTAATATAGGATTGGAACCACATGAAGGTGAGTAAAAGATGTTACTTTTTGTGTGAACTAAGCTTTTAAGTGTACTTTTAAGATGTAATAGATCTCTTTTCTGTATGTGCTCCTATATTTGCACAGTATGCATTCACGCACCAACAGGACTTGGGTATTGCTACAGAAATAAAGATGATATAGTAAATAGTGTGACACTAGCCACAGCTGTTTTCCCCTAATCTGCTGAAACCACAGTGCCAAGTCAGAGCTTCTGCCACTAAGGAGTACACTGCATCATTTAAAGAGGAACTTCCCCTGGACATGCCTCAAAATTACTTTACAAGAAAGTGCTGACTATGAAGAGACTTTTCATATTTATGACTAATTTGGTCTCTGGAAGATGAGAAGAGAAGAGAAGAGAAGAGAAGGGGGCACGCTGGAAGAGGTAAATCATAGGTGAAAATGGCTCATTATGTTAGTGATGAGACTTGGTAATGCCTGCTTGACCAGCCCAGCTCCTTTCAGATGAAGCCTCATTGATTAACCCTTATCCATTATTACCCTTCAGAGAGAGAGAGAGAGAGAGAGAGAGAGAGAGCAGTGAAGCACTTTTAGATTGAACTAAAACAAAATTAACATCAAGTTGCATTTCATTTGCATTTTATGATGGTTTCGTTAAGACAACAAAATACTTAAGTAAAACATATAACATTAAACCGTGCACCTGGAATTAGGAGCATCAAATAGTGCTTTAAATAAAGCCCATCAGAACATTGTGGGGTGGTGTAATTAGAGCTGTAGGTGTAGGATTGCAGGCCGAGCTATTTACTATCCTAACACAGTCAGCAGTTTGTGTCACCTGTTTACCCTTGATTCTGTGCTCTCATTGGATTCTAATGGCTAAATGAGAGGTATAGGTATGCATGTGTACGCTTGTGGTCTATATTGTTTGTTTGTGTATTTATTCATACTTCTGTTTCCACAGCATCTGTTTGCAGAACATATTTTGAACAAATAAAAAAATCCTTAAATGTAAGAAATTCCAAAATTCCTTCGTCACTGAGAACTGAGGTGTCAATTGAACATGATATGCTATGACTGTGCCACGTTCAGAGCCAGTCATGCTCTGCATGTCGAAAAGATGACCACATAATTGTGGAGCAAATTTCTGTTCCTGTTGATGTGTTAAATATGTGTGGTCTGTCCTTGTGGAACGGTTAGCGCAGACAGCGAGACATTTTACACCAGAGAAAGCATTCTTCAGGAGGACAAAATCTGTGTAATTGTGAGAGTTGGCGTGCCTGTGCATGTGTGTGGTACAGTGAACACGCTTTGAGGGATTGTGCCCCAGAAAGTGAGTCTTAGTTGGGGAAAATGCTGAGGCCTGCAGCTCCCAGCTGCTTGAGCAAAACTGAGTTTACTTATATGGCGGATCCCAGAATGAAAAAGTTTGTATGCGTGCATATAGCATTCTGCAGACACAAACAACTCACTTGGTCATAGTTCTTTGTTATTGTTGTTTGTCACACTTGGTTTAACCACAAAAACTGTATGTCTTTCTGACATGGAACAAAATGTTAGGCAGAATGACAACCTCAGTCATCATTCACTTTCATTGTATAGAAAAAAGATGCAATTAAATTGAATGGTGTTTGAGGCTGTCATTCTGAATAATATCAAACAATTTTGTTCCATGGAAGAAAATGGGTTTGGACCTACATGAGGGTGTGTAAATGATGACAATATTGTTATTATTGGGTGAATTATGCCTTTGACACATATTAGCCAAGTCTATCTTACTACAGTACAAATATCAGTCATTTTAAAGGGATAGATTGCCCAAAAAAAATGAAAATTCGACTTCATGGTATAATCCATGTATTCTTAAGCGATATGATAGGTGTGGTTGAGGAACAATATTTAAGTACTTTTTTACTATAAATTGCCCTCCCTTCCCAGTAGGTGGGGACATGCATGAAGAATGAGAATTGCCAAAAACAAAATGTGAAAGTAAAGGTGGAGGTTTATAATAAAAAAGGACTTAAATATTGATCTGTTTCTTACCCACACCTATCATATATCTTTTGAAGACATGGATTTAACCACTGGAGTTATTTGAATTGCTTTCATGCAGCATTTATGTGCTTTTTGCACCTTCAAAGTTCTGGCCACCATTCATTTGCATTGTGGGGACCTACAGAGCTGAAATATTCTATCTTAAAATCTTTGTTTGTGTTTAGCAGAAGGAAGGAAGAAAGTTATAAACGTCTGGAATGGCATGAGGGTGAGAATATGATGAGGTTGAACTGTCCCTTTAAGACTTGTAATATAATAAATACAATGAGTTCCAAATACCACAGTAATTTGTAACAATTAGTGAAAAGAGGCAAGAATTGAGCTCCCATTATTCAGATAGCATTGCAACACCGCTTTAATGAACAAACAATGTGAGAGTGTGGGTTGATATTTGACATTTGAAACATGTTATGATGCTCCAGATATGTTGTATGTTCATCTGATATACCCATTGTTTACCTATCTGTAAAGAAAATGGAAACAAAAATATACCTAATTTCAATTTGGTTAAAAAATTACTTTACACAGGATAACTTAATAGCTCTAAATTCTGCAGTGTTGCTTCAGGAATGACATAGTGGATATACAATATACTAGTTACAACTAGTACATCTAACAACTCTAGTAACTCACTATGTGCTGGAACTAGTGCTGTTACAACTAACCTGTGTTATTATACATTATTACTATACCTATTACATTAATATAAAATATTTCATCCTATACAGTGTACAGTTACAGTAGGTTGTGAGTTTTTTACCATCTTTTTCAACATGTTTGTGTTTAAATACATGTTGTAGTGTGAATTTCTCTGTAGCTTTTCACAGAAGGCAATCTATAGGTTGTACATTTAATTTCATTACAGCATTCAGTTAGTTCAAATCTTATACTGTAAATGGAATGACATTGCGTCTACGAATGCATGTTTGCAGTGATGATTTAAACAAAGTCAAGTAAAGGTGTTTCCCAAAGGTGTGTGTATGATTCCTCCACCTTCCCTGCTTTGTAGTATGGATGCACAGCTCAGATGCAAAAGACTTAATGCGGTTTATTTATTTAGTTTGTGATCTTGTTTTATTAATTTGTGTTTGTGTGCATCTTGACTATGTTGTGTTGTGTAAATACTTGCCCCTGTTTTGTAGCGTCTGATAAATTACTTAATTTACTGCATGTTAATGACACATTCATTGATTTAGAAAACAGTTTTGCCTGTTTCTATCTCACAATTGTTTCTTTGATGAGCTTTCGTACAAAATAATTGAGCCTGTTAATTAGCTCCATTATGAGTGCCTAATAACCCTAAAGCTTTCAGGAAATAGACTTGTGTCTAAAGGCTGAAGTTCTTGACAGTGTTTATCCCGGGTGACTGCTCCTTTACAAAGGCTTTGGTAATTTAGAAACACGTCTTAGTGAAGTGAGACCTTTTAGTTAAAACATATTTTTAATTGTTTGTATGTTCTCTTTGTGTATGCATGTGTTTTTTTTTTTTTTTTTTTTTTTCTTAGGTGTGGGGGTGGGTGGTTGGTTGTTAAAACAAGACATCAAGACTTTAGAAACATTTTAGATTTTAGGAACATTTCTCCCAAAAAGGAAAATCCTGTCATAATTCACTTACCATCATGTCGTTCCATGTCTTCAGAATGCATCCGATTTTGGGTGAGAAATCAATCATTTTTGTGTCAAAATCTTAACATCTGTTGCATATTCATGAGAATGACAGAGTTTACATTTTTGATTGAACTAATCCTTTTCGAAAAGTTCCGTTTAGCAATGTGGAATGGGTGTAAAACAAAATACACTGGATAAAAACAAGAGCTGTCAATTGATTACAATTTTTAATGGAAAAAGTGACATGACATGCTGTTCGATTAATCAGATTATATATCATTATTTAATACGCAAGACCCCCAAATAAAGAAAGTTTAATATTAATTATATGTAATAATTAAAATAATTAGAAATATAATATGAGTACAATAATTCTGATATGAAGATTAAAATATATTGCATTACTATGGCAGTCGATTAATTGAATAGACAATACAAAAAGTGGCTTAAGAAGTCAATATATTGTTTGTTTTATATCCGTATCATTGAATAAGCTTCTGGTGGACAGCAAACCATTCTGAATGGAGTTTGTCAATCCGTCCTACTCTTACATGATGCGTTCTTGTGTTCCATCTGCGCTAGACGCTTTTGAGCGTCTCACTGGTTTTCAGCATAATAAATGCTGCATTTCTTGCACGCTTTGTCAAGTTAAAAGTAGCTGAAACTTTAAAGATTGTGTCTCGAAATTCCTGTATTGTATTGTGCTTCACCCAGCTGTCAAGAGTGCGTCCTGTGTGACTGGATCTAATTTTGTTGCTTTGCTGCTTGTGAGGTTTGTTGAGGTGTGCTCAACTGCCCCCTACTGACATAGCTCATAAAAGCACATGTTCTTCAAGCTTGAATTACTCGTGTGGCAGTAAAATTCATTCTTTTAGTACGGAATTTATGTACTGGTCAGGGGAAATGATTAAGTGTGTGTGTGTGTGTGTGTGTGTGTGTGTCGACAGCCCTAAGAAATATACATTGGAAATCCCAAAATAGAAAATTCATCACAGCCTACCATTTGTCACAAAAACAGTTTGCATTTACATTGTGATACAGGTAAAAAGGTAATGTTAAAAAGTTTGATACCTATGGAAATAAAGAAATAATTGCTGCATATAATATTGAAAGGGTTTGGAACAGGATAGGTTACTCTGTGGCCCACAAACCTACTACAGTTAAATTTTGTCTTCAAGATTTGCATATCACATTGTTTTCATAAATTTTTTTTTGAGCTTTTCAAATGAGCCTAAATAACTCTAATACGCCAGACATGACAGACCACAATACTGTAGGTTTTGTTAATGTGTCGAAATGTTTATCAGTACATGCTGAAGTATGTTGTCTATGGGGTGCTGATGGGCCCTCTTTGTCCAGTCTGAGGCTGAGTGAAGTGCTAGCTGCCGTGCTCTGAAAGAAGCGACTGTGTGATTGAAGACCCTGGGGTTGGAGGGGCTGTTGGCAGCTATATTTCAGCACAGAGATGGATGGACTTCATGATGTGAGTTTTGCATCAGGGTGAGCTCAGCGCCTAACTAGGCCTGAATAATTCACTACGACCATTATTGCAGAAGGGCCGATCAGCAAACGACGAGTGAGACGAGAGACGAGATAATAACATGGCTCAGGGTATGGAGATGAGAGCCTGTGCTTCAAGCTGATCTGAATAGTTAATGTGGAGAGAGAGAGCCAAAGTGTTGATGTTGGATAGAGCTGCAGTGGCCCTTCGCTAAGCCTGGGTAATGGATGGAGAATGCCAGAGACAGTTATGCTAGAGTGCTGGGCTGATCGCTGGTTTGGGGCGATGAGCTTAACTCCTTGTCTCTGGATTTTGTCATAAAGGAGTAAAAATACCCACCAGGTTCTCTCATAAATATGCTAAGGAGGAGAAATAAAGATCTAAATATGATTTTTATGAGTGACAGAGTGAGAGAGGGAGAGAGGGTAGGCAGCCATGGCAGAGTGCTTGGCAAACAAAGGAAGGGCAATATTTCAGTGCATTTGCTGCCAACGTTGTTCTGTGTGAGGCGTGAGGCTGCAATAACAACACTAAATTCAGATATGTTTGTGTCATTCAAACCCCCATGAAAAGAGGTGTTATGTTCATGCTCTGTTGTGTTACCCATGTGGACAACAGTGCTCAGACACAATGGCAGGAAATAACTCAATGCAAATATTTCGACCTGACCATTCTTCAGCTATTCCATGGAAAAAAATCATTAATATTACACATATAACAATGTGCAGGATTTATAATGCATTCCATTTAAATCCTCTGCCATGAATGATCGTAAAAGAATGTGAGCAAGTGGCACGGGTGAAGTCATCATTTGCTCTCCGCTTACATGTTATTTCTATTTTACTTCTCGCTGGCCTTTTCCGGCCTTTCTCACATCTCGTGTCTGTGCTCTTAACAAGTGTTCAGAACGCAACGTTGGTGTCAAAATCTTGCATCGAGGACCCCTGACCCCTGCTAATCTCCTCTCACACCGAATGGGTCAACTCATAAAATTGAGTGACAGAATTTTTAAGACGAAAAATGTTTGTGCATGTGGCTTCCCCTCTGGCTTATGTGAGGCATACAGTATCAGTTTCATCACAACACTTTATGGAGATCAAAATGAGATTGTAGCCATTGTCACCTTTGGGTGGATGACTATGTGATTATATGTATGCAAAAGAAATGCACCACATCTATTACAATTAACAATTTTATTAACATTTAAATTTTTCAGTCTTTCCCTCTGGAAAATGTTATCGCTCAGAGATTGCTCTTTCATAGCTCAGGATATGTAATGCAGTTCTCAATTATGTCACATTAAAGTAACTTTTCGTTTCGGATGTTTCTCGGAAATTAATTAGAAGAAGAGACACAAACGAGACAATGGTTGACAAATGTTGCCTACAGTAAGAGTACAGTGCTTTAAAATGAACTGTGGATTATCAGATAATTTGCTCTAGCACAAATTTTATGCATTCATATTGAAATCTTTGAATGCAGATTTTGTATCTTGGCAAATCTGATCACAGTTTAAGACATTGCTGAAATCTCTTGTTAAACTCTAAGGAGACACACTTGTGATTACTGGGGTATTTTTTATCAGGAGAAAAATCTGGGAAGCAGGAGAGTTACCATTTGCTCTCCATTTAATCTCATTGATGTCTAGGAGAAATTATTGTGATAATAAAGATGTGTTTCTTGTGGGTCGTCGTATATATTTGGACCGTGCTAGGGTGGTTATTAATGTCTGCGACTGTGATTATGACTATGAAACTGAAATATATTTAAGAAATGTGGTGCCCCTGACTTTTTTTCAAGGGTTTCTTTCAGTATTCTAGGGAAGTGATGAGAATGTCCATTGCGTGTGTTTAGCCTCTTTCTTCTTTCACTGTCTGTGTATGATCTGTGTTGGTCTCGGCTCAGGGCTGATGGTGAAATCCAGCACCTGTTGTGAGACACACATGTAGGACAACCTTCTCATGGCCTCCATGTGTTAATCAGCAGTGAAGCTGGATATCTGTAGCAATTGTTACGTGACAGTATTAAGGCGATTGATTCAAAGGCTGAGCAGTGGGGCCGTCATATGATAACATCTGACATGGTGAACGGAACATGTATATAATATATAGTCAACACTACAGAATCGCATGTAACACATAAAACAATACTTTGATACTTGATTCATATTTTCAAGGGATGTTTATTTGTATTATTTTCCACATTGGTACGTTCATATGAAAATGCTGGGTGGATCATTTGATTTTATTCCCCCACCCAAATATTTTACTTTCCCTCTATAATAAACAAGTGTTGGGTGTAATCAATTACAAAGAAATTAGCTACTATAATCTAATAACTTTTAAATAAACTGAATTTCAATTTTAAATTTTAACTGACTTTAAAATTGACTGACTTCCAATTAATTGAATTACCTTTAAGTATATATATATATATATATATATATATATATATATATATATATATATATATATATATATATATATATATATATATATATATATAATGTATATGTACATGTATATATGTATATAATATATATGTATATATGTAAATATAGAATGCATGATTTATGTCCCTGTGTGTATGACTTGTGTGTAACAGTGAACAAGAAATATAGACATTATTTGGAATTTCTATGAATTCAAAAGTGGAAAATTGTTTTAGAAAGTAACTTAAAAAGTAAAGTAAGTATTAATGTGATTTTCACCCCAATTTGGAATTCCCAATTCCCCATGTGCTCTACGTCCTCATGGTGGAATAGTGATTTACCTCAATCCGGGTGGCGGAGGACGAATCTCAGTTGCCTCCGCGTCTGAGATCCTATCACGTGGCTTGATCAGAATCAGAATCAGCTTTATTGCCAAGTATGCTTACACATACAAGGAATTTTTCTTGGTGACAAAAAAAGACAAAATCTTGAAGCTTCCAGTGCACAACAATACAAAAAAAACAATACAAAAACAGCAGCAAGACATAGGTAATAATAAAAAACTAGTTATACATATATGTAAATGCACACAGCCACACACCTTCATACATGCACACATACGTAGTGCAAATCTAATACAAATCCGTTATACAAAGTACAAAAATACAGTATGTTATGTACAGTGCAATGTATGTAATGGCAGAAGAGGATATGTTATCTGTGTATTTCATGAGTGCAATACATTGAGTGCCTTACCGCGGATATGTAGCGTGCGTGGAGGCTTCACGCTATTCTCCGCGGCATCCAGGCACAGCTCACCACACACCCCACAGAGAGCTAAATCCACATTATAGCGACCACGAGGAGGTTACCCCATGTGACTCTACCCACCCTAGCAACTGGGCCAATTTGGTTGCTTAGGAGGCCTGGCTGGAGTCACTCAGCACGCCCTGGATTCGAACTTGCGACTCCATGGGTGGTAGTCAGCGGTTTTTCTCGATAGTAAGTCGAAATTATTCAGTTTTGTCTCCTAATTGAAGAAACGTCTTTACCATCTCACACACAATGTCAAAACTCCATGCCATTTTACTTTATAGCAAAATCTAATTGATGGTTGATCAAGGCCATGATCAAATCTTTATTCTAGGACATTTTATTAATGTTTTAAATAAATATTACATGTAGTCACAAATGCCCCTGGCTCTAAATGAAAAAAATTACCTTGGAACTAAGAGGGATCTCACAGCCTGTTGGACCCCTCTCAGAGTGAGAAAGGTCCGATCTGTGTCCAGAGGTTAATAGGGGTCAGTTGAACAAAATCACAGAAGTTGCGACTTCTGTTTAGACAAATAGAGCAACAGAGATCTGTTTCAGTGACTCAGTCTAGACTGCGTCAGTTTGACTTTATTTTTTAGCCCATCTGGATGTTTGATCTGGTGTAAGCCATCGACCTTGCAGTGCTTAATACCCCCAAACCCAACAGCGAGGTCAATATGGCACAGTTCTTGCACCCACATTATCAGTCAGGACTAACCTTGGGGCCTCACCACAGCAGCTGATCCAATATGAAGAAACACATAGAAAATCTGCTTTAACACAATCTCCATTTAAACTAACACCTCCTTATTATTCTTGTGCTTTTTACAATCCTAAAGGAATTATTAAGGTTGTAGGGTCACATTAATAGACACAATTCACCATTAAAAATACTGTTGTTCAAACCAGAGCCGTGCTGTTTTGTGATCCTTACTAGTGTGTTCTAGATCTGTAGTTTGATGAGTAATATCGGAACATCATCAGAGTAAGGGCTTTGACCTCAAAACAAGATGTGTGACTCTTTGGTCTTAATACAAAATGAAAGAAATGGAGAAATGATTGTACTCAGGGAAAAGCTTTATGACAGACTGGCTGACAGATGTGTAGAGAAGTGCATTTGGTGCTGAACAGATTAAAGTGTTGGAGTTCAGGAACACAGGTGAATTTATTTGACAAATTTGTTTCTTTGCTATTAAATGTTTTTATTGCTTGACAGGTAAATGCTTTCCTTGAATTTGCCTATTAAATCCAGACATGTTATATTTGAGAAAGAAATCAAACAAAATCCCAGATCTAATGTGATTTGGGCTGTTTATGTGGCTACTTTAACCAACTGATCGTGAGATCATATTTATTAGTCAGTTTGGAAACCAAAACGTGTGCAAATTTTGAACAGTATACCTATTGCTATATAATATTGTTGTCTTAAACTTCTTTAAAATGAACTCTTAAAGGAATAGTTCACCCACAGATTAAAATTCTTTCACCATATACTCACCCTCATGTTGTTCCATACCTGCATGACTTTGTGTTCCATGGAAGAAAGAAATAGGTTTAGAAAGACAATATGGTGAGTAAATAACAACAGAATTTTCTATTTTCTGTGAAGTCCTTTAATTCAGTTTATAATAATATAAGAATGTGAACGACATGTTAGTGCGTTTTGGTTTATTTACTTAAAAGATTGGCAATTTTTGTAATAATTCTTATAATAATTTGGTCTTTGCATTTTCTCTGGATCAAACTTAATTTAAAACTATTTTTCTTAGTAATTTTTCATAGAATGCTGATTAATGACTAAATGAGATGTAATTTTTGCCTTTGAAGGGAAATACGGAATATCTCAGAAGACATCCTCTCATTAATTATATTAATGTGAAATGTCAGCCATCGCCCCATGGAAATTATATAGATAAACAGAGGAAAAGGGGATACAATAAATTTAAGTTATCTATGAGTAGGTATGTGGAAGGTGCAGTCACGCCTGTTAGAGGTGTACTGGGGTTGTAGTGTGGCCCGTGTTGGGTTAGGGTGTCAGCCCAGGGCCTCTTATTGAATTACAGCAAAGGCAGCTAAAGGTCAAGCTTCTGTGGCAACACCGTGGCCATGCATGGGCCACTCTGATGGAAACCTGAGGTTATTTGAAAGGTGCACTGCCAGAATCTGTCCTGGTAGCTTTTTGCTTGAGAGTATTCCATGGGAGAAGTGTCCTGAAAGTTTGGGCATTTGATACCGCATAAGTTTATGAATGGTGTGTTTTTCCTTTTTATCTAAAAGAGAGCAGCAGTTTAATGTTGTTACATTACCATTTTGTTCTCTTATGCTTACTTTGGATTTATTTACACATATTCCTTTCATTTGGTTAATGTTGTGCCTTTATTATTAGGGTGTTTAAAATATCTTTATAAATTTGAAAATACAGTGGCCCCAAAAAGTGTTTGGACACTTAAACCACACTTAAACATGTATGAATGTCTTTGCATTATATTACGAAATATTCAACCAAGTAGCATTTATTTTAAAGAAAGATTGCGCAAACATGCTTTATTTTAAATGATAAAACAATAGATATATTGAGCTGAACTACACCTATGGTTACTCTACTAGGACACCTTTATGAAGTTGAGGGGACATTACTTCATTCATCCACTAAAATTACTTTGAGACCAGTTGGTTAATAGCTTTAAAGTGTAAACGTTAAAATGTAAAGAATTTAGACACTTTTACTGTATGTGTGGCTTAAAGTGTCCAAATACTTTTTTGGACCACTGTATTTGCTATATTTATCCTTCCAAAACAACAGTTTAAGGCAAGGTACATTCAAAAACTTAAACTGAAAAAAAAATTATTCACTCACTGAGCACTTTATTATGAAAATTATGATCTTATTAAATTGCCTGATGTGGTCCTCTGCTGTTGTAGCCCATTCGCGTCAAGGTTCGAGATGCACTTCTGCTCATTACAATTGTACAGAGTGGTTATCTGAGTTACCCTAGACTTTCTGTCAGCTTGACCTCTCTCATCAACAAGGCATTTCCATCTGCAGAACTGCCACTCTCTGGATGTTTTTTGTTTTTGGCATGATTCGGAGTAAACTCTAGACTGTTGTGCTTAAACATTCCAAGAGATCAGCTGTTACAGATATACATAAACCAGCCCATCTGGCACCAACAATCATGCCATAGTCAAAATCACTGAGGTCAAATTTGATGTGAACATTAACTGAAGATCCTGACCCGTATCTGCATGATTTTATTCTTTGCAATGCTGCTATACGATTGGCTGATTAGATAATCACATGAATAAGTACAGGTGCACAGGTGTTCCTAATATAGTGCTCAGTGAGTGTATATCTGAATGTACAGTATGTTTTCATTATAAACACAAATCAGCACTAATTGTACCATTTACCATAACATACTCCAATAACAAAAAGTTTTGTTGTTCACAGGTCTGATCATAGACTTTTTCTAAGATTGTGTGCTCGAATGTTGTGAGCATAGTTAAACTGATTGCCAATCAAGTTGTAATTTCAACACTTATCCATTTCTAACTAAATGTATCAAGTGGTCCATTTTTCTTATCACTTTCTCCAGACATTCAGAAAGAGTGAAGCTGGCATTAGTAGCACTGTTCTGCACAGGGAGCAGTATGTCTTCACAAAGACTTACTGCTCATAGGTTAGTCATGGTGAAGTTCTAAGACCACATACTGTGGAACTCTTGAATAATTTTCCATGGCTTGATACTGAAAACGACTTCAAGCAGGTTGAATGCTTGTGCCATTAACAAATCCAGAATTTCAGAAATTGAAGAATGCACATTTGAACTAGCAGGCTTTTCTGGGCACTGACCGACTGTTCTAAAGTTCTTGAAACGTCTGCCGCTGACTAATATAATTCTGCAGCGATTTAGTATATCTAATGAGAAGTGCTGGGCATAAAACCTCTCAAATGATCAACCAGGGTGTCTGTTTAGGGTTGACATGAGCCTTGAGCTGTGCACAGGCTAAATTATAGTCCCACTCTTCTCCTCTCTTGGCTGAGCGAATGCTGATTCAAGCAAAAATTCATGCTCACTTCACCATCTTTAGCCCATCCTCTGTTCTCCACTCTTTTATACCGGGCCAGAGGGAAAATTACTCCCTCTCTCCCCTCACTGGCTTTCCTTTCTCTTCCTCACACTCTTTTCTTTCTCTTTCGCCAACTTGTGCACGCTCCGTTTATTAAATACTTAAAAACAATCAGGATTAGAAAGTATCAAATCTCCACATTGTACATCACCCAAGTAATCTGCGTCGCCTCATAGCACCGGCGAGAAGAAGAGTGCGCTTTCAGTGTTTTTTTTTTTGCCTGGAAAGGTTAGATCTGAGCATTTATATCTGCTGTCTCTCCCTGTCTACCCCCGCCTTCACGCCTCGCTCCAGGCCCAGCAGTTTGCCCTGCTCTTCTGGGGAAAGAATGATATACTGGCTAAATGAGCTTCTTTATCAATCCGCAGGAGCAGAGGGGAGGACGTCTGCCTCCTCAGCTTATGTCATCAATATCCTCTTATATAAATGTCAGCTGTACCATTTTACTCATCACCATTTCCCACACTGCTGATTACATTATCCTGTAATGGAGGGGAGCCCGTCTCGCTCTGTCTTGTTCTCGCTCTCCCTTTCCCTCTGTTTTTCTTTTTCACACATATAGGCGTAAACACACACACCCTCTCTCTCTCTCTCTCTCTCTCTCTCTCTCTCTCTCTCTCTTTCCATCCCTCTCTCCCTTCCTAACTCTCCCAACGGTAGTGTGTCAATAGCCGGCCTCCATGAAACAAGTCAATTTTCTGCTGGCTTGGCAGCAGAATAAATCTCTGAGCTATCTAGAGTGCTAGAGATATTTATATTGAGAGCGTGCCTCCTGAATGTGTGTGTGTGTGTTTGTGTGTGATGGGAGTGTGTCCTTGGCTGAATGGGAGTGATTTCTTGCCTGGGCTCTACTGCAGCAAGAAAGAGAGAGAGAAGGAGAGAGGAAGAAGAAGAAGAAGAAAGGACAGAATGGAGAGATTGAAATAGAGATGTGCCCACTGGATGGGGAGGGAGGGACATGCAGTCGTTTCTCGTCAGGCCCTTAAAGCACGACTGGCAGTGATGGCCAACCACATTTGTTTTACTTGCAGCAGTTGAGGTGGCAGGAGGAGACTTATGTGCAGATGGATGCTGCTTTAAAGCTCAAGGGGCTCTCTTGCTCTTTCATGGGAGTGGATATTGTGTTGGCCAGTGATTCATTACAAGCAGTTGAGCTGTGAAAAGGAAGAGGCCTGACTGTGAGCCAGGGCAGCCTCCACTCATCCCCTCAGCCACGCGGAGGAAAGACTACCGCTAAAAGTCACTAGACTGACATTTAACTACATCAACTCAACGTCACATTTCAGATGAATTTCATTCATCAAGTTCCCATCTGTGTGTGCGTTTCTAAGAGCTAAATGACATTCATTTTAATGCTCTCTGTTCCTCCATCTGTCTCTCTGCTCTGCAGCTTTCTGGTTCATCTTCCCCCATCTCACCTTTATCAGAGCTGAAGTTCTTGAGAAACTATTTTGCTACAGGAAGTCATTGCAAGTATTTAGCGGTGCTAAAAGAGTTTAACCCTCTGCAATCATTCTTGCTAGAGGGGTTCATTCAATGCTTGGGGAGGAATTACATCGTTCAAACTGTTCACTAGAGGGCAGTATAGTAGACAGGTGTTTTACCAGTGAATCTTATGATTGAGTGATTAAACTAGTACATCAGTGCTTATTTTTACCTACTGTGTATTCATGTTTTTACATTGCACATATGGGTAGTTGGTGTGAAATAATTTTGAAAAGTTCTGCTGTCATGCTATCTAACAAAATTTTAAGAAGTATTTTGTTTATTGTTTAATTCACCTTATGTGCCAGAGAAACTAGTGTGCAGCCATCTTGAAAATTGTGTCTTGGAAGTTCCTTTATGGTGTGATGTCAAAGTGAAATTAGCTAGCGAAGGGGATTTACCAGTTGTAGAGTTGCCAAAACGTATCATGAATCTGTTCAGGGAATGTCATTGCAAAGCAGTGCCTGAAGATTTTAAAACAAGAATACTTAATTAATAAATTCACAAGATCCTACCTTCACACTGTGGACGTACTGACATGCCTCTGTGCTCATGAATCTCCAAGAGACAACACATTCATTAAAAATATCTCTGTACGGCATCCCTGATTATCTTCTCAATTCATTCACCCATCGCGTTATTGTTAAGGTGAGCAGATTTTTTTGTACAATTGTAATTGCCTTTAATGTCATGAACTTGCATTTTAAATAATGTGCTGTCACTGTTTGAAGTGTCATGTCAACTTCACATTTTAACACAAATTATTAACAAGTTAAAACATAAAAATGAATCAGAATTAGATGTATAACAAATAAAAGCTTGTGTCATGAAAAAGTGCAACCGAATGTGATCTGCAAGATCCAATTTACCTCCCAACTTTTGACAGCAAAACAGCTCACTAGCATTTTCACATAGTGTAGGGCTGGTGTAGACTCACACCATCAGCTCTTGGTGAAAATACTTTCTGTGCTCCCACACGTAATCCATATCAATCAACTCCTCTGAGTAGCTTCAATACAAACAGGAAGTTTGATGACAAAATGAGGTGAGGCCTTAATAAGGTGACTAGATGAATAGTTATTATGCAGTAGTTTTAATGACATCATATTATTCCTTCTGTTTTGTGAGAATTCCAAACAACCATTATGTTCTGGTCAAAAAGAACCAGTAGAGGATGTTAGTAATACAACATGCCTCTTTTGATTATAAAAATAAACATTGACAAGCTTGATTTCACACTGAAAATAGCCTTTTGATCTGGAAAGAGTGCCACCTATATTTCGGTGGTGGTACTATTCTTTTACAGTATATACAGTAAACCTTTCATTTCGAGTGGAAAAAGTTGATTATTGGAACAGAATCATGGTTAATATTCTAAAAGATTTATTTCAGGATATAAATGTCCGGACAGCAGACAAAAAAATTCTTAAGAAAAATTAACAAAAAAACCCATACACTTCCATTGAAAGAGTCCTCACACATACTGTATGGGATCAGGATATCATAGAGATTTGGGGATGGTGTATTTTGACTTGGACTAGTAAGCAACCGTTTAGTAATTCCTTAGCAACACCATTGCAATGTCTTAGTAACTATCTAAAACACCCTGACATTTATCGTTGTGGTGAATATAATGGCATTTTGACCAAATACAAACTAAAGCTATTCAAATACATTTTAAAAGAGTGTTTCACTGTTATTGCTTAATGGAATATTTGTACATTTAAAAATATATTTGTCACACCAGAAGAGCATCTCTATGCAACTCTTATGCATTTGTAAATCAAACTAAAGACTTTGAAGTTCATTATATGATATGGATAATACACGGTAGAGGATATGACTTAAAACATATTATTCTTACTCGCATTGGGTCTATTGTTTTATGAATGCCCACACATGTCATTAACAATCTTTCGGACAAAGAGAAATTGTTGCAGCAGTTATTATGCATTATGGTGTTGGTAAGCTTTGACCTTTTCTATCAATTAAGCTGGGATCAAAGGTAGCAACCTCTCTCTTATTTTTGCCTCTGGTTTTCTTTTATTTTCAAATTGATTCTAGAAGGAAAGGTGGACTGAGCAACTAACATGAAATCAATGAGAGACTGATGTGGTATTAAGACAGGCCGTTTTCGCCTCTGCTCTCATGGTGTTTTGCAGCTAAACAGCTCTAAGCCAGTGGGAGCTCGACAGGCCAGAAATGTGACATTTTGAAATGTGCTCCAAGTAGCTGCAGACATCCAGTGTTTTGTTTAAAATCGATGTTTAGTCTGGATTGGCCTGCTTAAGAGTTGTGACTGTTATGTGGCAATTTGTTTTCTTTATGTTTCCTTCTCTTACTTTTGGTACCTCTTGCTATCTGTGTATGTCAGATTGTTGAATGTTGAAAAATATTGCCGAATTTGTTGTGTAGAGACATTTGTCTTAAAAAAAAGTCTTATGTTGCTGTGTTGTTGTGTGGAGACATTTGTATTACATTTTTCAATCCAAGTTAATAATTCATGATAGATAGGATGATAATATTTTCTGAACTGAAATATCACATGGCATCACTTTCCTTTTATACTCAAAAAATTAGGTTCTACATTTTTTTTTACCTCAGTTCTCCCCAATTTGAGCTCAAACAAAGATTAAACCCCACCAATAATACTGGCCTACAAAGGCAAAATACAGTAACTACAGTATGACAAGACTTTTTTGCTTTGATGTAATTTCCAACAAAACTCCACACTAAGTCTTACTCAAACATTTGTCACTTGCACACTTGATTTTCTCTATAATATATATACATATATATATTCTCTATATAATAATAATAACTCTTGTATATATAAGGCTGTTACAGGAAATGGATTATTCTCTGCTTTTGACATCAAAACACGAACAGGCATGCGCACAACAATTGCACATATTGGACAAGCCACCAGGAACGCGAATAAAGATGCTTACATGCAACGCAAAATCAGGGTAATGGGTAAAAATCTGTGTGTGACAATTGTTTTTTTTGCTTAAAATTGTTATTTTTTTTGTTTAAAGGAAAACTGTTTAAGGTGGTTACATAATTTTAAAGGTTTTTCGGCTTAAGCCTAACTGGTGTAAGATTGTGCATGTAAGTGCTCTCTATGGCTGTACTCAGGGTTGGGGAGTAATGGAATACAAGTAACGTAATTACGTATTTAAAACACAAAATATTAGGAACTGTATTCCACTACAGTTACAATTTAAATAATTTTTCAATCAGAATGCAGTTACTTTGAAAAAGTATTTTGGCTACTAAAGAGATTACATTGCATTTGTTTCATTTAATATTTAGTCTAATCAGTTGGAAAAAATGTATACATATAAATGATGTGATCCAAAGTGCATTTGAACAGCAGCGAAACACTTTCTTATGATGTGTTACATTCGTACGAGCAGACAGAGAAGTTTGAAGGAAGTTTGGGGCTACAGAAACAGAAATAAACCTTGTGTAAATTATCGTGAATATTTAGCTTCATGCTAAGCTAAAATGCCATTTCAAGCCATTTTATGTGCACCTGTTACCAGGCTCGATTATATTTGTTCTATCAAGAAAATTCACATTAAATCGTAATTTTTCTTTCTCTAGTTAGAATATTATTCTTGATGACAATATTTGTATTGGTTTTTCTGTATAAATATATATATATATATATATATATATATATATATATATATATATATACACTACCGTTCAAAAGTTTGGGGTCACTTGTCTGAAATGTTTCTCATGATCTTAAAAATCTTTTGATCTGAAGGTGTATGCTTAAAAGTTTGAAATTAACTTTGTAGACAAAATATTATTCTGCCAAAACATATACATTTATTTAATTACAAATCTAAAATTTCCTAAAAAAAAAAAAAGTTTTTGAAATGGATGACTTGGATCAAAATATGAAGAAAAGAAGCCAATAAGTGCCCAACATAGATGGGAACTCCTTCAATACTGTTTAAAAAGCATCCCGGGGTGATTCCTCAAGAAGTTGGTTGAGAAAATGTCACGAGTACATGTCTGCAAAATCTAGGCAAAGGGTGACTACTTTGAAGATGCTAAAATATTACATAGTTTTGGATTTATTTTGGATTTTTTTGGTCACAAAATAATTCCCATATTTCCATTTCTATTATTCCATAGTTTTGCTGACTACTATTATTCTAAAATGTGAAATAAATAAATAAATAAAGAATGAGTAAGTGACCCCAAACTTTTGAACGGTAGTGTATATATATAGTATTGGCTTTACAACCCTGTCTGTAACTGTTGGTATTTTCTTTTTTTGTCCCCAATATATGGAGTGATAATTGTTCAAATAAAATAAAATATAAAAGCTTGAGACACCACTTTGCTGTATAATGTGAAATGTTATGAGATTTTTTTTATGCTGTGGTTGATGGCCAGGGGAATTCAGTGTAAATCAGATGAGTATTTGAAGATGATGATGAAAACAGTTCAATGGGTTTAGTTTTGTTAACCAAGGAGAATACTTCATTGGCCCCGTGGGCATGTTAAAATTCATGACTCTGATTTTTATTCATAAGGTCCAACCTTGATGAAGCTGTCAGGGTTGGAAGACACGAGGGGTCAGATATACCTTTCAAACACGTGTGACCTCACAATGATGAGCCTAATTCACACATCCTCAAGGCCTTTCCCCAGAGCCCACCAATCACAATAGCCCCCCACTTGACTCACGACCCTCCACGGGGGTCTCCCATTGGCTGCATAGTGAAAGGAAAGAGGGAGGCATCCCTGCTGCTCATCTCCATCACAATGGCAGCATATGTTTGTGTGGATTTGAGCGCATGGACGTGGCAGAGTCCATATTAGCCTGACGACAAACACCAGGTGCCTGAACCCCACACACTCACAACTGGTACACACACACACACACACACACTCATAGAAAAAGGGAAAGTCTAAACTGTTAGTAACACTTTTTCTCTGATTTACAACACACCCTCCCAAACTGAATCACTAAAGCTAGTCCATTTAGCACACAGAAGGAGTGCTCTGTGCGCTTGTTTGGTGGGTATGCTGTTGTAAACTTTGATGGGATCATATGCACTTTGGCATTGTGTTCTGTGGAGTTTTGGATGTTGATTGATTATAGACTCTGAGATAGTTATATCACTGAGTGTGCCTGTGTTACAGGATTTCACTGTGTGCCCTGTGCACACAGCTTACTGCTGATTAAACATTGATTTTTCCTCTGCACCCTCTCGCCCTGATAAATAGTGCATTAAAAATGTCTCCTCAAATAATAACATTGTGGAATAATAACATATGTTTGTTTTATCTTGGGAACCACAATGCTTTGAGAAATATCTTGTATTATTGCTTTTTATAATCGTTTATATTGCAGATTAATATTACCTGTGGTCCACAGACATATCCTTACCATATTTTGATGAGAACAGTAGCTTCAACCTTTAAACTTTTTTTTAACTATATTTTTCATGTTTGCAGTGGGAGATGGACAACGGAGAAAGTGAAGTTAAGCAGAGAAAGAGAAGGTGAAGAAAAGTTTAGTTTGCATTGCAGACTCTTCCTCTATGATGGTAAGTGAGCTCAACCTAATTACTATTCAATAAACTCTCATTAAATTAACAGCTCAATAGGAGACAACATCTGTTGGATGTGGCAGGCCAGAGAGTCATACATCTTCCCCAAGCCCTTCTTCTCTTTCTGTCTCATGTTGTCTCACCAACAGATGGTTTTCTGTATCTCTCTCATTTGCCACTTGATTTGTCTCTCCTCCGTTACATGTGTATGAGGAATTTGGGTATGTGTTTGCTGATAGCTTTTTTCCTCTTGGTTAATTAAAAGCTAAAAATGTTAATATTTACCTTCCAAAAAGATTCTATGCTGGTACAAAGGTACAGTAATACAGATAGAATACAGTACTGTGATATATATGATAATAGAATCATGGTGATTTGATACTGTATATACCACAATATGCATGCATAGCTATTGTCAGATATGTCGGCCTGTTTTTTTCCATTTTGTGATACACTTTGTCAATTTGCATTTTTATATTATCACATTAGCCAATAACTGTGCCTGATTGGCTGTTTCACAATAGTGGTTATTCCACACAGCATCCATTCTAAAATATACCAACAGCTTGGTCACTGATTGCATATTTTCTGTTTTCAAATATTCTTAAAAGTACTCAAAATTCACAATAAATAAAATAAAAAAAGATATATATATATATATATATATATATACACTCACCTAAAGGATTATTAGGAACACCATACTAATACTGTGTTTGACCCCCTTTCACCATCAGAACTGCCTTAATTCTACGTGGCATTGATTCAACAAGGTGCTGAAAGCATTCTTTAGAAATGTTGGCCCATATTGATAGGATAGCATCTTGCAGTTGATGGAGATTTGTGGGATGCACATCCAGGGCACGAAGCTCCCGTTCCACCACATAGATGCTCTATTGGGTTGAGATCTGGTGACTGTGGGGGCCATTTTAGTACAGTGAACTCATTGTCATGTTCAAGAAACCAATTTGAAATGATTCGAGCTTTGTGACATGGTGCATTATCCTGCTGGAAGTAGCCATCAGCGAATGGGTACATTGTGGCCATAAAGGGATGGACATGGTCAGAAACAATGCTCAGGTAGGCCGTGGCATTTAAACGATGCCCAATTGGCACCAAGGGGCCTAAAGTGTGCCAAGAAAACATCCCCCACACCATTACACCACCACCACCAGCCTGCACAGTGGTAACAAGGCATGATGGATCCATGTTCTCATTCTGTTTACGCCAAATTCTGACTCTACCATCTGAATGTCTCAACAGAAATCGAGACTCATCAGACCAGGCAACATTTTTACAGTCTTCAACTGTCCAATTTTGGTGAGCTCTTGCAAATTGTAGCCTCTTTTTCCTATTTGTAGTGGAGATGAGTGGTACCCGGTGGGGTCTTCTGCTGTTGTAGCCCATCCGCCTCAAGGTTGTGCATGTTGTGGCTTCACAAATGCTTTGCTGCATACCTCGGTTGTAACGAGTGGTTATTTCAGTCAAAGTTGCTCTTCTATCAGCTTGAATCAGTCGGCCCATTCTCCTCTGACCTCTAGCATCAACAAGGCATTTTCGCGCACAGGACTGCCGCATACTGGATGTTTTTCCCTTTTCACACCATTCTTTGTAAACCCTAGAAATATTTGTGCGTGAAAATCCCAGTAACCGAGCAGATTGTGAAATACTTAGACCGGACCATCTGGCACCAACAACCATTCCACGCTTAAAATTGCTTAAATCACCTTTCTTTCCCATTCTGACATTCAGTTTGGAGTTCAGGAGATTGTCTTGACCAGGACCACACCCCTAAATGCATTGAAGCAACTGCCATGTGATTGGTTGATTAGATAATTGCATTAATGAGAAATTGAACAGGTGTTCCTAATAATCCTTTAGGTGAGTGTGTGTATATATATATATATATATATATATATATATACACACACACACACACACACTCACGGAGCACTTTATTAGGAACACCTGTATACCTACTTATTCATGTGATGATCTAATCAGCCAATCATGTGGCAACAACGCAATGCATAAAATCATGCATATACGGGTCAGTAGCTTCAGTTAATGTTCACATCAACTATCAGAATGGGGGAAAAAATTTATTTCAGTGATTTGGACTGTGGCATGATTGTTGGAGTCAGATGGGCTGGTTTGAGTATTTCTGTAACTGCTGATCTCCTGTGAATTTCATGCAAACAGTCTCTACAGTTTACTCAGAATGGTGCCAAAAAAAATAAAAAATCCATATATATATATATATATATATATATATATATATATATATATATTATTATTTTTTTTTTTTTTTGAGTACATTTTGTAATAGATAAATATGTTTCAAACTATTTTTTTATGTTAAATAATTAAAATTTTAATAATATTTTTACGAATATGAATTTTTGAGTAATGCATATCAAGAGATTTTTTTTTAACCTTTATTTAAACAGGAAATCAAAACTCTTGAGATTTAAAATCTCTTTTGCAAGAGGGTCCTGGCCAAGACAGGCAGCACACTTAGTTAAAACAAAAAACATTTAAACATAAAACAAATACGTTAATTACATATACAAAATGTTCACATCACTTAAAACAATTACAATCAGATAAATCCGAGACCAAATCTTTTAAGATACTCTTAAATTAATTTAGAGAGACCAACTCTTTAAAACATAATTTATATTGTAACCGTTTCCATTCCAATGGAGCAGCATAATTAAACGTCCTTTTACCCATATTTGTGCGGACTTTCGGGATATTTAAAAGATAATAATCTTGTGAATGAAGACCATAATTCTTTACACATTTGAAAAATATACTGCTGTAGATACGAAGGAAGCAAACCCAAAATAATTTTATATATAAATATGTACCTCTATGCGATAGAGGTCTATGCGATGACAACGCGGGCCATCCAACCCAAGAGTACAGCAAACAATGATGGGTAAGGGCTTTTTAATTAGTAATAAATCTTAGTGCTCCATGATAATCTGAATCCAACACCTGTAAACAACACTTAGGCACCTGCATATAAATAATATCACAATAATTCAACACTGACATGAAAGTAGAAACTACCAATCTCCTCCTTGGACTTATCTCTAAAGAAAAAGCCTAATTTCAACTTTAGTTTCCTCACAAGATGCTGAACATAAGGCCCAAAAGAGAGGGACTCATCAATTAAAAATCCCAAATATTTATATTCAGAAACTATTTCGATCACCAAACCTTGAAGAGTAGTAATTGAGCGTGAATTTGAGTGTGTAGACTTTCTATTTGAAAACATAATAAGTTTAGATTAATCTGCATTCAAAATAAGTTTTAAATCCCTCAATGTATGCTGAACTATATTAAAATCAAACTGAAGATGACTCAGAGCTTGATCCAGTGTTGTCGCAGAGGAGTAAATTATGTTGTCAGCGTATAGATGAAAATAATATGTGTGATATTTATCCCAATATTATTAATATATAAAATAAATAATAATGGCCCAAGGACCGATCCCTGTGGTATGCCTTTAATTACATTCAAAGAACTGGAAGTGATACCACCAATATTTATACATTGTGTTCTGCCCGATAGATAATTAATAAACCATCCAACAGCATTCACTGATAAACCTACACTAAGAAGCCTCTGCTTCAATATTTCATGATCTACATTATCAAAAGCTTTGTATAAATTGATAAAAAGAGCAACACAATGTTTCTTATTATCTAATGAAACCATTAAATCATTTAATACTTTTAAAATTATTGACCTGACTATTTGCACTATTTGACCTGAACAAAATGTGCCTTTACAAAATAGTGTATATATATTTTAAACTTCACATTTACTTACATTTTTCAATCTCAGAAATTGAAAACATGTAAATCATAGTAGAGGTGTATTCAAGTAATTGTTTTGTGTCATTTGCTTTTTTACTGTATTTTTGAATAACTAACTTAGTCAACCTCTACTCATGCACCCTGAGTATCCAGAGAAAGTAAACTAAACTAGGTGGTATTATACTCACCAAGTAAGTACTTTAAGCAGGTTATGCAGGCATATAATTGCAGACACCTTTTTTGAGGTATGTTTTTGTAGGCAATTAGTTTTATAACATATTAAAATTCATTTTGATGCCAAATAAAATTCATTTTAATGGTAATGTAAAGGACAAATAAACACGTTGTCGTTGTCACCAAATACATGCCAAAATAAATAAGTCACTGGTCTATACTCAATCCTACATTACCTTTGCTGCTCATTTTCAGCTCCTTCACAACAAATTGCTAGCCTATTAACTTAATGATTTCAGTTTAGCTATAAAACACATGTAACGCCTCCGCCTTGTCTTAATAAAGCTTATTAAGTTGTCTAATATAGTTGTCACTAGTTGTCTTAATATAGCTTAAAAAACAAAAACTAACGTTAGCATCAAGACGTTAACCTACCTTAATTTCTTTGTGGTTAGCCTTCATTTGCCACATGATGTTTGTTGTATTGTTTCCAGAAACTGTGTCCACATTTCTTCCCTTCCAATATAACAAGGAATTCGTTTTTTTTTTTTTTCTCATCCTCGTTATAGAGAAAATGGGCCCAAATATAAGATCTTCTCTTTCTCCCAAGTCCAACTGTTACTGACATTATTTAACAAACATTAGCATTCTGTAAACTTCTTGAAACTGACTCCTCAATGTGCTTGCTTAGTGTACAGCAGAGGAAAGGAAACTGCTGCTCATGTAATCCAATGAACAGGATATTTGGATCGTAATTTAGAAAAATAAAACACTATTTTGTCTCCACTTTTTTTGTCAACGATAATAGAGAGATTTTGGTAACATTTTTATTTTTTAAACTACATTTAAGTCTCGTCTTTTTTCGTCAACAATATTGAATGTTGATATAGTCACAGTTAGTGTTTGATGACGTTGGTGCCATCTCATTCTCATCTTAGTCATTTTTTGTCATAATTTTCGTTAAAGAAATTAACACTACTTCATAGAATGCCATGGTACAACCATTGTACATGTCCAAATAACCAAGATAGTGCCATGGTACACTTTGGCTCTTTGAAGAAGAACTGTATAATTCTTCACTTTTCTATTCTGCCATGTGAGAGTAAAGGAGTGAGAGGCTGTCTGGCTGTCTGTCGGTGAAACATTAGTTGCACAGCTCGCACAGACTTCACTCTTCTGTCACAAAATGCCGGGCAGCTGCCGGGCCCATCCAGGGGCATCACTCACCACTAATGAACACATCAGCTCAGTCCAAGCCCCTGCCCAGATGCTCCTCATGCAATCATAAAGAAGAGAGGTAAGGAAAGGCTAACCGAGTTAGTCATTCTCAAGTGGCTTGGGCGGAGAAGACAGATTGAGGATGATGCAAATGGGTTTAATTTTTTTTGTGTGTGTGTGTGTCCACATGTGTAGGCATGAAAATTATCAGTGCGCTTTAAAATGGCAAACCGCACGGCCAGGCCCCAACGCTCATTTCTCATCTTTCTCTCACCTGTTCCACGCTGCAGAGCTCACAGCATTGATCCAGACACACCCGGCTCCTTACCATCCATCATAAGACCAACACTCCCTTCACGCTGCTCAAGGTCCACACGTCCTCCTTTCCGCTTATAGCTACACAGGTAAAGATATTCATCAGTCCTCTTATCCTCCTATCTCTCCCCTTCTCCCTGTAGTCGTCTACAACTTGCAGCCATATTAATGCTACATAGAAGCCACTGGTAGGATAACAAGACCTTTCATACCTAAGAGAGAAGAACAGAGAGAAAGATATAGGGAGAAAATATGACTGTGTGTGTGGGGGAGAAAGAAAGAGAGAGATATGCAAACACACTGACATAAAGAGGTCATCTCATAAATCTTTTGTAGATAGGATGATCCCTTTTGAGTGAGCTGTGAATTAGGCCTCAAAGCCAAAGACACTAGGATCAACGGATCAGGAGAAGGAAAAATAGAGGCATTATCCATGAGGAACATGAGGTGAAAGGGATCTGTAGACATCTTGGCATACTTCATCTGCACTGCACAAGGGGTGTTCTGCATTTGTCCTGCAGGACATCCCTTGTGGTTAAATCAGGAAAGAATCTTGTTTTAATTAATCCTGTGAAAAGGCCAGGGCTAATTATAACAGGTGAATGATGACTCTCTCTTTCTCTCTCACTCGGTGTGCTGCACATCAGTCTCTCTGCACTTTCCTCTTCACCTGTGATTGATGGAGGACTCACACTCTGAGCCCACAGATTTCCCATGCCTCCAGAACTGTGTTGTTGTTTTCAGTAGCAGGTGTTTTTCTGTGCTCGTTCCACTACATACAGGCTCAGACAAAGCGTAAAATAAAACGTACAACTATTCAATGTAAGAGAACGCGCAAATGTGTCTTCACTTATCGTTTCCTCTCTTTACTCTCATGTACAAGTATTGAATAAAAGCTGGATAGTTATTTTACTACAGGGTTGTCAGTTGGGTGCCACAGATTAAACCGTAATGAGTTGAGCAGCCCAAAGGATAAAAGCTTCTGTTTTGCTCGAATTACGTTTGTTGTGTTTATGTTCATTTACTTTTGGCAATGCTGTTGGTAACGCAGGTGAAGCATGACATGTTCATTTGGTTAAAAAAAAAAGAAGCATTCACAGCTGGAGAGGAATATTTCTGTCCTGTTGTCAGCATGCATTCGTTAATAGGGCCACATTCACTCTCTTTGCTTGTGGAAGTGTTAACTGCATACCCAAATTAGCTCTGATGAGCAGAC
>JAVLUX010000034.1:16852500-16940000 GCA_032164185.1 Moxostoma hubbsi
CATGATTATTGTCTCCCCTGCTTCCACATGTCAAAATGTTTTAATGTTTTTTTCAAAGATGATAAGTGTCCATAATTCATTCAGTGAGCTATTTTTGACATATACATCATGGCATACATTTTTTTTTTAAAGAATGACTTTATTATCAGTAATGCAAGTGTTGTGTCTGCTTACAGACATGAAGCATTCATTGTCTTGTCCTTACTATTTAAGTAATGATGGGTTGATTTAAGTATGACTTTAAACTTTCTTTCAGTTGAGCACTCAAAGCTCGGTCCTGCAATTAGAATGAAATGTCACTGGACTTGTAATGTACTGTGTGTTCCATGCCTCACTCTTACATTTGATACTTCTTATAAGGAGCATCAAATACCCACAAACCCTCCTCACAGTTACTTCTCTTTAGGGAAAGCATGCATCCTCTTTTCAAGTGGACTTTACACAGGCCTTGACTCTGCTGCTTTTCTGCAACCCATCAATTCTGGAGTCACCCAGATCCTGTGGCGCTTCATATCTTTTACTCACCAATTGATGTGCAGGCTTGTATTTGCTGCCACCCTGCAGATTAACCAGCCAAAGTCATTTAGCTGCAACCATTGCGGTCCATAGAGCAGCTTAGGCCATAGTTTCATCTAGTGTTACATTACTTTGTACTGTCCCAGAGGACATGGGAAAAAACGGGGAGCATCTATGGTGTATGCCACATGATATGGACTTCAGCCATAAAAATGATTGCATTTGCGTCTGTTCTGAATAGCACATTCTCTTATTGGAAGGCTGCTAATGACTATACACTCACTGAGCACTTTATTAGGAACACACCTATATATTCATGCAATTATCATCAGCCAATCATTGCTGCAGTGCATAAAATCATGTAGATAAAGGTCAGGAGCTTCAGTTAATATTCACATTAACAATCGCAATGGGGGGAAAATAAGTTCCATGAACTTAATTCAATAAGTTCAGCAAACTCAAAAATATCAGCAATTCAAGTTTAATATACTATAAACTAAAGTATAGCTGTCCATCATTTTCAATGTTCTTTAAAAAATATATAATATAAAATATTTTAAACAGATCTATATTTTGGTCTGACTTAAATTGTGGTGAAGGTTACAAGTACTTAAACATTTTAGAAGTTGAAACTTCATAAATAAAGAAACTTAATTAAAGCAAACACTAATCACCCTGATGGTGACATCTTTTTTTACAGCAAAACATATTTAAAAACAAATAAATAGCAAAAACATCTATTAATTCAAAACTAATTATTAATTTTACAAATTATTTATGTCCTCATAAATAGTTAAACTTTGACCAAACACATTTAAATAAATTCAAGAGCAGGGGATTGTGAGTAGTGTCTTCAGTCACAATGGTTCTCCAGTGGGCATGCTCTGTAGCAGGTGCAACCATGTGAAGTTCATAGTGCTCAGCCTTACAAGGTTCGCCCAGATTTTGACCCATTAATTTTCAAGACCTCTCCATGACTTTAACAAATGGATAAAATCATTAAAGATACGAGTCAAAATCAAAGATTTCAATTCCCACAATTTTCCCGATTTTCCGTGGTAGCCTGGCTTTATAGACTTACAACAGTAAAATTTAGGTGCACAAAGTTTCAAATAGGGGGGTGATGGAGGGTCAGTGATCAAACTGAGCATGCTCAAAAGCCTGTATGTTCTACCTTCCCCATCAAACAGGATATTGAATGTGCTCACTCTTTAAAAATGTAAGTTGGTCAGACTTAATGTTGACTTAATTGATTGTTTTAAGTAAACTCACTTTTTTCGACATTAGATAGTTCAGTCAACTTTTAAAATTGAGCTTATCTGACAAAATTGAAGTTGGGATTTTTTTACAGTGCATCAGTTGAGTGTGCAGACAGAAATACCTTGTTGATGAGAGAGTTCAACGGAGAATGGTCAGACTGGTTTGAGTTGACAAAGGCTATGATAACTCAGATAACCACTCTGTACAATTGTAGTGAGCAGAATAGCATCTCAGAATGCACAACATATCGAACCTTGCAGCTGATGCTACAACGGCAGAAGACCACATCTGGCAATTTAGGACCATAGATCTCATAATAAAGTAGTGTATTTTGTCATGGCAGGTCCACATGGAAATCTCAGATTTCCATCTTTAATCTGTTTATTAATTTTTTCCACTCCGGTCTTTTTATACATTTTTTTGATTATTTTGTTACACTCTCAGGTACCAATGAATGTGAATAGTTCCCTCAGCTCTGTTTAACACATTTTACCATATTTAAATCCATTCCACAGAATTCCACCCTCAAAACCAGTTGCTACAGAAAATGTCTGAAGTCAGCATATTGTGTCTGGGCCTATTGGACTCTTTTTGTCCATCTTTTCACCACACTAAAAATACTAAATTTGTGAAACAACTCTCCACTGTTTATATAATATAGTAGTGGCTCAAACTCAAATAGCTCCTCCGTTATTTTCTTAAATAATGAAACAATTTAACTAGAAATAGACCTACACTGTAAAATGTTTTGTCCGGTAACCTAAAAATGTGCTTCAATGGTTTTATTCAAATCAAAAATATTTAATATGACAACATTTAGTTGCACCAACAAAAAGCATTTTAAGGGCCAGATGTTGAAATAGATCCTTAAGGTAACAACTACACATTTTGAAATGGTCAGTGTGGACATTTCTTACTGTGTGTCGTGGTGACGCCTTGATTTCATCCAAATTAGTTTTGTGAGTGCTGAAGTTCTTCTGTGCTCAAGTCCTTCGGAGAGAGTTTGCTTAATTTGGTTAATCAAATGATTATAATATCCTGTTATGGAAATATTTTAGTGTCCACCTCATACTTTTTTCACTGTTTAAAAAAAGCTTAGTAAATGTTACTTACAAGTTTAAAATTCGGCTAAAAATGTATTTTTCAAGTGGTCCTGCTAAAAGCAGCTGACTACAAGTTTGCAGTCTTAAAGAGGCAGTGGGCACTGGCACCCCAATGAAGTAGGTTCAATGTGTGTGTTGGAATAGACCATCCTGTGAAGGAGGTATCATGTGCAATGCCAAACATTGAGACATTGCTTTCAACTGTGGCCATTAATAATGGGTCAAAATTGCATATGCTGTATGAATAATATATTATGTTCACCAGGGATGCAAGCAGTAGATGATGAGATTAGTTCAAACTAAAATGACATTTGAACCCGACCATGAATGCTGAAAAAAAATTGTATGAGTAGCCTAGCAAATTTTTTGCTGCAAATGAAAATGCCAGTCATCAGGTATTTATCCTGTAAAATATCTTAAATAATAATTAGTAATAAGTAAATGATATAATAACTATTATTAAAATATTATTCTTATTATTATTATTATAAAGTATAGTGTTGTTAATGTAATTATAAAAATATATCGTTGATGTTATTATCCGAAAATATTTTAGTTCCTCGATGACAGTAACAAAATATTTAAGTTCAGTTGAAACTGGCGAGGTTCATTTGATACCGGACAAACGTGCGTAAAAAAAGTAGAAAAACTGTCAAATGAAACATTCGTCTGGACCGGTGATATTTAGGTGACCTACATTTCAAACCAAGACATGAAAAATGTGCCTCTCGGTTTAAAAAGTATCCCTTGAAAACAGTATATCCATCTGGCCATGTGTGGGTAGATAATTTACAATCCCCAGAAAGGTCATGTGAATAAAAGTTAGTGAAAAGATCCGACATTGCCTGTGAAATCGGAGCTCACGGGCTCGGAAGCAAGGAATAAATTATGGAATAAAACTGTCCAGACAGACGTTCACTGCAAGTGACAAATCTCTCGGAGTCATGACTGCATGCTCAATACTCACAACCCTGGTGTTGCTAAACGACAAATTATTTTTACTTATTTTTAGTCTTTCAGGTATTGCCGGTCCAGTCCATGTTGCCTTTGTTCGCTGTGAACAATTCGTTGAAAACGATAGACTAACCAGTCAAATGGGTTAAATAAAGTTTATTGTTTCCCAAATACATGTTAATCATAAATCCATGATAATGTAAAAACGCTTCTTTTATAATATTGGGTCGAACTATTGTAAACGAAAATAACAGGCTGCAAGAGCCTATGGATGTTTTTCTTTTATTAATTTCGATTGAATAAATCATTTGTTTTTGACATTTATTCGAAAAGTAAGCGCAATCATTTATGTCACATCTATACTCAGCTGTCACGGAAATATAAGCAGTATACATAGAATGAATTGTAGGCCTACTGTAAACTTGATTTATTTATTTATTTATTTTGCGTGAATTTTCAGCGGTATCTTCCATGGCATTTCATTGCGTCATATCTGCTTACGCGTGCATCCTGCTCACTATGGGCAAGACTAAATGATCATGTCACGCAGGCGTTACCATCTGCGGCTTTTCCATTTTGGGTGGATTTCCTTTTATTTTCGTTGGTCTTTTTATTCGTTTTTCAGCTGGACAATGTATGCAAATAAGCAGCTTTTTAAATAATTGTTTTATTTTTTTGTTATATTTAAATGTTATGAAGTGTTAGTAGTTGTTAGTGTTACCAATTGCAGAATTTAAATACGTGATCTTGCGGGGGAAAAAAATTAATATAACTCAATCTTATGCAAATTATTCCTTTTCATTTACGATTAATACATGTATTTATTTATTTATTTTATCTTAAGGGTATTAAAACAAATGCGTGTATCACATAGCAGGCAGAAAAAAGGAAAAACTGTCTCAAATGAAGCTAGTCTACTAACCAACAAAACGCACAGTATTCTCCTGCTGTAGATCAGCCAGCATCCGCCATTACCGGCTGTAATCCGTTGTCCCTCGCGGTGAGCTGCAGCTTCATTTTGCGAATATAAACCGAGGCCTCTTTTAAGGCGCATAACGGAAGGATTCATTAGAAGCTCAAATATCAATGCAGAATTTAAATAAAACATAAACTACGCGTAGATAATTTAATCCGCATTTTATATGATGACGTTTATTGTTATTATTATTATTATTATTATTATTATTATTGTTATTATTATTATTATTATCAGTTTATAAACTTTAAAGCAAAAATAGGTTATACTATGTTTTCTAATTTTTCTAATTTTACTTTTGCATATAATTTATTTATTTTACCCCGTTCGTCTAAATCGACAAAATCATGTCCCGTAATGCCAAATATGCAGGACCACCAGGCGATTTTTAGATGAAATATCTTATTGCTGATGTGAGCTGGCCCTTTGCGCTTGAATTATGGCAAAGAAGATTTGGTGCAGCTGAAGGGGACGATCTCTCTCTCTCTCTCTCTCTCTCTCTCTCTCTCTCTCTCTCTCTCTCTCTCTCTCTCTCTCTCTCTCTCACACACACACACACACACACTTACACTTACACACACTCTCTCTCTCTCACTTACACATGAACACACACACACACACTTATTTTGTTCTAGCCACAAATATTATTAGCCATGATGTACTGCCTGACTGAAAAATATATTTATTAAAACATTGAGAGTATATATTTTTAAGTACTCAATTTTAGTTTAAAATGTTATATTTGCAAGCGGTGTATACGTTCAGCTCCATGTAGTGTATGCAATGCATTCTTATATTTTAGAATAAGCCTACCTTTTAATATTCCAATACAATTCTTAAACAAATGCTTGTGTTACAATATGATGGTAAAAATGTGTAAAAAAAAAAAAAAAAAAAATTATAATAATAATAATTAAAAAAAACATCAAACCGAAAATATCGACAAATCATTAATTTGTAATAAAGAGCGGGAGCATTAAGTATTGTAATCCGGCTGAGCTCCTCCTCCCGGCCATGCCCTCTAATTAACGAGGCTCCTTTCCTGCTAAAGTCTGTATCGGACTGCAACATATTCAAAGAGCAAGGAAGAGAGAAAGAAAGAAAGAGAGAGCGAGAGAAAGAGAGGGGGGAGAGAGAAAGGTGCCACTGGATGTAATTGATTGTCTTTCTATCAAGAATAACTTGTTAGTAATAGTCAATTTTGGCTGCTTTTGAGGCTGACTGTTTCCACTGAAGCATCAGGGGTTGTCAGGCTGGTTCTCACTGAAGCTAAACCGTTATCCAGGAACTGAGGACAGCAGACGTGGCATTTTTAAAAAGACTTAAAGTTCTCCAACCCTGCGGCAAAAACAACAACAAACTGCTGATCGGCTACATCGGATTCCTCGGATTTGGGATATCTTCTCAGTCATTTTTTATTAATAGTTTATATGAATTGAACTATTTGCGAATTTGCTAAAAAAAAATCAAATAAAATCTAAACTCTTACATATTTTCGAAAGAAGCTAAAAAAAGACAAATTATGACCTCCAAAGAAGACGCAAAAGGCGCCTCGGTTGAGGATCGAAGGCGCAGTCCGTTGGACCATCTTCCTCCCCCTGCTAACTCAAACAAGCCCCTCACTCCTTTCAGCATAGAGGATATTTTAAACAAACCTTCTGTCAAACGAAGCTACACAATTTGCGGCACGGCGCACCTGCTTTCGTCCGGCGAGAAGCACCAATCCACGGGCCATCACCTCTCCAACCGTGCGCTGCTCACACAGACATCTCCACTGTGCGCCCTGGAGGAACTCGCTAGCAAAACCTTCAAGGGGCTAGAAGTCAGCGTTCTGCAAGCGGCAGAAGGTAAACAAGAGGCCTATTTTGTGCATAATATTGTATTCAGGCTTGCAGGTTGTAATATAATTTTTGGTGACACTGTTTATGTAAACTCTGTCCTCCAAAACACGTTTCACCAGCTAGTCCCGCTTAATATGAAGCAATTTTAAAGCTTGCTTTTAGTTAAATATGATTTAAAAAACGGTTTAAATATTGATACATTTTTTGTACTTGTGAATTGTGAGATGAATTATGTGAAACTGGTAAAATATATGCACGTGCAATTAAATTATAGAGATTTCAGTTTGTCAATTCAATTCGATGCAAAACTGATTTAAAAAAACATGGTTTTCTTTATATAAAATTGTGTTTTAAGTTTAAGGCATTACAGCAGCCTAACATTCTCATTTGTCATAATAATAACAATGTTGTTATGAGGCCTATTGTTGTTACCACTCATCAAAGTAGGCTACTGTTTTTGAGCGAATTTTAATGTTACTGCACTGTATTGGTTTATTTGGTTTAGGAAGAGACGGCATGACACTATTCGGTCAGAGGAATACCCCCAAAAAGCGGAGAAAGTCGAGAACAGCCTTTACCAATCACCAAATCTATGAACTGGAGAAAAGATTTCTCTATCAGAAATATCTGTCTCCTGCTGATCGGGATCAGATTGCCCAGCAACTCGGGCTAACGAATGCTCAAGTCATCACCTGGTTCCAGAACCGTCGAGCCAAACTCAAAAGAGACCTGGAAGAGATGAAAGCGGACGTGGAGTCGGCCAAAGCAGTGGGCAATGTACCTTTTGAAAAAATGGCCAAACTGGCAGACCTAGAGAAATGCGTCAATGGCACTCTCGGAGAACCAATGGCCAAGTCTCCAACACTATCGAACAAGGAGCACGAGGGCACCAACAAACTCCACATGTCGCCATCATCACCATTTACAGACCACACAACAAGCAAAGAGTGTTCAGAAGATGAAGACGAGGAAATTGATGTCGATGACTGACTATCCTTGAACAGCATCGGTATTATTTACCTATATCCTGAGATGATCCTCCAAAAAAAACAACAAAAAAAAAACATTGAGTTGAAAGTGCCATTAATGCACCAAATGTATTAAATGACTTGTATTAAAAGCAAAACAAATCAATATAAAAAGAACAAAAAAAATAAGGAAAACAAAACAAGCATGGGACAGTTTCTTCAGATCTATTTATGCAGTGGGAGTTATCTAATATCGTAATCATTTAGCCTATTCGTTTGAACAGCTGAAGAGCAATAAGTACCTTGATAATACTTCAGTCAGATGTAAACATACACGCACTACAGACACACGCATACACGCACTTAAAGCACGATTGCCCATACAGAACTTTTTTTATCCAATTCTCAATAAGTTGAATGCATGTTCTGTTTTGTTTCACGAATTATTTTAGTTAAAATGGCTGCAGATCTTGTATAGATATTTCACCCAAAACGTGAATCACCTCTGCGTGTCCCTAAACCTTTTGGCCTATAACAAAAATCTTTGATAAAAGAGTGTATTATAGAACATTTCCTACAAAAAAAAATGTATCGCAAGAAAAAGACATTTCAAAAATCAACTTCTCTGATTAAATCTGGACTGTCACATTTTAATATATTTCTTATGGTTTGTATGCCTGTAAGTGCCTTTTTAAACCAGGAAACCATTTAAACCAAGTGTACAAAGTGTAATGTATTTAAAAGGAAATAAAAAAAACATTTCTCAAAATTTTTGACTTTAGTCTGTTAGTTTTATTTATATTTTCGGAGCAAGCAACCTAGTTAATATAAACAAAACCTAAATCTGTTTTTAAATGGCATTATTTTACTGTCTGAAGTGGTGTTTTTTTTTCTCTCCCTTACCCCTCTGACTGGCATTTAGCTTTTTATTTTATTTTATTTTTTTTTATTTTATTTAACAGCACATACCTCATTTAAAATCCCATGAATGTCTTTTCGATTTGAAAGTTTTACGCTTTAGGTTTTTTTTAATGGCATAACATGTTTTCCTGTCCCCACGACGTGTTTATCAATTTCCACAATGGATGTGTGAGAAACAGAAATCTGGATTGATGAATGCACGAATAAAGGATGCCCAAAAAACGCAGGGTTTTTGGCTCGTTTCTCTGCGGTTGAAAGACGCTATTTCCTTGCAACGCGGAGAGAGACAGTCATTTCTAGCGTACGGCGTGAAAACTGGGGACAAATGAGCAGTCTCCCCTGATGTGACAAGCTACAATGAAGCATGCTCTGCCTCCCGCGGCTCTCAATACGGAGACAAGCGTGTCCCACCGAACAAAAAGGACACAAACGTTTGGAGGCCATATGGTTTTTGAATTTTCCTCACAATTTTCAGACAATTTGATGGATTGAGCTGGGCTTCTTTTTAAAATGTTTCGTTCAGATTTCACAAAGGCAATAATGCGCACAGGGGCGAGGGCATCTGGGCCTATTAATGTCCCCTCTATTATCTCTCCTTTCTCTCGGCTGTTTTAAACAAGTCTATGAATTACAATGATACTGACTCGTCTTGTTAAGGGGTTGTCTTCTGCCTTTGTTTGAGTGTTTGGCTTAAAATAATAAAGTTAACATTTTGGCTACAAAAAAAAAAAAAAAAAAAAAAAAAGAGAGAGAGAGAACGAAAAAGCAGTAGGCTACATATGAATCACACGGATTATTTTTTCATCTAGGATTTTTTTTTATTTTGTATTATTCTTTGCTGAAGTTCTTTTTCATTGTGCATATTTTTTTTCTGCTCTTTTCTTTTTTTAAGCCGTTAATGTCGAGCGGCATTTGTGTGTGAGAAGAACATTTTTATCGTAGCATTTTTTTATTTTTATTATAGATAAATTATTTATTTATCTATCTATAAATTATAGCCATATCTATAAATTATTATAGATATATTATTTATCTGTATTATAGTTTATTTCGATATGTTAGTACTATTGTTAATTGTATTGTTGTTATTTGTATTATTGTTTATATATATATATATATTATTTATTATTAGTAGTAGTAGTAGTAGTAGTAGTAATAGGATAATAATAATAATTTAATACATTTTTATATATATAATTAGAAAAGCTATTGTAGGCAATAGGCTATATTCATGGGCTTATTGTTGATACTAATATTTTATTATTTGTTTGTATGACTTACTCATTAGCCTACTATTGTATTAAGTAGAACCGTTTTGGATCTAAGTACAACATATACAGACGAAAGAAGAAAACTCTTTCTATCGTTCTTTATTGTGATCTTTTTCTTAGATAAACGAAATCTTATTCTGTATCATAAAAATAAGAGCTGCATCAAAACCATAAATAGATCATCTTAGGCAGCATGAAGTGGCAGTGATATGCGGACAATGTGATTATTTATTACCGCTCCATTACCATGAGCAGACGTCATAGTCACATCCCTTTAAACCTCACCAGCACTGTCTGCTCATGCAGCTCTATGGTGCAATCAAAGGAGCAACCATTTATTCTATATGTGTCATTTACATTTTCCACCCATTTCTTAGACTGTTGTGCTTTTTTAATAAGTTTAAGTCATTCGTTAACCCACATCACGAACAGACAAAAGGAACGCAATTAAGGTTAGCTCACAGATGATAGAGGTTAAAAACACAATGTTAGACTTTGAAGACCATGTCCAGACCATCTCCTTTTCTCTGTCTTAGTGCACAGGCATACATAGAAAGAAAATTGATATAGGGGGTGCTAATATATCAGGGACGAGCGAGCTGATGGGGTTCAGTTCCTTATTTTTTTAGGTGTTGTCAAATGTTGCATAGATAAGTAATACTACAATCCGAAAGAGCATAACGTGGTAATTAATCCCAAAGTCTAAAGTGTATTTTATCTCAAGAGAGAGAGAGAGAGAGAGAGAGAGAAATCTCTAATTCAATCGCCCGGAAAATTGAAGTTTGATGCACGAGTCCCTGCTGAAACAATGGGGTTTGTACCCTCCCTCTCTCCTCTCTCTCTCTCTCTCTCTCTCTCTCTCTCTCTCTCTCTCTCTTGCTCTTGCTCTCTTGCTCTCTTTCTTTCCCCTACCATTTACTCCTTTTCTGGCTAATTGTTTGATTAGAAAAGAGGATAGCAGTGATTCTTTTCCTTAATTAAAAATGAATAGCGTTTATTTTTCGTTGCCAAATATGATAGATAGATAGACAGATAGATAGATAGAGACTTTTTCCATGCAGTTAACATTTTAAAAAAGCTTTCATCGACTCCATGCGAGACTACATGTCATAACAGTGTATGATTCGAGGTGAAAAATTAAGCAGATTAACCTGAGGGGAAAGCTTGATTGATCACTAAATAGTGGTGGATTCCAATGTTTTAGTTCTAACCCTTCTGTGGGACCCCCCTAATACTTCAAACTTCAATTTTACGGACGATTGAACTAAGCATGTCCCTGACAAAATTGATATATGTATTAATTTTCTTTAACTGTTGATTAATTACTCTTCACTGAAAGAGTCACACAAGATTTTCGACTAAAATTTGCATATTAATCAAATTCTAGTTGATAATTCAAACGGAAAAATTGATCTAAGGGAGGCAGTTGAGGGGGCATAACTCGAGAAAAAATAGCTAGCCAGATATTTTTTCCCCTCCCTTGCTGCTAAGCTGCATGTCTAGTGTATTAAAATCAAAGATGCAGAACGAGTTAGCCCTGGCTATTTGGTGAAAACAGAAATTGCCTGTCCAGTTTTATGATGTGTTCATGCTGAGCAGGCAGATCTTAATGTGTCCTGTCAAAATGTCTGAGATTTAAAGGAGAAATAGGCCTATTCAACAAACAAGGTGTGTGTGTGTGTGTGTGTGAGAGAGCGAGAGAGAGAGAGAGAGAGAGCATTGAGAGCTGGGCTTTCATATGTGTAATTTGCCATGGAAAACTTTTATTTTTTTACTCTGATCTTCCACCTACATGAAGCATGCATGATCACTAATATTTAGACAGATTCTTACATTTTTATAAGAAATATACATATTTACAACTTTTAATTTATTCATGTTTAATATGGATGTTTTTTTTCAAACTTTCTGATTTCATTAACAGTTAAGTAGTTAATTGCGCAGTTAAGTGCAAGTAGATGAAACACCTTAATAAAATCAGATCTGATGTAAAAAGCCTCTTTGCCTTTTTAGAAGCGTGTGAGTCCAGGTGAGTGTTAATTGCAGTGTTGTTTTCAGTTTATGATTTAGAGGTTGTCACAATACAATTATATTATTATTTTTCTGCTGAGGGACCCCACGGTCCCCGCTTCATCTACTGCTACATCAGAATGTTGTAATTGCATTCTCAATATGCTGTAATACAGAGGAAAAATAAAAAAAAAACTTAATTTTGATGATTTTGCTTCCATTTTGTTTTGCAGATATATAGAAAAGTGTTTACTGAAATAAAAAAAAAAAACATTAAATGATGTCCCCACAATTACTATTTCATACATATTGCGCTTGTATGCATTACCACAGACTACAGGGCATGTCACTGAAGTACATTCAAATGAAACATAATCAGATCATCCAAAGTGTTGATTCTCCGCTAACCATGCCTTAAGGTGCTGTCATATAACTTCTAGTCACAAAGTTACAAAATTGAGTTGTGAGCCTTGAGAACTATATGCCCTGTAGTTCTACAGTCAGCCTGTACTATAAATGTGAGTATGGACCACATGCTGTGCCTTAATTAAACACTGACACCCTATACTGCTATATGCAGTGTCTTGAATATATTTGATGAGAATTAAGAAAAATAGAGCACTGTAGTAGCCAGAACATCTGTGGATATTGATTTGTGTGGCAAAATCATTCTTAGATTGCATTGGTTGGCTGTCATTAAGAGGATCCTGATCATTTAACTGGGGGCAACAACAACCAAAAAAGTTGTGGTCAAGTAAATATAGCAGAAAAGATTAAGTACTTTCTACAATGAATACGTAAGTTCATTTTATATGTGTACTCCATTCAAATAATGCTCTAGTTAATGTGTCAATTTTATTTATGATTGTTTGTTATTTTTACAATGTGTAATCATGTATCAATCTTAAAGTAGAAAACATTTCACTAGTAAATAAGATAAGTCAGTTTTACTTAACTTTTTGAAAGCTGATGTTCCCAGCATGCACCGGGCTAATGAATGAGTTTGCTATGTTTCACTGTCAACAAGTTTATTAATACCGTTTTTATTGATTTTGTTGTTATGTTTGGTAACTTATTGTTTTGTGAAGTCACTGTTGATTGTTACATGTTTTGTGCACCAAGTGTTGAGATCTGTGCGCATAGCTCTATATTTAGTTTCCATTGCCAATAATGCAAGGTGATGTTATCTAGTAGACTTCATAGCATAAAATTAGCTTCCCTGGGAAAGGCTTCCATATGTGTTGTGCTACATGATTAAATGTGTGTTTATAAGGAAAGTTCAGAATGTGAAATGTTCATATAAAATGTTCATTTTAAATGTACTAAGTTTATTTAAGTACCATGTACATCAGAAGTAAAAGTCATTGTATGAACTGAAATATTTAAGTTAATTATACTCATTTAAAACAATATTATGTCATGAAGTTTGTCATATTATACCACGTAGAAAACTGTGTAAAAACTTGGGAAATAAAAATTAAGTAAATCTTACTATTGATTTTTTTTCCAGTCTTGCTTATTGATGAAAAATACCTATAATCACTTTTTCCCACTTTGCTTATGATCTGCAATAAAATAATAGCATTTTAGACCCTTTTCGCTATATAATGAGGAATTTCAGTGCCGCTAAAAGAAAAAGATGAAGAAAAAATTGAGAAAGACAGAAAGAATGAGAAAAACAACAATGAAAGAAAGAAGGAAAGGAGGAAAAAGAAAGATGTCTGACTTAATTAACTATTCATGAAAATGACACATATAACTCTTATGCAAAGAGTTACAAATACAGATGCATGAGACCGGAAGTGTGTTTTCCTTGGGTTTTTTGGTAAGCGTCTGTATATATTTGATTTTTTCGTTGTCTTCGGATGGCAAAGGGTGCCATCATGTGGTCAGTAAATTCCATCCCAGCGAGTTCATTGAGACATTTCTCTGAGCTCACAATCGTATTGTGGCTTTTTGGTCTTATTCCGCCATCTAGTGGTGATATAGATATAACACAGTTCTGCTGCCCTATGCCAACGCTGCCGTTAATACTTTGTAAAAAAAAAAAGTTTTTCGAAATTTGCTTAATTTTTATGAAATCCCTTAGATCACATTACACATCCGTCAATTAGTTGAACACTTATTGAACAATTATTGAACACTCTTCAATACAACCTAATAAAACTGACAAAGTTGTTTTTGTGTTCTGCCAGTAGCCTATATTATACTGGGATATAACAGGTCATGTAGCCTTCATATTGGTCTCTAAGATTATTATTGGCAGCATTACTATACAATCAAAGAAACCGTGATATATTAAGCAAGCTCTCTGTGAATAAAATATGACAGTATTAGTAATATTCGTGTATTGTTTCTGTTTTGGCCAGAACAAAACATGGAGTTATGGAGTTGGCTTGATGACACTAAGGAGATCCCTGACCTCTGGCCCTCTGTTATCTTACTGAAGTGACCGCTGGGTGGGTGGAAGTGCTGCTCAGTGCCCTGAGGGAGACGCCTGCATGCTGTCTTAACCTGCTCAACACATCAGAGGTGCATTTACAGCTGCTGCAGACAGGATAGGGAGAGGGAGAGAGCACAGTCTAGACATGAGAAAAGACGAGAACAGGAATTCTAGCAAACCAAAAGATGGAAAGATCTGTGAGCACTATATAACAGTCAAGAAACAGAGAAACATACAGTTGAAGTCAGAAGTGTACATACACTTAGGTTGAAGGCAATAAAACAAATTTTTTGAACCACTCCACAGATTTCATATTAGCAAACTATAGTTTTGGAAAGTCGTTTAGGACATCTACTTTGTGCATGACATGAGTAATTTTTCCAAATACTGTTAACAGACAGAGGGTTTCACTTTTCATTAACACAATTAAATCACAATTCCAGTGGGTCAGAAGTTTACATACACTAAGTTAACTGTGCCTTTAAGCAGCTTGGAGAATTCCAGAAAATTAGCTTCTGATAGGAGGTGTACTGAATTGGAAGTTTACCTGTAGATGTATTTTAAGGCCTACCTTCAAACTCCATGCCTCTTTGCTTAACATCATGGGACCTCAGAGGAAACTTTGTGGACCTCCACAAGTCTGGTTCATCCTTGGGAGCAATTTCCAAATGCCTGAAGGTACCATGTTTTTCTGTACAAACAATAGTATATATAAATAATAGTAAATATAAACACCACAGGACCACGCATCCATCATACCGCTTGACGTGAATGAGACGCATTCTGTCTCTTAGAGATGAACGTAGTTTGGTGCGAAAAGTGCAAATCAATCCCAGAACAACAGCAAAGGACCTTGTGAAGATGCTGGAGGACACAGGTAGACAAGTATCTATATCCACAGTAAAATTAGTCCTATATCAGCATAACCTGAAATGCTGCTCAGCAAGGAAGAGGCCACTGCTCCAAAACCACCATAAAAAGGCCACACAACAGTTTGCAAGTGCACATGGGAACAAAGATCTTCCTTTCTGGAGACATGTCTTCTGGTCTGATGAAACAACAATTAAACTGTTTGGCCATAATGACCATTGTTATGTTTGGAGGAAAAAGGGTGAGGCTTGCAAGCTGAAGAACACCATTCCAACTGTAAAGCATGAGGGTGTCAGCATCATGTTGTGACTGTGCTTTGTTGCAGGAGGGACTGGTGCACTTCACAAAATAGATGGCATCATGAGGAAGGAAAATTATGTGGATATATTGAAGCAACATCTCAAGACATAAGCCAGGAAGTTAAAGCTTGGTTGCAAATGGTTCTTCCAAATGGACAATGACCTCAACCATACCTCCAAAGTTGTGGCAAAATGGCTTAAAGACAACAAAGTCAAGGTATTGGAGTGGTCATCAAAAAGCCCTGACCTGAAAAAGCATGTGCGAGCAAGAAGGCCTACAAACCTGACTCAGTTACACCAGTTCTTTCTGGAGGAATGGGCCAAAATGTCAGCAATTTATTGTAAGTTAAACAATTTAAAGGCAATGCTACCAAATACAAACAAAGTGTATGTACACTTCAGACCCACTGGGAATGTGATGAAAGAAATAAAAGTTAATATAAATAATTCTCTCTACTATTATTCTGACATTTCACATTCTTAAAATAAAGTAGTGATCCTAACTCACCTAAGAAAGGGAATGTTTCCTGATTAAATGTCAGGAAGAATATGTATTTGGCTACAGTGTATGTACATTTCTGACTTCAACTGTACTTTTTAAAATGCATCTCAAATAATACAATAATAATAATCTCAAATCTAATCAAATTGGATGACAATGAAACTATTTATTTATTTATTTATCCCATCACAGATTCTAGTAAAAGAAAATGCAGAATTTAAAAACCTGATTAATTTGATTCATCTGTGCCATGTAAATACTTTGAATGCTTTGGCAATATTGCAATCTAGTTGGGAGTTGCAGTCTAGTGGGAGTCGTTCTTGCTTTCTTTCCCTTTTAGATGCTGACTTTCTTAGAAACTCACTTTCCCCCCTAACACACACTATACTCAGAGGAATACACACTGTGTGTCTTGGAGAGTGGTCAGTGTAGCTCTGCTGATGCATGATAGAAGAAACAGAAAGGCAGGCAGAGTGAGTGTCTGACAGACCATTAACGCAGACAAGACCATAACTCACGCTGATAAGTAAGGGCTTTTGCTGACATGACCTCAAACAGGCCTTCGAGGGAGAGAGGGAAAGAGAGAGGTCCTAAAAAAAGAGTCTAATGAACCTGACTTTAAAGATAAAACTACAACAGATTTAACACAATTTTAGAGCACATTTTAGATTCCCCCAGCAAAACTATACTCATTCAGACACTAAATGAGTGTTCTGTTTGTCTCAGTATACTTATGGGATTTAAAGTCAATCAATATGGAGGTAATATGTGTGTACTGTCTTCTCCACTAGAGGGCAGATTAACTTTTGTGGAAATGTGGTTTTGATAACTTATTTTCTTCTACCACTTGCTCATATTGTAGAAAGAGGGATCATATCTGCATCATGAATATCGTGGATATTAATGTTAGTATTGTTGTTTTTATTCCCATGTATATTCAGATGCTGTTTTTACTGCTATAAATTTCATTTTGTCATGATTTAATTTGCCTTCATGTATATAGCCTGCATTGTACTATGTATGCTATCAATAATTTACATAGGCGGTAATATCAGGCTTCTAATGTAGTATAATAGCTCATATAAAAATATATATTTCTATGCATTCAGTGACTTCATATGCTTATTGGAAAGGCCACTGATGTGTGTGTAGATGTATTTTATTATGTCAGTAAGTTTAGATATGTTGATTCTGAGACACTTAATGCAGAATGAATTTAAATATTGGTGTCCATGAAACACATTACACAAATTTCATTACATATTAAATAAAACACTCTTGCTATGAAATGTCTGATTGAGGTTACAGTATAGTGTGTGTTTTGGCTTGTGTCATTCTAAAAGTCTTACCTTTGTGCAATGTCTCGAGTCTCTGTTACATGACAGGATGATGTATCACTGTGATGAAATCGAAGCTATTTACATCTGTCTATCTATTTAGGCCCAAGGCCTGAAAATGAAGCTTTATTAAGCTGGGCTGCAGCTGAAATAAGGTATTTCCTTATATATATATATATATATATATATATATATATATATATATATATATATATATATAATGTTATTTTTGAATTTAGTATTAATCCTGCTCTTTAATGAACAGATATCTAATACAATGGAATATAATTAATTTCTGTTTATTAAATATATATATATATATATATATATATATATATATATAAAAATATATATATATATATATATATATATATATATATATATATATATATATATATATATATATATATATATATATATATATATATATATTTTTTTTTTTTTTTTTTTTTTTTTTTTTTGCCATTACAGCACTGGTTATTTTTCTTAATGATTACAGTGGGCAACAAAAGATGCTTTCACAGTGGCCAATGGATTTATATTTGCTTCATATGATTTCAAACAAAAAAAATATGGTATACTGACAACCGGCTTTTGCGTTACAATCAGTGGTTTGCAGTGTTACTCCTCAGCATTGATAAAATACATTAGTGCTGAACCCTTTGTGCGGTAGTCATCCTTAAATTAAGTGGCATGTTTCTTTTTGTACTGTACAGGATGAAGAACAGCAGATAAAAAGGACCAAGTCCAATAAGAACCAAGATGTTCACTTCCATGGAACACGCACATGCAAATTTAGAAACAAAAGTTTTCAGCAATGGTTCGTATGCATTTTAGAAGACAGTACGGCACAGAATAAGGCTACAGTATGCCATGTATCAATATAACATCCTTTTGAACTCTGTCCTCCACAGGATGTATTCCTGCAGTTTTTCTGACAGATGTCCCCTTAGTCTCATGCCCTATTACTCAACAGCATGGGGCTCTTCATTCTTTATGTTTAAGTGTGACTTTCCATCACCATTTGGGGAAGTCCTGTTTACACTGCAGAAGCTTTGTGATATTTATTTGTGAGAGACAGCAATTGAAAGAGACTTTTAGAAATGATACGTTTTGGACTGTTAGTTTGGAAATGCTGACTTTGGGCACAGGAATTGTGGCAGGGGGTGGCGTATGTGGCAAAATGTACCTTTTCTGGGTTTCTATCAGTCACACACTCTGACAATGAGATCGGTCTTAGAGAAGGCAAGACAATCAGAGGCAATAATTAATCCTACTTGTGAAGGATGATACAGAACTGTGTGTGTGTGTGTGTGTGTGTGTGTTTTGACACTTTTATTGTTGACCAGCAGACCTGTGCTGCTGGCCCTTGCCATCCAGTTTTTTGTTTTCTGTCGTATTGAACAGGGTATTTTGACATTTTATAGTAGTTAAATGTCACCATTAATAGAATATTAATGTTCCTAAAATTTTGCATAGTTATTATTTACAGCATTGAAAATATATTACACAAGTTGCTAGTGTGAGTGCTTCCCATAAAGGGATAGATCACTAGATAGGTCATTATTTACTACATTCCAAATCCATATGACATTCTTTCTTATGAGGAATAAAATACTATGGCAGTGGATAGACCCTCATTTCAAAGCTTTAAAAAAGGACGCAAACGTATCATAAAATAGTCCATATGATTTATGTGTCACAATGTGTCTCTTCTAAAGGCACATGATGTTTTGGTGAGAAAAAATACAAAACGTAGGTTTATTTATCATTCAAAAAAATTTACGTCCATTGCATGCTCATGAATACATGAGAGAAGCTTGTTTTTTGTGCGGTCTATGGGTTTGGAACAACATCAGGGTGACATCAATTAATAATTTTGGGTGAACTATTCCTTTAAGAAGCAATTCATAATAACATCTGATGTAAGCAGTGACAGGCAGTTTCACTAAGAGATGGAGACACATCTGTACAATTTATGTTGCTGTGAGTGTCAAAATTATTTTTGCTGTTTTTCAGTATTATTAAAGTACTTTTATGGCAAGTCAGCTCACTCGGCAGCCATGTTCATAACACCTCTATGATGCTATTTTCGAACAAGTACAGCTTTTATCTACTTAAATGGGGAAAGAGAGAAATCTCAATTTGTCAATTTGTTATTTCAAATCAGCAATAAAATCTGACAACAACCATAATAATATTGTGTTTCTATAAGCATAAATTGTGCTTCTTTAGCTCAGATCATTTTTTATTCCATTCTCAATTAAAACTGACGGACTCTTTTAAATGTGAGATACTCAGTGTTATGATTTTTTCCCATTCATAAATATAGTAGTAGCTAACTGTCTCATTCTATAATGACTCTAGTAATGTGAATGTAAATGAAATAGCTTAAAGCAATAGTTCACCCAAAAATTAAAATTGGCAATTTGCATTCTTCCTTAATATTTATTTACATTTATTCAATTGGCAGACGTTTTTATCCAAAGCAAAATAGTAAAAATACATCAGAAGTGACTCATCTTAAGGAGCCAGAGTACGAAAAGTGCTGCATTACAAAGTTTATCAGAATACTTGAGCGCAAAAAAGAAAAAAAAATGTTTTCGTGGCCTTCATAAGCTTTGTGGAGCTCCAAAATTTTGGTACCCATTCACTTGCATTGTGAGGACATACAGAGCTGATTTTTCTTCTAAAAATGTCTGTTGTTTTTCTAAATTTTTGTGTTTGGCAGAAGAAAGTCAGTTACATCTGAGATGGCTTGAGGGTGAGTAAATGATGAGAGAATTTTAATTTTCAGGCGAACTATCCCTTGAAATAATCCCAATTTCATTGGAACAAAAATGTACATTCATTACATAAAAATAATGCAAATACAGTTTCATGGCAGATACATTTTCTTAAATCCCAAAATAAAAAAAAGTGTCTATAAAGCTGTGTTGAAAGCATTATACACAAAATTCATGCATTGTTGAAAATTAATATATTGAAATTGATATATTGACCAATCATGATAGCTAAATTGCTACTAAATTTAGTTATGTTAAACAATCAAAAAATTGTTGTAATACTTTTTTGCTGTGTCAGATCTGTAATTAATTGCAAGGCAAAATAAAACCATTCACTGCTGGCTTACTTTGCCTGCCTGATCTGTTCCTCTCGGTTCTGGCTGTGGATGAGAATCGTCGATATGTAGGCTGCTTCTATCTGCAGCTGGGCCAGCCAGAGCCAAGGAGCATCTTGCAGAGGGTAATCCATCTCCATCACTTAAATGATTATCCCCATTAATCTGGTGTAAACTAATAAAGTCAACTGTGGTACTGCTTGCCTGAACTTCATTAAGTCTTTAGTACGTTTAATATGTCTTAATGTCCTCAGCTGTCCTGCTGCTGCAGATCACCTGGCATGCCGGTCCCCAGAGAGCTGCTTGAGAGATTGAGGCCATTCGTGCCATGTTTTGTTTCCTTTCTTTTTCTTGCACTTGTTTTTCGAGTGATATAGTGTCTGTTGGTATGACATCCAGAGATATAGACAGAGGAAAGAAGGGTGGGAAAGAGGAAAACAGAGAATGAGAGGAAGAGGGAGACATCAGTGCAGGAGATTTAATTTGCCCAGCCAGACCTCAGATGGGCCCCCGCAGTCAAGGGTTTAATTTGGCTTATCGCGTTATAAAAGACGACCCGGGCCTGGTAATCAATCATCAGCCTGTCAGAGGAAAAGGCAGTTGTTGTAAGCAAGTATGACTTCCCAACATGAGTCCATTTTAATTGCCACCAAATTGACTGCTTTGTTGTTTTTTGGGGATGAACTAAAAGTTTGCTCAATTAAAGCCAACAAAAGCAGCAGATTATTATTGGTGTGCCCTGCCCCCTTCTCTTCCGAGGGGGGTGCTGATGGTTACGCAGCTATCATGGGCCATGTTGACATGTGAATGGGGAGTGTGTTTCCCTGGTAAACCCGAAGAGTGGCGCCTGCGCAATGTTAGGACCTGACACTGTTTACTGGGCTGAAGGATGTCAAGCTGCCTCTGACCATTACCCAGCTAAATAGAGCATAACTCTCTCATGGCTCCACTGCAGAGTCCTCTCCTGACAAAATAAGTGCTATCTTCAATAAACAAAGAGTTAAAGAGAAAGATGAATGCATCTGTTCTGCTGTTGGATTAAAATGTATGATCCCTAGTCCATCTTGTCCTATTTTCTCTTTTTGAAGGTAGCAGTATGCGGTAAGAAAAATGTCTTTCCCAGATAAATGACTGCCGTTTTTGAGGTTTGTATTATTGAGGACACAGAATCAAAGAAAAATGGGAGAGTTTTGCCATCAAATGCAAAAGCTGGGAAAGAACAGTTTTCCAGAATCCCACAAGACCCAAGTTAGTGCATGTCTCCAGCTTCCCACTTTGCTGTCATTAATATGATGTTGTCATTTGCTGGCTCAATGATATTTATGGCTCTGGAACTACAAGGTTGAGCCCCATGAAAGAGATGAAGCTCTCATACTGAACGGCTTTCACTAGAGAGGCTAAAGTAAAAATAGAAGGGTAGAGATTATATATATATATACACACATACAAGGTTGGGGAGTAACGGAATACATGTAGCGGGATTACGTATTTAAAATACAAAATACAAGTAACAATTCAAATCATTGGTATTTAGTATACAGTTACATACAAAAAGTATTTTGATTACTGAAGAGATTACTTTGCATTTTATTGTCATTTGTTTCATGTAGTCCTTTTAGATGGAAAACATTTATACATACAAATGATGTGATCCAAAGTGCATTTGAACAGCAGTGAAACACTTTCTTGTGATGTTACATTCATACGAGCAGACAGAAAAGTAAGTTTGAAGTAAGTTTGGAGTACAAGACATAGAAATAAACCTTGTGTAAATTGTCAGCTTTAAGCTAAGATAAAATGCTATTTCTCACCATTTAACATGCACACGTTACCAGCCACAATCATATTTTTTATCAATAAAATTCACGTTGGATTATAATTTCTTTTTTCTAGTAAGACCTTTGATATTAGGACAAAAATCTTATTCTTGATAATCATTTTTACATTGTTTTCCTGTAAAAATATAAAAAAATCCCCCCCAAAAATATCAATTTGATTTAACTTGTTTTAGAAACAACACTGCATAAGATATTTAGGTTTTTCAGAGAAAGTATTTTTAACATGTGTAATTTGTCTTACTCTACTGGCAGACTTTTTTAGTTAAAACAAGTGAAAAAAATCTACCAGTGCTGAAGTAGTAATCCAAAGTATTTAGAATATGTTACTGATCTTGTGTAATCTAACGGAATTTGTACAAATTACAGCATGTATTCTGTAATCTGTAGTGGAATACATTTCAAAAGTAACCCTCCCAACCCTGTATATGTATATATGTATATATATATATATATAGCCTACACACACACACACACTGGCGGCCAAAAGTTTGGAATAATGTACAGATTTTGCTCTTATGGAAAGAAATGGTACTTTTATTCACCAAAGTGGCATTCAACTGATCACAATTTATAGTCAAGATATTAATAACATGCAAAATTTTCATTACAATTTGAAAAAGAATGTTCAGAACTTCTTAAACTACTTCAAAGAGTTCTTATAAAAAAATCCTCCATGTGCAGCAATGGCAGCTTTGCAGATCCTTGCTGTCAGTTTGTCCAGATTCTCAGGTGACATTTCACCCCACACTTCCTGTAGCACTTGCCATAGATGTGGCTGTCTTGTCGGGCACTTCTCACACACCTTACAGTCTAGCTGATCCCACAAAAGCTCAATGGGGTAAAGATCCATAACACTCTTTTCCAATTACATGTTGTCCAATGTCTGTTTATTTGCGCACTCTAACCTTTTCTTTTTGTTTTTCTGTTTCAAATGTGGCGTTTTCTTTGCAGTTCTTCCCACAAGGCCTGCACCCCTGAGTCTTCTCTTTACCTTTGTACTTGAAACTGGTGTTGAGCGGGTAGAATTCAATGCAGCTGTCAGCTGAGGATATGTGAGGTGTCTATTGCTCAAACTAGAGAGTCTGATGTACTTGTCCTCTTGTTTAGTTGTACACCTAGCCTTCCACATCTCTTTCTGTCCTTGTTAGAGCCAGTTGCCCTTTGTCTTTGAAGACTGTAGTGTAAACCATTGTATGAAATCTTAATTTTTTTGGCAATTTCAAGCATTGTATAGCTTTCATTCCTCAAATCAATTATTGACTGATGGGTTTCTAGAGAAAGCAGTTTCTTTTTTTGCCATTTTTGACGTCATATTGACCTTAACACATGCCAGTCTTTTGCATACTGTGGCAACTCAAACACAAAGACAATGTCAAGCTTCATCTAACGAACCAAATAGCTTTCAACTGTGTTTGATATAATGGCAAGTGATTTTCTAGTACCAAATGAGTAATTTAGCATGATTACTCAAGGATAAGGTGTTGGAGTGATGGCTGCTGGAAATGGGTCTAGATTTGATTAAAAAAAAAAACATATCAAATAGTGATGGTGCTGTTTTTTTAAATCTGTAATGTCCTGACTATACTTTGTGATCAGTTGAATGCCACTTTGGTGAATTAAAGTACCAATCTCCTTCCAAAACCGCAAAATCTGTACATTATTCCAAACTTTTGGCTGCCAGTGTGCGTGTGTGTGTGTATGCATGTATATATGTATATATCATTTTTTGATTTTTTTTTATGAGATTTAAATATTTGTGCATAGGAACATAAGCAGTGAGGTAAAGGGAATGATTTTAAGGGATACCTTTTGGATGCCTAGTATTGTTCTTCTGTTGTCTACAGTTTTTATTATTTAAATTTAAATAGATTTTAATGGTATCTCTATTATTAACATAAAAATGATGTTAATTACAGATGCTCACACTGTCGCTGGTAGCAACCATATAAGATTTCATCATGACATAAAAATTGTTAATGACTAAATTGAAAGACTGAATCTTTAAAATATGCCATGAGGATTATTCCACTGAAGTATCTAGTTGAACACTGTTCTTGACTTCACTGTCAATATAGTAAAAATTATTTTACTCATTTCAAATGATCATAATGTTTCACATAGACCTTTATTTTATAAACATTATTTCTGACAATTCAAAGAATCTTATATGGTAGAAAATGATTCAGTAAAATTAATAAGTGTTAAAGCAATGATATTATTACTTTAAGGTGTGCTTTTATTTGATTTACAATGGGTTAGTATGATTTGATTCAAGTGTTACATTTGCCCCCAAACACTGTTAAAGTCCATTGATAGACTTGTACCAAAAGATAGCAGCTAGATTGGTAGATCTGTAAGTTATGAAGCTGTTACAATTGTCCCTGGTCTCTCTAATTGACTTCACTGAGCACTCTATGATGGAAATAGTTATTGAAGCTTTATTCCCTTCTGTTTTGAGTTGTTGTGATTGCCCTCCTTAGATCTACCACCCTGAAAGAGTGCTTGTTTTCTTTTCTCCACCCAATTAGAGATGGCCTTTGACCTCTGAGAGTGATGTCTGTCCTGCTGTGCTGTAATGCTTAGATAAATGTCTCATATGCATTTCAGTCTGTTTTCTTTTCTGGGCTGTCTAATGGTCAGCTTTCATAATATGAGATGTGCACAAGTTCATAGTAGTTACTCCTTCTTTGTGCTATATGATGATTTCAGGAGACAGAGGGAGTGCATTACAAAGAACATCAACATGTTTTGTTGATGGAATTCTGAAGGAAAGGTCAATGTCAGTCTTAAAGAAGTGAAAGGGGCCAATCCATAAACATTAAATACTTACTGTTTCAAAAGAATTGTCACAAGATGTAAACAATATGTGTGATAACGTGATTTTAGAGTCAAAATATTTTCTATGTAAAGTTATATACAATTTTACAACATTGTTGCCATGCAATGAAATGTCAATAAACCCTAAAATGACTTCATGATTTAAACAACTTTATTTTAACAGAAGAATGTGCTTTTATAAAATTATAAGCTTTTTAGCCTTTTAAACCCTCCAAAAATTGGCCCATTCACTTCCATTGTAAGTGTCTCATTGTAACCTCCATTTTTGCTTAAAGAAAAGGAGAGATGAGTGGAAATTCATTTTTGTAGTAATCAACATTATGCAGCAAATGCTGTCGATTAAGCTTAACTTGTGTTAAACCTGGAATATTTCTTTAAATAAGTGTATCAGCTGATGCAACATACCTTGCTGTTTGTATTTGGAGGAGGGTGAAGTACCAGGGGAGACGCTAAGCCCTGGCCCACAGCACCTGTCTGTCAAAGCAGATCATTAGGTTGGGGTGAAGCCCCCAAGGCCTGTGCAGGCACCAGCTAGTCTATGGTGGTGTTTCTGAGTTGTAGGTTTGAGCTGGAGGACCTGTTTGTTATGATGTAGTAGGCTTTATAATTGGGATGCGAGCAGAGGGAACAAGGAGAAAAAGATAAACACAAAAACAGCCAACCTGTTGAAGTCACTAGGTGATGACTGATTACGATGCATCTGGTTGCCCTGTGTGATTGCTGTCAGTAATAAACTAAATTAGTGATATTGTCTGGATAACCCCCAGAACTTTCAACATTTCTACATAGAGGTGCATCTCAAAAAATTAGAATATCATGGAAAAGTTTCAAGCCGATTTTTTGTTATAATCTTGATGGTTATGACATACAGCTCATGGAAATCAAAAATCCAGTATCTCAAAATATTAGAATTAAGCATTTATAATACAGAAATTTCGACCTTCTGAAAAGTATGGTTAATTTATGCACTCAATACATGGTCAGGGCTCCTTTTGTACAAATTACTGCAAATAATTATTGCTCAGTGGTCCAAAGTCCTCTTTTCAGATGAAAGTACATTTTGCATTTCATTTGGAAATCAAGGTCCCAGAGTCTGGAGGAAGAATGGAGAGGCACAGAATACAAGTTGCTTGAGTCCAGTGTGAAGTTTCCACAGTCAGTGTTGATTTAGGTTGCCATGTCATCTGCTGGTGTTGGTCCACCGAGTCAAGAGTCAATGCAGCCGTCTACCAGGAGATTTTAGATAACTTCATGCTTTCATCTGCTGACAAGCTTTATGGAGATGCTGATTTCCTTTTCCAGCAGGACTTGGCACCTGCCCACAGTGCCAAAACTACTAGTAACTGGTTTGCTGACCATGATATTACTGTGCTTGATTGGCCAGCCAATTCGCCTGACCTGAATCCCATAGAGAATCTATGGGGTATTGTCAAGAGGAAAATGAGAGACCAGACCCAACAATACAGATGAGCTGAAGGCCACTATAAAAGCAACCTAGGCTTCCAAAACACCTCAGCAGTGCACAGGTTGATTGCCTCCATGCCACACGGCAGTGATGCAGTAATTCGTGCAAAAGGAGCCCCAACCAAGTATTTAGTGCATAAATTAACATATTTTTCAGAAGGTCGACATTTCCGTATTATAAATTCTATATTCTAATATTTTGAAATACTGGATTTTTGATTTCCATGAGCTGTAAGCTGTAATCATCAAGATTACAACAAAAAAAGCTATAAATATTTCACTTTTATGTTTAATGAATCTAGAATATATGAAAGTTCCACTTTTTGAATTAAATTTTTGAATTAAATTAACTTTTCCACGTTATTAAAAAAATTTTCTGATGCACATATATATATATACATACACTGATCAGCCACAACATTAAAACCACTGACAGGTGAAGTGAATAACATTTATTATCTTGTTAGACACAAAAAAAACAAAAAAACATCCAGTGAGTGGCAGTTCTGTGGACAGAAATGCCTTGTTGATGAGATGTCAACAGAGAAAGGCCAGACTGGTTTGAACTGACAAAGTCTACGGTAACTCAGATAACCACTCTGTACAATTTTGGTGAGAAGAATAGCATCTCAGAATGTTATTCTGAGATGCGGGTTGGCGCTGTATTGGCAGATGAGGGGGACACAAAATTAGGCAGGTGGTTTTAATGTTGTGGCTGATCGGTGTATGTGTGTGCGTGTGTGTGTGCATATTATTTTGTAGCCAGTGGTTTAATGAAAAAATATTGCCGTCTTTTCCAACAATGTGGTCATGAATATATGTATGAAAATCTCTTTATGCATTCAGAGTAGATTCTGCAGTTTTCAGAATATAATGAAGATAATGAAAAAGAAAAATAAGATCACGTATAATGTGTAATTTTGATTAATGTCACCCTTCCTGCTTATACTAAAACTGCTGAATTAATATCTGTTCCTTTTCCCTCGTGCTTTTGCCTCTCCTCCTTTTCCCACCCCTCCTTTCATTCTATCTCAATTTCTTCCTTCTCATATTCTGCTCTCTTCGCCTTTTCACTGTAATTCGTTTCCTGCCCCTTTTCTTATCTTGTTTTATTCTCCTTCATTCTTTAAATCTATATTGAAGTGGGCTGTTTGGATTCTTATCCAGTGATCCTACACTCAAAAAAATATTTTTGCTACTTGTTCAATTTACTTAATTTACTAAAGCAACACTATTCTAGAACATTTTTCACAACTTGATTTTGTTTCATTCTATCCATTTAAATTTGTAAAATTGAAGTTTACTGAATCCATTTCAGTTGCGACTACATTAATATTTTTTTGTGGCATGAATGTAGCATTGATAACACTGGGTAGGGGATTTCCATTTCCAAGCAGGCTTTGCATGGAACTCGACTGGGAGAGAAAATGTTAGAATTAAGTGTTATTTTATGTGTTTAATAGATTAATAAATGGTTCTGTTATTGTTGGAGTTTTTGGGGATTACCATTATGGTGAAGAGTGGAGCTTGAGCTAACGATGAGGACAGTTAGATTGCACCAGAAACGGATTGCTAACTTCATTGAGCAAATGCTGTCCTAACCATATCATAGTTTCTAAACTAACCTCTGTAGTGCTTCCAACCAGCATGTGCTTATCACTATAACATTCAATTTCACTAGTTAGTACATAAAGAAATAAAACAGATTTATCTGAGTTACACTGACACGCCAAATTTTGTTGGGTTTACCCAATTAAACTAGGTTCTTTCTACACAAATTGTTTGAATTAAGAAAGCTTATTTCAAACACGTGAACCACTGTCACGATTGAATAAAGTTCAGCAAAAGAGCTATTTTTCTGACTATAAATGTTTATCTGTTGATAATAATAATGGTTCAAATACAAGAGTGAGAGGTCCGGTGTTATTATAATAGAAATATTTGTAATTGCTTGAAATATTAATACATGCATTGGCAGTCTAGATTAAAGTGTTGCTCACTGACTGCTAGGGAAGTGGTGGCTGTTTTTTTCTGGTTGGTGTATGAGTTGGGGGATGCAATAGTGTTGATCTCACACGTAATGACCAGTAGCTGGTGGGATGAGTCCATCCATCTCTGTGAAGTAAACGGGTCCCAGCTGGGCAGCTGTGTTCTGGATGGAAAAGGGAAGTGAGGTTGGCCTCACTCGCCTCCCCTAAATAACAGGCGACAGGATGCACCCGCACTAGAGAGGACAGACACACCATCCAAAGGCTATAGGGGAGGAGCAGCTTCCGCTGTCATGGGTGTGAAGTCCACTATTATACCGCAGAGTGAATCCACATGGTGCCTGGAGTATGAAATGAGACTTCCCATGTGCTAGTGGGAGTAGGGATTGGGGCTTCAGTCAATAAATCTGTACTCCAATTCAACCTGTGAGCGATCTATCCTAAAGCCATTGCAAGCAAGTCTTTATATCTGATTGAGTGTGGAAATTGTTACATTTCATTAGAAATGAAAAAGCTTTGCCCTGAATTTTTTTTTTTATTTGAATATATATATATATATATATATATATATATATATATATATATATATATATATATATATATATATATATACACACACAGTTTATATAAAGATTAAACAGTATATTAAGACTATATTGTGTCAGCTGATGGGGAACACCAAAATGGTGCTCTGATAGTCATTTTTTAACCTCATTACAAGAACATTGTCATTGTTTGTTGAAAGTAGGAAGGTTATATGTCTGAACAGAGTCATAACATAAACTTGTTTTGACTTCTTTTGGATTGATGTAGTGGCGAGCACCACAACTAGCTTGACCATTTGCTTTATTCGCTGAATTTGAATAGTTCAAGATTAGTTAAATTGTCCTCTCATTTTCATAAGCATTCAATTTTTCCTCTCTTGACTATTGGCTGTAATGAATATTATAATGATGAACAATTTATCAAACAATTGTTCATACTCTGTTTTGACAGACACATTATCCAGTAAAACAATCCATTAGCATGGGAGACACAACAACTTAATGGATGTCCTGTCCTTCAGCACCTCAGCAACTGATCTAAACATTGTTTAACTGGTGCTTGGTCATCATGCCAGTTCTAAAGTCCAAACTCATTTTTACAGCATACATATTTTGTCTCATATTAGTGCAGCACCTTACAATTTAAATGGGCTATTAACCTGACCTCTCACTTGCACATTTCCTGGAGGAGCATCTTAGTTTCACTTAAAACATAGATTACAAATGAAAGTTAATGAGCAGTCATGTGTTGATAATGTAATTTCTATCGCTGGCAGATTTCAGGTGTACAATGTAGTCTTCTATATAACGTTTGAATAGGTTTTTCATATGGTATTTCATTTCTAATAATACAGGCCAAAAAAATGCCTGGTCCCTTCCCTTTTGGCATACTGCGTTAAAACACTCTATTTGCAGAGTTCATCAGTCTATTTCAGAAGTTAAAAAGACTGAACTGAACATTCTGTCCTCTCAAAAATAAAGGCCATTTGCCCTTATTAAAGAGCTGATAATCCTACAGCAGTATGTAAATGTTAGTGAGGTTCAAACATCCAAGGAATTTCCACCCTCAGCCTTACCTGTCATTTTCAACTCAAAAGCTTGAGATACTGTGATGAAGACAACATTGGTTTTGGTCATCTTGGTTTAGTTCAGGTAACTTCTGCAGACATTTTTTAAAAGATTAACTCCAATGAACTCCAAAAATAAGGAGGAAGTTAGAATATTTGTATTTATTATGAGTGTTATTTCAGATGTATAGGCTGTATTTAGATAAGAAACTATATGACATGAAATGTCACACACCAACAACAACACTTCACCAAACATTAACGTGCCATAACAACAGTGGGTGATGACACTTTTGGCTTCAATCAGTCATGTCTAAATCTGATAGTAGTTTAGAGAATATATCAATTGTATAAAAAGTGGATATGTGCAGTTGTTACCTTATAGGGCCATTCAGACAAACACATTTTTGTGCTAAAAAGCTAAACACAGAGCAACGAATGGGACAGAATGAAGGTGTTTTTAAAAGTGGAAGTACTTTTATTTATTTATTATTTTAAGGAATATTCCGGGTTCAATACAAGTTAAGCTCAAACGACAGCATTTGTGGCATAATGCTGATGACCACAAAAATAGTTTAGACTCTGCCCTCCTTTTGTTAAAAAAAAAAAGTTCCAGTGAGTCACTTACAATGGAAGTGAATGGGGCAATTTTCTAAAAGGTTTAAAGGCAGAAATGTGAAGATTATGTAAAAGCACTTATATTAATACTTCTGTTAAAACTCGTGTATTATTTGAGCTGTAAAAGTGTTTTTAGGGTTTACAGGAGTTACATTGTCATGGCAACAAAGTTGTAAAATTGGCTATAACTTTACACAGAAAATGTTAATAACACTGTTTATGTCTTCTGGCTATTTTTCAGAAACAGTAAGAATTTTAAAGTTTTCATATTGGCCCCATTCACTTTCATTGTAAGTGCCTCACTGTAACCCAAATTTTTGCTTTTATTTAAATTTTTTTTAAAGAAATGGAGGGGAAATAATTGTGTGTGTGTGTGTGTGTGTGTGTGTGTGTGTGTGTGTGTGTGTGTGTGTGTGTGTGTGTGTGTGTGTGTGTGTGGTAATAAATATTATGCCACAAATGCTGTTGATTGAACTTAACTTGGATTGGACCCGGAATATTCCTTTAACACGGTGTTGACACGCCGCGCTTCAGCATCAGACGCTGAAAAAAACGTGACGCGGTGCAACGGCCAAAGTCGTCCGTCTAGCGCATGATTACATTGAAATAAAAAAATAAAATAAGAAATTTTAAAAAAGCCAGATACGGACGCAATAACGATCAAAGCTTGATTGAACCCTTGCATAGGCTAACTCACTCAGTACCTATTGATTCAGTAAGATTCAATTATATTTTTGACTCGAATTAAACCAGTTGATTTAGATGTTACCACGGGCATTTTTTTTATTCCGTGACATTTTTTTTTTAACAGTGTAGACTACATTTCACTTTTAATTTTTAGAATTATTCTCTAATTCCAGATGTTTTGAAAATAGCAAAATAACTTGCAAAAAGATGCAAATGAAAAAAGCTACATTCTTTCGTGTTTTTAATGAGAGTTTTTCCTTAATGTCGAAGATGCTCTTGAAGCTGTCAGCAGCAGAGCTGCGCGCTCTCGACTGCGTTCAGAGTTACAGCTGATGGAAGTGGCGCCAGTGCGCTCATATGGCTCAGATGTCAAACTCTACCGGTGGACTGATGCACCACAGATAGCTTGAACAGAGTTGCAAATCGCTCTGAAGCGTCCTCAAAAGTTATAGCCTATTTATTTTGACTTGGGAATCCCAAATCTACATTTATATTAGTTAATAAATAAACAATACAAAGCCAACAATTGAGACAGACGAAATAATTTCGTAAAAACACATTTGTAAAATTTAAATAAATACATCTAGATTCCAGTCATACGATTTGGAAACAGAGGAATTGCGTAGCTAACCAACACACTCTCACAGCGAAATCGTAAGGATTCGTACGACTTTTCAAAATGTGTCTAATTCGTATGATATGGTTGGACTGCACTGCATACACAGCCAATGACGTCGCTGGACATCGTTTTCATCTAATACGCGAAAATTAATTGCTTCTGTAATACACAACATCTTCCCATCATTTTTGCACACTCTATTGATTGGTTATGTACGAATTTTTCATGAGTTCGGATTGAAATAACACTTCTCATGAGTGGTCCTTGGACTGATAATGCTGTAATCAGTAGCCTACAACATATACTAATAGCATCAAACTCGTCATCCCAAAACAGTCAGACTTTATCATTTTCATTTAAGAATCAAGACAAGCAAATGTATTGCCTCCCATGTGTTGTGTATACTAATAATAATGTATTTTAGTACCAACTAAATTTTAGTTTACGAAACAAAAATGTCAATTTTAACGAATAGACACCCTTGCACTTCCTTAAACTTTAATGTTGGTCATTTGGCCAGCATTAATCTGAATCCCCATCAAATATTAATAGGCTACTTTAATGCATCTTGCGTTAAATTATCATCACCATACGCCTCCATGCTTTCTTCCAGAAAGGAAATCAATAATCTGAAATTGCTTGCGTTCTATGCAATATTGAATATTTATTCTGTTATTGTCTGATTTAAAAAGATTAATGCATTACCAAATAAAATGAATAATTTATACAAAAGTTAACACTGGGGCACACTGCAACGGATCAAGGTATCCCACCAAATTAATCTGAATAATAGTCTCAGTGAAATCTGCCATGACTACAAATAAAATAGCATATTAAATAATTTACATGAGATTGGAAAACAAACATTTCATACATGGGCTATTATACCACATTTAGAAGTATTCAACTGCCAAATGTGTCTGGTCTGATACGAAATTAGAGACAGTTGATAAATAAGGTGAATATGAATCATATTTCACATGGTTTTGCTTTTAAATATATTGTAGCTATTGCTCTCCCTCAGCATGAAATAATGAAGTACGATTGTAATAGATTTGAAATCTTATGTAATGGGTCCTGTTTCCACATATTGATCTCTTATAGTCTAACAAGAGTGAAAAAGACCTGCCCTAGCTCGAAATCATTGCCTCTTCTTCCCATAACCAAACCAAACAAGTATTATCAAAAGTATCCAAAGACAATATATATATATATATGACGTAACAGAAATGCCATTTCCCAAGCTTAATGATGCACTTGTCACTGTTGTTGAGTTTGTGTGACGTTTTGAAAAATCTGTGGAGTTTGTTTTAATAAATCTCCTCTCCCTTGTGTTGAAAAGGGAATCCCAGTGAGTTTCATTGTGGTTTTTTTGACCAATTGGGTCTCTCAGCCCAGAATTGGAGGCTTCATTTTACCCTGCCTCTTTGGCATTTTGATTGATGTTCCCGTGGCTGCATCCGGAAGGCTAAGATATAAGGGTAAAAGGGAGGCAGTAAAAAAGACAATCGTCTGTAGTTCAGCCTTTCTCACACATACTCATGCAGTCCATGCTATTAGATAAGGACAAGTCAGAACTGAACTGCATTATAGTTGCTGTATGATAACACGGCGACGTGGAGTATCCTGTAGGCTTGCAGGAGCGCGCGTCTCTCCACACCATGGATCATATGGGAGCGCATCTCCACCAAACACACGCAGACACCATCAGTTTTGGGATTGATCAGATTCTTAACAATGCAGACCAGGGGAGCTGCATGATCTCCAACCCCAGAATGCAGGACCTGGACTACGGTTTGGGGTGCATAGTCAGCACAGCGTACAATACCATGACTGGCAACTACAATGTAAATAACTCGTCTGGATACAATGGAAACTCGTGCAGCGTTAGCTCGCTCGGCGGCTCGTACAACATGAACTTAGGCTCGAATATTAATGGGAATTGCCTTAATTCTTCGGGAGTGATCCGGGTGCCAGCGCACCTACCGCTGAGCAGTCTTCACTCATCCATTCCCACCAGTGGTGCCACGGTACCAAGTATGGGAAGCATGGGCACCATTAACAATCTCACGGGATTAACGTTTCCATGGATGGAGAGTAACCGGAGATATACCAAAGACAGATTTACAGGTAATAGCAATTACTCCAAACTTTTAGTGGATGCCACTGATTTTATTATTCGTTCTTATTCAGAAGTATCCACCCACAATAGATCTCGTATAATGCGTTAATTAAAATTAGCCTATTAGAATACCTTCACTGTTTAAATTACTTCATTAAATCGTATTCTCCTATTTTGTTGATAAGAACGCATATAAAACAGCTCCATCTGTTGATATTCCTTTATAAACTTTAAATGAGCTTTTCTATGCACATTATTAATTAATCAAGAATCATTATCAATCATAAATCATTCATAAATTTAGCTTTAAAATCACAAATTCATTTAAAATGCATATACGATTTCCCTCTCTGATGATGTGCCAAGTAGTCACTAATAATAATAATAATAATAATAATAATTCAACAGTTTATGGTGTTTTTTTTTTTGTTTTGTTTTTTTTTTTTTTTTTTTTTTTTACACGAAAACCATGTTAGTCTGGTTACAGTAGCACATTATATTGATTTGTCACACCTGTATTATTAGCCTAATGTTTTTAGCATTATGACTTAAGAAAACTTCATTAACATTTAGGCTATTCCTTGTCTTCGTGGGGAATTGGAAATTGTATAATTAGGAAAAAAAAGTACTTTGCGCAAGAGATATTACTGTCTATTTGCTCGCTTTGCTGAACCTATATGATATGTTTCCTGATTGCATAGTGTTTAAAAGACTACATTCATCTTTCTCCTCTGTGAATGTTCATTTTGCTCCACACTGCTTGTCTCTGTCGTTTTGCTGATTTCTCCCGCTTGCTTTCACCCTGTCTCTCAATCCAGTGGCCCTCTCACCGTTCACTGTAACACGCCGTATAGGTCACCCGTACCAGAACCGGACCCCTCCGAAGAAGAAGAAGCCAAGGACGTCGTTCACGCGCCTCCAGATCTGTGAGCTGGAGAAACGCTTCCACCGGCAAAAGTATCTGGCGTCAGCTGAGAGAGCAGCCTTAGCGAAAGCACTTAAAATGACTGATGCACAGGTCAAAACATGGTTCCAGAACAGAAGAACGAAATGGAGGTAAGCTGTTGACATTTAGTGATGGCTTTTAAATCCACTCGCATATGCATTCTCTTCTCAGTCTCGCCAATTCCAGCGGATTACAGGTTGAAAAGTAGGTACGATTTAAAACGACTTAAAACATTCCACAGCGTGCTGTTTGTTATGCCTAGATAATTTATGAAGTTAATATATATATATATAAGGCCTATCTAAAACATAATGGTCGTGTAGCTCGGCCTTTTCATTCATCGTGAAATTCTAGAGTTTCTAAGAAACTTATAGGCTAATAATGCTTCATCCTTTAAATGTCATTGGCTACCTAAGCCTGGACATTGATTACCAAAGGCTCAAAGCTGATCAGACATTAATGGACAAGCAAAGGTGATGATCGAGTTTGACAGCAATCTGTTCTATTGTGGCCTGTTAATGAACGGAAATCAAGCATATCATTGCTGCTCAAGCAAAAGTCGATGTTGTGATGTTTTTGTGCAACCAACATTTACAGTCAGAGCATTATACAAACATATAAAGTACATTTGAATACTATTATCAATTCACTATGAATAGGCCCCTAATAAAAAACTGTGTCAAAGGCCTAGTCCGTGATTTGGCTCTGAACGTCTGACTCCGACTTCTAGGAACCTGAACATGAATGTATATAAAAGTATATTTATGTTAATATTATCATATACATATAACAATACAATCATATTAATATTATATTACTATATTGGTAACACTTCAAAACAAGGTTCCATGTGTTCCATGTTCCATTAGTTAACGAACTAACAATAAACTAACTCTTAAAGCATTTATGAAACTTAAAGTTCATTTCAAAATCTGGTAATACATTTTTTAAATGAAATGTTGTATATGTTGACATTAGTTAATGCACTATTAACTAATATTGAACTAACAATGAACAATTGCATTTTTATTAACAATAACAAAGATAAAGTAATGCTGAAAAAATATTGTTCATTGTCAGTTCATGATATCTACTCCTAAAACTAATGTTAACGAAAGGATATCATTATATTACCAAACAGTATTAATATAGCTTTTGCTGTATATATCATATATTAAAACATATTTCCACTTGGTTTGAGTGACTTCCAAAAAAAAAAAAATATTGTGTCCTGTGATCCCATTAAAAAAGAAAATTTTTAAGAACTCTTTTTCAATTGACCCCTGTGATGTAAGATGCGCCAAAAGTCTTTTGGCAAATCCACTTTATGAAATAATTGTAATCGATTTCCGCACGTTTATTTAAAACTCCTTGAAAAGTTCTTTCGTTCATTCATTTGTTCCTCCATTCACCAAGTCGTTCTTTTGTACTTAGAAAATACAATTTAGCCAGCCATGAACTAAACTTGACCATTAGAACAAATTAAATCATTATGACCGACTAGATGGTTTGACTTCTGTGCTTTGATCCAAACAGGAGGCAGACAGCAGAAGAAAGAGAAGCCGAGCGACAACAAGCGAACCGAATCCTAATGCAACTTCAACAAGAAGCATTTCAAAAGACTATAAACCAACCTGTTACTCCTGACCCAATCTGCCTTCACAACAGCTCTCTATACGCACTTCAGAACCTCCAGCCCTGGACTGAGAACACGGCGAAAATCAGCAGCGTTCCCAACAGTGATTGAGGAACTTTTTTATGGACGTGCGATTGAAAGGGAAATTGGTCAACATTATATTAATGTCTTCTTTATTTTCGCAACATTACTTTTTTATTTGTAACCTGTAATATGCAACTGGCGAGCTCAATAAATACTTGATTTTCATTACAGTCGAGTAGAATAATCTAGGCCATTGACACTTTTAAAGATTTGATCGATTTAATGCTATTTATTTCGATTTCAAAATGCCACGAACAAATTGTAGGCCTACGTCAAACGTAATTGCATCTGTATAGCCTACAGTATATGGGAACACTTATAATAACTTTCATTAACAAGTAATTATTCAATAGACAAATATTTCCCACTTAACAGTGAAGACGTAGCCTATAGCCAACAATCACATTTTAACAACCTGAAAAAAATATTCATCAAAGTTTCATTTATTTCTATGTTATTCTAGGCTAATGTAGCTGTTTGTACTTAACTGGTGATCTGTTTAGCATTGCAACCTATTGTTTGTTATAAACAAAGTTATTACAAAGTGTTGCCCAATTTGTTCTTCTTTATACGTTTCGATGTCGTTTTTTTCACAATCGCAAATTGCATTTTTGCACGTTTGTTAATTAGCATTTTGTGAACAAATTCGTTGTGTGGATTAAAAATACAGGAAATGACGTGCATAATCGGCTTTCATTCTCTATATTTGTGATAAATGAGGAGTCTGTGGAATAATGTCTAAAGCACTTGTTATTTCGGAAAAATCATTGTCAAATGTGTCATTCTTTTAATATTAGCCTATTTGTGTTATTTTTGTTTTTCGAGCAGGATAGATTGTCTTTTATATATTTCACTTGAATGTCGTCGGGACCCTAATCAGTGATCATTTTAGTTTGTCAAAATATTAAAAGTACCAGTAAAAAAAAAAAAAAAAAAAAAAGTTTTTTTTTTTTTTTTTAGTTTTCATTTTTACACAATCGACATTTTCTGAGGCAGATAAACTGTGTACATAGCACTGTGGTATGTTGTTTTTGTTTTCAACTTTCTCCAGAAATTGTGCTTCCTTTTTAAATTATATTTTATTCTAGCTTCGTACTCATAAGTTCCCCAAAGATGTTTTCCTCATGCATGACTGAATATCTATGAGCAGGTTCCAGGGTCACTCCAACTGTTCCACTTGTTTAGCGCTTTATGTTGTTGAGTACCCATAGCAACACGTTGCAAGTTTTGTGGTGTTGGAAAGATCCCAGATATCTGTGATGGATCTATACTCGAAGCGAATGACAGGTTTGGTTGCATGATAAATGTATGTCTTTCTTATTGTATGGAGAGTGCAAAAGTGTGCTCGTGCTATTAACAATGTGCAGATGTGAGGGTGTGACTGAAAATAACCAGATACTTTTCTAGTACTGCAACGGAAGATGGTTTTCGTTTCATCATCTCTTCCAAAATCTTATAATGTGTTACATATAGGCTTAAGTGTCGCTTAAAAAGTTACAGAATAGGGATATGAGGCATTTTGCCATTTTCAATAATTCTTATGGAAAAGCTGGGATTCGAGAAATAGAGCGTTTCCTAAAAGCATAACAATTTAAGTAATGTGCAACTTTCGTAGTTGATCTGCAAGTGCTAAATGCATCGTAGGAGACTCATGCAGTCACCTGCAGGACAACCGCAACATTACACATTAACAGGTCATGTTGCAAGTTGCAATGCCCACACTTTCCCCATTAAGCATATGCAAAGTGAATTTAATATTTCTGAACCCTTAAAAAGCGATCATCTTTTTCTAAATTACCCTTTTTTTGTGGTAATTTCAAGTCTTTATTATTTGTTCATAAGTAATAATAGGCTAATATAATACTTTCTTTTAGAGATTCTTTTTATAGTTTTCTTATGCTCGCAAAAAAAATACAGTTTTATGGATCTGATTCATAGCATGGCATGATGAAATCTGTTTTATTTCAACGCAATTAAGCAAAAATCACTTTACATAGGCTATAATTTTACTTAATACAATTTCGTCAAAGTGTCCTATAACTATGTCTATTAATTCACAATTAATAAAGAATGGATGATTTTTCAATTATGACCTTTTTATTGGATTTTACATGGCTTTATAAAAGTGAAATTAAATTAATTATTCGAATTAAATACTAAGCAACAAACGAAATGGTCATTAAAAGCTATAAAAAGAACATTTATTTTATATTTGCCGAAGTGAAAGGATTAACAATAACTGTCTGTAAAATATATTTGTCGTATTTTCCCTGAAACATTCTGCACTTTTTAAGCGCTACCGCGACTCTCTCTAGTGTTTTTGGTGTCCCTAAATGATGACGCACTCTACGTCACTTTCCATCGTCAAAACATAATACGGTTGTATAATCATAAAAGAGCTCTGATCTTTATGTTGATTCTGCAACAGGGAAAGCGTTTATAACACATCAGTGCAGCATACAGGCCAAATGTTTCTTTTACGTGTTTGCTGTACTACAGCAAGATTTTTTGTAAACAGAAGCTTGATTTTAGAGTCGACTTTTACAGGTGAGTGCGATACATTTTTTGACCGTGGATGAACAGTGCATTTGGATGCTTGCACAACAGGCATTTAGTTCTAGTTGTGTCATATTAAACCGTATTATTTCAGATGCTCCATTATTTTTATTTTTGTAATACGTATACATTTGTTGAAAGCGATTAAAACACTGCACGAACGAGTTGCTGCAGATTTGTTGAAATATCTCTATGCACTCCTCTGCAGCATGTCAAAGGACAGCAGGATATGCATCTGGTGGGGTGGCCAAAGATAAGGAACCTTTAAAGAAAGCGAAAACACCCCAAGGACGCTTTGACATGGATGAAACTGAGTCTAAATCTAAAGACGCCCTTGAAAGTAGGAACACATCTCTGTTATATATAGTATTATAACTGTGGTATCTATAATGTGTCTAGGATATTTAAATGATAGCTAAGCAGTTATTTTGGGTAGCTCAGCGAGTATTGACGCTGACTACCACCTCTGGAGTCGTGTGTTCGAATCCAGGGTGTGCTGAGTGACTCCAGCCAGGTCACTTAAGCAACCAAATTGGCCTGCACTGGGAGGGTAGAGTCACATGGGGTAACCTCATTGTAACCTCCTTGTGGTCGCGATGAGTGGTTCTCGTTCTCAGTGGGGAGCGTGGTAAGTTGTGCGTGGATAGCGGAGAGTAGCATGAGCCTCCACATGCTGTGAGTCTCCAGGGTGTCATGCACATGTGATAAAATGTGCGGATTGACTGTCTCAGAAGCGGAGGCAACTGAGAATTGTCCTCCGCCACCCGGATTGAGGTGAGTAACCGCGCCACCATGAGGAACCTAGTAAGTAGTGGGAATTGCGCGTTCCAAATTGGGGAGCAAAGGGGATAAAAAAAATAATAAAAAAGAGAGAGTAATTTTCTGTATGGTAACAGAATGTATTTTGTCCTTACAACTGGACATCTAAACAAGGTATCAAATTCTGACAAATCTTATACAAAAACGTGAGAGATTTTTTTCATATAACCTAATAATTTTTCCCTAAACAGGATTTCCAGATGATGTGAATCCAGAAACTAAGGAAAAAGGTGGTCCCAAAGGCCCCGAACCAACACGATATGGTGACTGGGAGAGAAAGGGTCGTTGTATTGATTTTTAGATCACTGTGTTAAAAATAACCAAAGTTGATAATTTAAACATTTGAATTTGATTATCACTGTTCTGAGATACAAAAAGAAATGAAATAAGAAAGGGGTTATCTCCCTCCTTTAATGGTATCAGCCTATTAGTATTGGAGTACTACTTAAACTGTAAACCTTAGACTGTTCAGTCTTCAATGGGCAATTCAAAATTGTGACTTTATTTGTAATTATGGCAATCAATTTTTTTCCTATTGGAAATAGGACACAGTATAGTATTTGCACAGCCTGTCTGGTTTGTTCAAACAATAAATCTATTAAATCATAATAGATTTTTTTAGGCTTTGTAAGAGGCTACAGGACATCTATTTATTAGTATCATGTCATTAATCATCTTTGTTTTGTGAACAAAATATGAATAAACTACGTTTTTTGTTGTAACTCTAATAGTTATGAATTCTTCATATTTTCAGTGTTTCATCTGACTTTAATCTAGAAGGAATACAGAGAAGAGGTTGTACCATGTCAGCCTTAAAGCAGATAGGGGTTAAATGTATCATTTACACAGTGCACAACAGCAAGGCTGGAAGAGATAGGTCGTTCAGCATTTGAACCCTTGTAAAAATTTACCATGGTTTTACTGTATGTCTCTTAACTGTTGAGACTGTTTTATTTTGACAGCAACTTACAGTACAATACGTGGCTCAGGAAAGACCTCATTATAACATATGTCTTACATTTTTTGTATTAAAAATCAATGTCTTACATTTGTATTATTAATTACTTATTCAAAATTATTGAGAGGTGCATTTATTATATTAGCAAGAATTCAGCAAATCTACATATCATTTTAAATAATTTGTTAAATAACATTTCACTACAAGGATGAAAAAGTTAATAATTTCCAGAGACTTATGAAAAATGAATTTAAGACTAAAATTATAGTTCAGCTTTGAATTGGTTAAATAATAATACTCAATTGACACCAGAACAGATCTCACACCACACTAATAAAACAGGTGGTCAAGGTTTTCACTTTTGTGTTCACAAAAGGTGTGACCATCTATATTATTCACATTAATGTATTTAGAGTAGTGCATTACACTGGTAGGCTGAATTCTGTGCACAATTTTGAAATGTTTTTCATCAATGTATAGACTATTGTCAATAAGATATTCCAAATGGAATTTGTCCTCTTGTGAAAGTTGCATTTTGAGAATGTAATAATTGCTTAACAGAGAGATTTGTTTTTGACAAGAATGTCTGTCCCAATGGCTGTCCAATCTATGAAGCATACATACCTATGCAATAGAGCTGTTCATGTTGTAGTTCAAAAACCCGGAAGAGAATTCACCATGGGTTTTCTCTGGATTTTCTTAAGGGTTTTTATAATGGGGTTTTTGAATTTATGAGTAAAATAAGGTCTGTGGTAAAAATTACTTGACCATACATGGACGTTTTGTTATGAAAATTCAAAGGGAACCAGATACATTCTAAAATGGAGCCTAAAAGGTTAGTATCAAAATGCATAACGCAGTTGTACACAGGCGAGACAAAAGGCCATTTTTATGGATGTCTATGGAGGAGATGCATCCACATGCTGAATAAACAGTTTTTGAGAGGAAACATCTCATCACTTATTGAATTGACCGCCTGTCTGATAATCCTCAACATGTTTTACACTAAACAATCCTTTTGAGGTGAACTATGTGTGGAGATTACTATGATAAAATTGCTGTTTTATTAGAGATGTCGGAGAAGAGAATGAAGCGACACATTTACGTTATTAACACCAGCCTAGAGATTCTTTTATTACTGTCTCAAGCTCACAAAAATTGCATCAATTAATTAAAATAAGTGTTTGGTTTTAAAATATGATACATTTGGTACAATACTGTATATTATCTGATAAAAACTAAAATAAATTGAGATATGATTTTTCCTTAGGCATTTAAGATTCAACAATTAGACTTAAATAAATTGTAATGATTAAAATATTATATATGTAATTATATTATTGTATTGACTATTATGCGGTGTGTGCCCAATAATGCTGATATAAAATAATATACACTGGTGGCCAAAAGTTTGGAATAATGTACAGATGTTGCTGTTTTGGAAAGAGATTGGTATTTTCATTCACCAAAGTGGCATTTAACTGATCACAAAGTACAATCAGGACATTACAGATGTAAAAAAACATCACCATCACTATTTGAAAAACGTATTTTTTGATCAAATCTAAACATGCCCCATTTCCAGCAGCCATCACTCCAACACCTTATCCTTGAGTAATCATACTAAATTGCTAATTTGGTACTAGAAAAATCACTTGCCATTATATCAAACACAGTTGAAAGCTATTTGGTTCATTAAATGAAGCTTAACATTGTCTTTGTGTTTGTTTTTGAGCTGCCACATGCAATAGACTGGCATTTCTTAAGGTGAATATTAGGTAAAAAATGGCAAAAAGGAAACTGCTTTCTCTAGAAACCCATCAGTCAATCATTGTTTTGAGGAATGAAGGCTATACAATGCTAGAAATGGCCAAAAAAGCAGGCCACATGGGAAGAATTGCAAAGAAAAAGCCACTTTTGAAACAGAAAAACAAAAAGAAAAGGTTAGAGTGGGCAAAGAAACAGACATTGGACAACATCCATCCATCCATCCATCCATCATCAACCGCTTATCCTGTGTACAGGGTCGCGGCATTGGACAACATGTAATTGGAAAAGAGTGTTATGGATCTTAACAGCATTGAGCTTTTGTGGGATCAGCTAGACTGTAAGGTGCATGAGAAGGTCCGTTTTCGTTTTCATTGTTGATGGGTTTTAGGGGGGGGGGGGAATCGCCAAAGTGGATTGCGCAACCTTAAAGCCCAGGGCCCCCTGGGCAATCAAGGGCCCCCAGCACTGGCCCCATTGGCCTGGTCTGTAATCTATCCCTACCAGTGTCAATGGCAGGTGCATGCCAGTTAGAAATCTGTCAGACTTGCTGTGATGTCATGGTGACGTATACCAAAAAAGCAAGTTGGATTTTTCCAGTTGCGCAATCTGCAAGCATGTCTAGCTGATGACACAGCTTAATGCTCATTGGCTTAAACAACTGTGATGAAAAACAAATAATAATAAAAAAAGTACTGAAAACATGTAAGAGAAAAAAGAAAAGAAAAAGATAACTGGCCTGAAAAGACTGGACTACCAGCTTCAAAACAAAAATATGTGCCTGCCTTTTGCTGGTTTTACTGTGAATAAACCTGTCATACCAATAAAAAAGAAGCAGAAGAAGTAGAAAAAATAAAACATGTAAAATTTTAAAAGAAATACAATGTATGTAAAATACTGTGTCTGGCAATGTAACATATTATTATGGTGACTATGTATAAATACCTCTTGTTCGTATGGCATTGAAGGAATAAAAACCAACCGTGGTGTTTCGAAATCTCTAATATCATGTTTTATGTGTATAAATCATATGTGAATATTCCCAACACTGTGATGAACAGTGCGATCTCTGGTTGGGAGAAATCATATTTCTGAAATATCTAAAATAGGTGTCTTTTTTAACTAGAAATGAATGGAAAGACACGTCTTATGGGGAAAATGATATAACATGTACATTGAGTGTTTTTTTTCATCGTATTTATTTTCATTTTAAAGCAACATAATTTAAATTATATCCACTTTACCAGCAACAGCGCATGAACGTGAATTCCACGATATCTGACTTTTCTCGAAGGTGTCTGATCCAGTACGAGAAGTGAGAATTGTCCGACTTGACAGCACTTATTTCACTCCTCCCCTGACTACAGTCGTCTACTCTCGTCTACTTTCAAGCGAGACGTTTGGCAGCAAACGAGCCTATTGGTAAAAGCGTGGAGGTCGATATCTCTGCATAATTCGTTCATCTCAAACGAGCCTAATATCCCTGAGAGAACCCATGGCGAATTAGACTTCCGGGTTCGCCTACAAATTGACGTCACGGCTGAACAGCTCTATGACGTAAATGTTTTAGTGGGAACATAGTTTTGTCTTGAAATATAAGTATAATTTTTCATTTTATAAATACATAAAAATAAAATAAAAATGACTCAAGCGAATGCTTTGATTAATCAAAACGGGTTTGTTTTTGTTAATTTTAAATACATTTTAGTTAGCTCACCGTACCTTTTATGTCTCCGTTTCCGGTTCCGGTCAGTTCCACCAATCTGCCATATTCCGCCGATCTGTCTCAAGTCAGCCGCCTCTCCGCCGCCGTGAGTCCATCGTAGTTTCATTTATTGGGTGATGGTCTTCAATCTATCACGGTCCAGTTTAACAGAGTGACTTGGTGGAAAGGCCGGTAATTTTATTCAGAGACTTTGACAGGAAACGGGCAGAGATGACGACGCGATCGGAGAGGGAAAAGGCTCAGAAACTGAACGAGCAGCATCAGGCCATTCTGTCCAAAATGCTGAGAGAGGATGATAACAAGTACTGCGCCGACTGCGAAGCCAAAGGTGAGATGATCACACTATTAAACACTCCTGAGATGCTTTGATCACCTGTACAGGAAGTCTGTGGCGTTGGAGTTTCAGTACACACTCTATGGCTGTTCAGGATTCTCATGGTTTATGGACCAGAGTCAGTCAGAGAGGAAAGCGACGACTTTGTGTCAAAATGTAGTGAACAGCTCATCTAGACAGCGTTTTTGGGCATCAAAGGCGCATTTGAACGTTCGAATGTGATGATGCCCAAAATGCTGTCTAATGTTCTAGTCGCTACTATGATGCCCAGAAGTGCTGTTTAGAAAGGCGGCTCACTGGGTTTATCACTATTGAGCCATGTGTCCTTGATCAAAATCATTATTTATGTATGAATGGAAAACCAGTCTGGAGTTGAAGTGATCAGCTGGTCTGATATACTGTGTCATACTGATGTTTCACTGGTTCAGGTGTGATGTCAGAGTTGCTGGTGTATAAACCCTGTATATTAGTACCTCCCAGTCTTAGTTCACTGAAACAAGTATGACAACTTTGATGACCTAAATGAGAAAGTGGTTATTGTAGACAACATCTCTGTATGGTTTGGTTAACATAGTTACATGTTTACTAAGGGTTCACCCCAATAGAGATCATAGTACACACAGTATATCCAGAATTGATGCTGTACCATTAAGAAATAAAAAAATAAATAATCTTAACTATATATTGTAAATGTGATTTTGGTTTGTAACCTCCAGGCATTTCATGACATTTAATCATTAAATGTCTTAAAGGGTCTCATCATTTACTCGCCCTCATGCCATCCCAGATGTGTTTGACTTTCTTTCTTTTAAAGAACACAAATGAAGATTTTATTTGAGGAATAGTTCAGCTCGGTAGGTCAATACAATGCAAATTAATGGGTGCCAGAACTTTGTAGGTCCAGAAAGTACATAAAGGCAGAATAAAAGTAATCCAGAAGACTCCAGTGGTTAAATCCATGTCATAAGTGATATATGTGGGTGAGAAACAGATCAGCATTGCTTCTGAAGACATGGATTTAACCACTGGAGTCTTCTGGATTACTTTTATTCTGCCTTTATGTGATTTTTAGACCTTCACATTTCTGGTCTCTGTTCACTAGCTGAAATATTCTTCTAAAAATCTTTATGTTATGTTGAAGAAAGAAAGTCATACACATGTGAGATGGCATGAGTGTGAGTAAATGATGAGAGAATTTTAATTTTTGGGTGAACTATCCCTTCAATGTAATATTGTGTAGTTTGCAAAGCAAGCTGATGCCACATCGCTGATGTTATCAGTAGCTGTTCATGTGTGCAGTCTATCTTGTGTTTTTAATTAAGGGAACTTGTTCACTTAAGATGCTCATGCATATTTCATTGTAGCTGTTAATTCCTCCCATGGAACGCTGGATTCATTTTATTGTGTAAATATGGGAATTTATTGTGAAAAGAATCAAAATGGCAGTTTATTTCATTATTGTTACAAATACAAAACATGACAATGTGAAGGCTTTGTCAGACATGATCAATTCAGCACTTTTAATCATAGATGTCAATCGCCTCTAGGCATCAAACAGGTTCCTTGACTGCCGAACTGTTCAGTACATTACGTAGCCTAGTTGTTACAACGTAAAGCCTACGATTGGTATACTTGTGTAAAAATCAAATGAAATCACTTTATTGTCACACTACAGTGTACACGAGTGCAACAGTAGGTGAAATTCTTGTGTGCAGTTCCGAATAACATAGCAGTCATGACAGTGACGAGACATAAACCACTTTACAATAAACAACATATTTACAAAACAATTTACATAACAAATGTACACATACTTACACAACAATTTACATAACAAATGTACACAATACACACAATGTAGAATACACATACACTAGATACGGGTATAAATATATATAAACACTAATTGAATTGGGAGAATATATTGACAGAGTGAGGATTAATAAAGTGCAGTGCTGATTGTTGATCGTGAGAGATCATGTGTTCAAAAGTCTTATTGCTTGTGGGAAGAAGCTGTCATGTAGTCGGGTGGTGCGGGTTCTGATGCTGCGATACCGCCTGCCTGATGGAAGCAGTGAGAGCAGCCCATGACTCGGGTGGCTGGAGTCTTTGATAATCCTCCGAGCTTTATTCACACACCGTCTGTTATATATATCCAGGAGGGAGGGAAGCTCACCTCCGATGATGTTTCTGGCAGTTCGCACCACCCTTTGCAGGTCTTTGCGGTTGTGGGCGGTGCTATTGCCGTACCAGGCGGTGATGCAGCCAGTCAGGATGCTCTCTACAGTACTGGTGTAGAACCGTGTGAGGATGTGGTGGTTCATTCCGAACTTCCTCAGCCGTCTCAGGAAGAAGAGGCGCTGGTGAGCCTTCTTCACAACGGCCTCAGTGTGGACGGACCATGTGAGTTCCTCAGTAATGTGGACACCGAGGAACTTGAAGCTGCTGACTCTCTCCACCGGTGCTCCATTAATGGTGATGGGGCTGTGTTCTCTGTCTTTCTTCCTGAAGTCCACCACAAGCTCCTTGGTTTTACTGACGTTGAGGAAGAGGTTGTGCTCCTGACACCAGCGCGTCAGAGTGTGCACCTCCTCTCTGTAGGCCGTTTCATCATTGTCAGTGATCAGACCTACAACCGTCGTATCGTCAGCAAACTTAATGATGGCATTGGAGCTATGTGTCGCCACACAGTCATGTGTGTAAAGGGAATACAGGAGTGGGCTGAGAACACAGCCCTGCGGGGCTCCAGTGTTGAGGGTCAGTGATGAGGAGATGTTGCTGCCCATTCTAACCACCTGACGTCTGCCTGACAGGAAATCCAGGATCCAGCTGCACAGCGAGCTGTTTAAGCCCAGAGCCCGGAGTTTCTCATCAAGCTTGGAGGGCACTATGGTGTTGAATGCTGAGCTGTAGTCTACAAACAGCATTCTCACATACGTGTTCCTTTTTTCCAGATGGGAAAAAATACCAAAATATTGCGTTTTCATTTCCTCACAATTGTTTCAAATAGGGATGGAACAATACAATTTTTCCTCTTCTGATTCCAATACCTGAACTATCAGTATCGTCCGATGCTGTTGTTGTTTTTTCTCTTATTGAGTTTACATCACTTCAGCATAAACATCTATAATTCACTGTGTGGAACTGATTGGGAGTACTCCGTGTAAAGAAACAAAAACCTCTAGCAATACATTATTTCATTATAAAAAACAAAACAAAAAACAGTTACATAAGAGCATGTGCAAAACTTTGTTAACTAATCTGTAGGATGCAGCAGCAAATATAACAGTAATTCCAGTGAAAGTCTTCAGTAGAAAAGTAGCCAGTTCTCTACATATTTTAACTTGTATCTGAACTTATAAATGGTTTCAGAGTTCTCTCTCTATCATTGATTGAGTTTTCAATAGAAATTGGAACCTAGTTTGTTTTATTGTAATTTCTATTAATAATAATAATAATTTTATTATACATTTAGGTTGCAATTTCTTAAGGCTTTTATTTTGAAAGTCCGGTGTGGAGCGCTGCATGAAATTTGTGTTTGAGTGTTTGTTTGTAGGCTAATTCGCAGTAGTGTAATACACTTTTCATTCAACATCTGGTAAAATGGTGCTGTTTTCAATGCATGTTTTAGGTGGACTGAACTATTGATCATCTACATCTGAGATGAAGTTTGTGTGGAACGACCACGTATTGCACTAAGCAGCACATCACAAGCCTCTGTGTGTTTATATGTGTGTTTGTTTCGGCAGAGTGGTGCTCATTCAGTAAAGCGTGGCGCCAAAGACTACTTAGCTGTGCTTGCTGACTGTATATTGATTATTAAACACAGCCTTTTGCAATTCACAAAGGTTTTGAATGACTGTAAGAGCCTAAAAAAAGCACGAGTTTTATGTACTACTATAATGGTGATTTGAAGGTTAATTATGCCATTATTTGAGCTTGGCAGTAACGTCAATTACCAACACGTGGTATCAGATTTGGATCGGGCTCGTCGGACCGATACCCGATTCGGGTAAAAACTTCAGTATTGGACCCGATACCGATCCAGGTGTCTTATCGGTGCCATCCCTAGTTTCAAAGCTTCCTCTTCATGCACATGCCTAAACTCTTATAGAATAGTACTCAGTACCCATTAATTTCCCTTGATATTATGCAAGATCACAAAGGCAGATCTTTTTGTTTCTGTCTTTAAATTCTGTTATAATCACTTATCTGTTTAACCATTGAAGTCTAATATCTCCATGCAGATCAGACCTTACTCCAGGCTCAGTGAGGAAGTCTTGTTGTCTTTTGATGAAAAACCTCCTATGTTGTATATCTGAGAATAAGGCTGAAGGCAGTCATGAGCTCTGCACAGTCCCAGGCCACCACCTTCTCAAGCTCTCCTCTCAGCTTTCTGAACCAGACAAGTTTCTTTCACATTGTGCTCTTTGGTGTCTTAAGTTCAGCCACACCTCACTGCTCCTATTGCCTGGCATCTTTCTGCTTTTCTCTTTCTCTGTTGCTGCGTCTTGATTCACCTACTTGTACTATGCCCTTAAAGTATGTAGGCTACTTTTGTTATGGAAAAACACACACGTTTGAGTGTGTAGAAAAAAATGTGCACAAGTATTGAGACAAACTACATTGCCATAAAATTGCATTTTGAAAACGCAGACCCTTTGGTCGCATTATTATGTGCATCCTGTCACTGTACTGACCTGTCAATCAACCTGTTACATTTATCAATACATTCACGCTCCTTGTTTCATTTTTACAATCATTCATTTATTATTCCTCAATCCGTGTATGCTATCCTATAATGCTTCCTACCATATTGAAGAGAACAAGCAGCATGTCGATGAAGATCTGTCACAGGTCTTTCGTGTGGCGATCCACTGATGTTTTACATTTATGCATTTGGCAGACGCTTTTATCCAAAGTGACTTACAGAGCACTTATTACAGGGACAATCCCCCCGGAGCAACCTGGAGTTAAGTGCCTTGCTCAAGGGCACAATGGTGGTGGCCGTTGGGTTCGAACCAGCTTCTGATTAACAGCCCTGTTCTCTAGCCACTACGCCACCACCACCTCAGTTTTACATATGATGCATGCAGTAATGTGTAATCAAAATGGTGTTGAAACCTTTCCTTAAAGATTATTTTCAAGAGAGAAACCACAAGAGCATCCACAATATGCAAAACAAATACAGTAGATGGACATAAAAGCATGCAGGTAAGATGATAATAATGATTAATCACTCAAACCGTTTTCTGTTCACTGTGTAAATGGAGCAGCTGATCATTTGCAACGTATAAGCCCATCAGTGTGTTTCTCCTATAGCAAGAACAAAGAAGTTTCTTTTGACAGTATTCAACCATGAAACTTATGTGAAGAAACAGTTATGAACTGATGAAGCACTGTCAGTCTTACCACTTTGGTTGTTTCCTCACATTTCACAATTGTTGTTCTGAAGCTAATCTTCCGTTGAGCTAGGGATTGTGGGCAATATTAGCCTGCACAGACCCACACATTGAAAATCTACCAGAAGTAGTAGACCATCTTGGCAACTTTGGCATACGTTTTTAAACATACTATTATTTGAGACATAGCCACAGTTGTTTTTTTATCTGTGGTCATTTTGACTAGAGATGCACCGATCGACCGGCCAGGGACCGGAATCAGCCGGTTTTCCGCATGCTCGGCCCGGACCGGTGACCGGCCGGTCAGTCTCACGCCTTTCCGATTCCGAGCCAGTCCGTTTTGTTGCCAGCAGCGCAGGCAGTAACGTCACAGCCGCATGGAAACATGACATTGGCGTGGAAGATCTTCACTGTGAGTGAAAAATACATAAAGTTCGCAATTTGTAAGGCTAAAGTAAACCGTGGGGAACCACCATGATAACGTTCGGAACAACAAACCTAATTAGACACTTAAAACACCCTCACCCAGCTGAAAATACCACTTTTAAAAAAGAAGCTAAAAAAGTTAAGCGGCTAAAGCTACCCAGAGCTCAGAGCCAGCCAGAAGTCAGCAGCCTCTCCTATCTTTCCTTGGTATGAGAAGCGAAAATATCAAAGGAATTACGAGGAAAATTATGGAATTCATAGCCCTGGATGACCAGCCGTTCTCCATAGTGGAGGACAGAGGGTTCAGAAATCGGATAAATTTCCTCGATACAGAGTAGGTGGTACTTTCCGACGTCCTGTTGCCCGAGTGGTTGAATCTCGTGTCATGTCACACATGCAGCCTGTTACCTGTCAACATTTGGGTACACAAATCCGGGAGTGGAAGTGGGGTGCTGGATGGCAGAGGCAGGCTAAATACATATAAATTGTGCCGTTGTGATTTAATGTGCTGAGTAACGTAATTTTTCCCACGTGTCCGATATTAAAATCAGTGCGACACACTTTGCAAAAGGTGTGGGGATATGAAATTAAATGCTTTCGTCCATCTTTTGTTAAATTTACGTGTGTGTGTGTGTGTGTGTGTGTGTGTGTGTGTGTGTGTGTATTTTTTTTTTCCGTTGGAGCACCAGCTGAGTCTCCTCCAATCTACCGGTGATGCTTGATTCAACATCTCGCGTCTACTGCCTGCACAGATTTCAACAGAGCAGCTGGGTTTTGGTTGCCAGGTTGAGGTCACAAATGATTAGAAATGTGTATGGTGCGTCGATTGTGTGAGTAGGATGCGTTTCATACAAGATCTGGCAACTGGACAACCTTGGAATAATATATTGATGTGATTATTCATATGACGTGGTTTGGGCCATACAAATTACAGGAGTTTCCCGGGAGAAATAACAAAACGGGAGGGGGATGGGAGATGGGTGTGAAATACGGGAGACTGCCGGGAAAAACGGGGGTGAGTGTTGACAGGTATGGTTACAAGCCGATCCCGAAGCAGCAATCAGTTTTACCTCTGATATTTGGACATCTAACGTAAGCTTAATGTCAATGTTGTGAGCGTATTGGACACTTGTTAGACGAGTAGAAAATAGAAAAGGGTCCATTTATAAAAATAGTGAAAAATGACATCTGTTTTCTTATATAAAGCAACTCATTTGCAGTTAATTGTTATTTCTACCTCTTTCCAGTCACAGAGCACTTTATATATCAGAAGTCAGAGAAGATCCTGTAACTTTGTTTGGGGGAAATTGTAATGTTTAATAATTTATTTTATTATGAAAATTAAATTTTGCATTGAAGAAAGGTAGATTTTGTTTGTATATGCGGTCAATAGTTCTTAGAAAGAAAATCGGAATCAGAAAAAAATCGATATCGGCAGGTCACGCTTCGGCCAAGAAAATTGCAATCGGTGCATCTCTAATTTTGACTTTTGTTTTGTGTTGAAACTGACTCCACATCGTTGCAGCATTCAGAGATTGCCATGACCTTCTGTCTTTTTAGGTAAAAAGGAAAGCAGTAAATGGGGATGGAGAGTGTGGCACTGCAGGAACTGCTGTTTTTGTTGATCGATGTGACTTAATAGAAGGGATCGATCAGACATGACTGAGCACAGTGTGTCCAGAAGCTTTTATTTACTTTGTTCAGTGCTGCTCTCACACTGCCTGATGCCACTATACTATTCGATTCAATATTGATTCATATGGGTATATTTTGTTTACAATGTCCATTTTGCTTTCATATGAAGGAAATTATCTCCGCTAATGCTGTTATCAATTTGAAAATATAATTTTTACAAATAGTTTTCATAAGTTTTTCATCATATTGGTCACATTTTTAGCTCTTGAACATTTTTCAAATTGAGTGTATTCCATCAATAAATGTCTTGAAATTGCATGTATTATATTGCATATGCAGTATCTTACAAAAGTGAGTACACCCCTCACATTTTTGTAAATATTTGATTATATCTTTTCATGTGACAACATTGAAGAAATGACACTTTGCTACAATGTAGTGAATGTACAGCAAGTTTCTTTAGTGCATCTGTGCTATCTGTGCTATGTGTGATTAGAATTAAATGTTTCTTTATCTGCTGTTTTTAATCAACACCTGTCTGTAAAGAACAGATAGGGTTTTAAAGGGGTCATGATTGAAATGCTCTGTTGTCTGGCACTTTAAGACATCAATGTAAATTTCCGCTGTTGTGATTGGCTAACGTCATCAGCCCTTCCAATACAGGCCTATTTGAATCACAATCTGAAGAAATTGAACAAACCACACTCACAACACAACATTATTAAACTACATTTCAGAGATAACACATACTGCACACCCAACACATTTCTTCTGAATGTATCAAACTGTTCACTCAAGCACAGAATAAACTATCAAACAGTCATGATGTATGAAATATTCATGAATGAAATTGGTTATTATTTTTTTTTTTTGTTCAATAGTCCAATTTTAACTGTCCATCTTTCAATAACATCTTGAATCATATTGTGACAAGCAATCAACACTGAAATCTTCTTAATACTCAATCATAATACAATACAAAGTGATGTTGGGTGCTTCAACCATCTTCATCAGACCAAAGTGTCTTCACATCTCACATTTTCCTGGTTTGTTTACACACAGGACTGCATGTGTTTCTCCCAGTCAGTGGCAGCAGCTGAATGAGATGTTTTTAAAAGTTGTACTTGTACCACTCTTCAAATGCTTGCCTATCAATGGTGTTGTGTGGAAATGCATTAATACAATCAAAGACCAACAATTATAAATAGCACAGATGGATGCAAAAACAGTCCAGAACAACAGCAAGACAATGCGCAGCGGAATGAAGCACAATGGGGGATCCATTTTAGAGTTATAACTTGACATTGCAACTTTTTAAAGTGGCATGAGTTGGATGATAACAGTCAAAGCTGTTCTTCTTGTTCATGTTTATGTAAAAAAACATTTAAACCCAGACAGGCATCTAAAGGTGTCCTGTGTAAGTAAATTTTGGATGAATCTCCACATCTGTGTGACTGACTCATCACCAGTGGGCGGGGACAAGGGTACAATGACAAAAAAATAGGCATTGATGTCTTGCTGAAGAGGCAGTCATTTGCAGATGTATTTGTTCCTTGTGACGTCTGAAGTTCCACGAATTCCAAATGAGCCATTTTAGCAGCTTGGTTTAAATAAATGCTCTTGTTCTATTGAGGAAGTTTTCAGTTCTGAAACTTCCAGTATGTGTTTATAGTACAATGACCTCTTATATGCCAAACAATCAAGGAACATTTTATTCCTCCTGTCATGACCCCCTTAAAAAAGACATGATTCTGTGACATATGGATTGCAAGGACCAATTTTATGACACAGAATGTAAAACAACTTTTACTCTCAACAGTCAGTGAAGAGGTCTCGGTGCTGAATTTACGACACAATCACTGGTGAGAGATATCTGAAAGTTTACCAGCCAGTGGCTAATCCCAGATATTTTTTTCAGGCACAAATTTTGGCCGCATATGGTAGTGATTCACTTGCGTTGTTGAGGGTTGCCACATAGAGTACAAGATTGATCTTGAGATTTAAGAATTGATATTGAGGTCATTCAAACAAAAATTGTGATGCATCAGAAAATAAATATTTTTCTATTATTATATTCTATTGTGAAATATGCCTTCAATCATTATTTTTTGCATACCTGTGTTTGCTTACAGTGAAAATCCCCTGCTGATTTTGTACGTTTGTCCACTGACAAAGAAATGATCCATCTATAATTTTAATGGTAGGTTAATTTGAACAGTGAGAGACAGAATAACAACAAAAAAATCCAGAAAAACGCATGTCAAAATGTTATAAATTGAATTGCATTTTAATGAGGGAAATAAGTATTCGACCCCCTCTCAATCAGAGATTTCTGGCTCCTAGGTGTCTTTTATACAGGTAACGAGCTGAGATTAGGAGCACACTCTTAAAGGGAGTGCTCCTAATCTCAGTTTGTTACCTGTATAAAAGACACCTGTTCACAGAAGCAATCAATCAATCAGATTCCAAATTCTCCACCATGGCCAAGACCAAAGAGCTGTCCAAGGATGTCAGGGACAAGATTGTAGATCTACACAAGGCAGGAATGGGCTACAAGACCATCGCCAAGCAGGTTGGTGAGAAGGTGACAACAGTTGGTGTGATTATTCGCAAATGGAAGAAACACAAAATAACAGTCAATCTCCCTCGGTCTGGGGCTCCATGCAAGATCTCTCCACGTGGAGTTGCAATGATCATGAGAATGGTGAGGAATCAGCCCAGAACTACACGGGAGGATCTTGTCAATGATCTCAAGGCAGCTGAGACCATAGTCACCAAGAAAACAATTGGTAACACACTACGCCGTGAAGGACTGAAATCTTGCAGTGCCCGCAAGGTCCCCCTGCTCAAGAATGCACATGTACAGGCCTGTCTGAAATTTGCCAATGAACATCTGAATGATTCAGAGGAGAACTTTGTGAAAGTGTTGTGGTCTGATGAGACCAAAATCGATCTCTTTGGAATCTGCCTATGACCCTAAAAACACCATCACCACCATCAAACATGAAGGTGGAAACATTGTGCTTTGGGGGTGTTTTTCTGCTAAGTGGACAGGACAACTTCACTGCATCAAAGGGACGATGGACGGGGCCATGTACCATCCAATCTTGGGTGAGAACCTCCTTCCCTCAGCCAGGGCATTGAAAATGGGTCGTGGATGGGTATTCCAGCATGACAACAACCCAAAACACACGGCCAAGGAAACAAAGGAGTGGCTCAAGAAGAAGTACATTTAAGGTCCTGGAGTGGCCTAGCCAGTCTCCAGACCATAATCCCATAGAAAATCTGTGGATGGAGCTGAAGGTTCGAGTTGCCAAACGTTAGCCTCGAAACCTTAATGACTTGGAGAAGACCTGCAAAGAGGTGTGGGACAAAATCCCTCCTGAGATGTGTGCAAACCTGGTGGCCAACTATAAGAAACGTCTGACCTCTGTGATTGCCAACAAGGGTTTTGCCACCAAGTACTAAGTCATGTTTTGCAGAGGGGTCGAATACTTTATTTCCCTCATTAAAATGTAATTCAATTTATAACTTTTTTGATATGTATTTTGTTGTTATTCTTTCTCTCACTGTTCAAATTAACCTACCATTAAAATTATAGACCGATCATTTGTTTGTCAGTGGGCAAACGTACAATATCAGCAGGGGATCAAATACTTTTTTCCCGTCACTGTATATGCACATAGTGAAATTGGTTTGCCCTCCAGATCGTTAGATATCCCAGACTTTATCTTTGTGTGTGAGCGTGTGTAACATGCCTGTTTTCGGTCGATAAGAGGCTCTGTTTTTTGGCAGGTCACCAAGGTTAGTGCGGTGGGGTGAAGACTGCTTTCAGTGAGGTCAAACATTTCAGGAAAATCTCTATTGACTGTTCAGTTTACTGTTAGAAGGTATTAACATGTTTTTGTGAGTGTTTGTGTATAAAAAGGACAAAAATAAACAACAAAGCAACTGCCCTAACCAGGAGCAACGTTCAGTGGAGGAAAACACCATTCTGGTCCACGTCCACACTAATCCATTTTCATTTCAGAACTCTGTTTTAGTTTAATAGCGTAATCGGTCTCCAAAGTATGTGGCAGTCTCAGTTGACAGTGGAGGAAATTACCACTTCAGTGTGGATGAGATGTATATGCTGTATGTTGCAAAATCAGTGCGTTTTCAATCGAAAACCTATTGTGGAATTGGCCTTAGTTTTGATGCTAATTCAGATTGTGTTGTTGTGAAGCCTACATTTTTGATGCACAATTTATCTCTGATTTTATTTGCATCCAATTAAGCATAATGGTAAGTCACAGAGAGGAGAAACGGGTCTTTTTTTAAGTTAGATTTTAAGATGAAGGCATTATGACTGATGCTTAGATGACATGACTTTAATAATCTTGCTTTCATCTATTAATATATAACATTGTCTGTCTTTGTCAGTTTGTTGTACTGTATATGTTTGTTGTATTTACTTTGCGAGTTCATGTCTCTTTTTCACTACATTTTATTATAGATGCCACTGTGCATGTGTATCTTCTATATATGTGTGTAAAGTGAAGAAATTTGTGAATGATGGGCACTTGAATATTGCTGAAATCTGCTGTGATTTTATAAAATTCTGTAGGCACAGATACTGGGAAGGCTTCTGGACAGGTGAAGTAATGAGTAATGATCCAGTCATAACTGCAGGCCTCTAGACACCAGACAAGAGTACTGAAGTGTGTCTGTGTGTCCATCCTGATTTAAGTGCTGATGTACGTGTATTGGTTTTTGCGTTGTGTCTGGCAATTGGAGAGTGTTGAGAGCAGTGTCTGTTCGACAGTCTCTTCATCCTTTACTTCCCCTGTGCACATGGACAGACAGGATATATGCTCGGGTACTCCCTCCTGTGTGCTCTCTCTCTTTCATTTATGGAGATAAGCATTGTTGAAAGGTCTTATATTGACAGCCATATTTTAGAACTGTAAGAAAAAAAAAATCTGCGTTTAGTTTTTTGATTTAAAGCTGTCACTTTTATCTTGTTCAGTGGGGGTTGTAAGGTCATGTTCTCAGTAAAGCAGCTTTGGAATTCTATTTATTGTGAAAGCGCTATATTAATATATTTGACTTTAATTGAAAAAGTTAAATCCAAACATTAATAGTGAAAATAAAATGGGTAAGAAAAGAGAAACACCAAGCTTAATACAAAAATATTTTTTGGAGATAATATTCTACACATTATTTCAATAATTTATATGGGCTTTAGTACAATAACAATATAAAAGCCAATTATTTAATTTCACTAGCATGTTATTTTAATATATATAATATTACACTAACTACTTTTTCTCACAGTAAAATTGGTTCTAAAGGCATTTAAAGCTGCCTTTATATTTCTGAAAGGGGGTCCTGCATAAAGATATCATAATCCAATAAGGTCCTTGGCATCAAAAAGTTTGAAAACACCCGGTTTAGGTGACGCACAGAATAGACTTTCTTTTTAAAATATATTTGTTGATGCATTCTAGAAATGTCTTGGAGCAGCTGTGCCTTTACTTTGGTTGGATTCTCAGCTTCTGACACACACACATTTTGAGGAGTCTGACGTACTTGGGCTATGTCTAAACATGCTAACTGTCTTGCAGTTATTGGGAAAGTAAGCATGTTATTTCTTTATAATAAAATAGTGATTTCATTATTACATGCCAAAAACAGCACATATTGCATTCAGAACCCCTGACTTGTTCTCTAGAGATTTCTATAGTCTTTGACATCTCACAAAATATGCATCTTTTTCATTTCTTTCCATTTTCTACACTGATGGTGAAGGAAAATCTGCAGAATGGATTTAAATATTGTAAAATGTGTTTAATGAAGCTTAGAGTACTCATTTTGGTAGCTGAACACATTATCAAATTATTTAAAAATATAGTTCACCCAAAAATTTTAATTGTCATAATTTACTCACCTGCATGTCAATCTTTCCAAATCTTACTTTCTGGAGCTCAAAATAGCAGAATGTACAAGCTGTTCTTTTCCATACATTGAAAGTGGAGTGGACCAAATCATTGTTTTTACCTCCAATTGTGTGCCTTTAAAAAGAAATTCAAAGACACTACCAATTTTAGGACATAAGGACAGAAAGAAATCTAATCCAGGACTTTATTTTGCCCAGATATTAGCCTGCTGTTTTACATAATGCTCTGCCAGTTGGAGTGGTTTCAGTTAGGCCGGTATTTTGTTCTGCTTTCTAATGCTTTTCAGACATATTTCATTCCACTCACAGCAAGAAAAAAATGGCTCGCATCCACATGTCAATGTGGAGCCTGTGACTGCTGAGACTGCGATGTGTGTTTGCCGGTGATCGCTCAAGTCGGGGCCAGTGATTTAGTGCATTTGAGTGTCTGATCAGATGGAAATGGAGCAGGAGGACAGACACAAGCCGTCTCACTATTGGCACTTGCTCCTAGAGCTGGCAGAGATGATTTGAAGATATTTTCACCTGTCCTTCAAATCATGCACAGCTGCTAGATGTGACCGAATTTGGTACAAGTTAACGTCAAAATGATCTCACTAGTAGAGCGAGAGAGTCTCTACACTTGGATACAACTCAATTTTAAAAGGGTCAACATAGTATGGTATAGCTCATTTTTTATGTGTCACAGGACTTAAAATATATCTGCCTTCTCAAGGAATCAATGGTGTTTTTAAGTGTCTGGCAAGATAACAGCATGTATTATTACCATGTGGATTACACTCCTCAGTATGTTTTTAATGCCTTTCTCTAGTTTGTCAGCAGGTGGTGCAAGTAAGATGTTTCTTCTTTTACTTCTTCAGTATAAATATGTGGTTAAGTTGTTACAGGAATTATGTTAATTGAGTGTTTGGCTTACTTCTCCTTTGCTGAGTGGATGAAACTAAGTTGCTGCTGAATAAAGGAGGGGTTTTAGCCTTTTGTGTGTCTGGCAGAGAATAATTTGAGCGCAGCTTGTGTCTTTCTTTGACAAAGAGCATTTTGCAGAGTCTAGGGCTACGGGTGTTGTGCATACTGTGCAGTATATACTGTATGTTATGTTTTTTTAAATAGGAAGTGAAACAATATGCAAGATGGAACGATAAACATTTTAAACAGTAGTATGTTAGGCCTATATTTTAGCATACAATATTAGAATGTAGCGTACAATAGTATTTTTAATTTCTTATCCAGTTGTTAAAAACCAAACATAAATTGGACAATTCTAACATAAATGCTAATTGTTGATTATTTCCCTTGAAACTGTAATTGCAGTGATTAATTTCAATTGATAGAAATTGTCACTCTTATTGATAATATAGTGCTACAATATCTGAAGAATATTTATGTACATGTTGCTGTTTTGAAGGAATAGTCGGGGTTCAATACAAGTTAAGCTCAAGCGACAACATTTGTGGCATAATTTGTGGCATAATGATTAACACTAATTATTTCGACTCGTCCCTCATTTTCTTTTAAAGCAAAAATCGGGGGTCTGTTTAGCTTAGCAAGTAAAGACGCTGACTACCACACCTGGAGTCACAAGTTCGAATCCAGGGCATGCTGAGTGACTCCAGCCAGGTCTTCTAAGGAACCATATTTGGCCCGGTTGCTAGGAAGGGTTGAGTCACCTGGGGTAGCCACCTCGTGGTCGCTATTATGTGGTTCTCGTTCTCGGTGGGGCACGTGGTGTGTTGTGCGTATATGCCGTGGATAATAGCGTGAAGCCTCCACATGCGCTATGTCTCTGTGTTAGCGTGCTCAACAAGCCACGTGGTAAGATGCATGGATTGACGGTCTCACATGCAGAGGCAACTGAGATTCGTCCTCCACCACCCGGATTGATGCAAGTCACTATGAGGACTTGGTGTGCGTTGGGAATTTGGCATTACAAATTGGGGAGGAAAAAAGAACAAACAAAAATCGAGGTTACAGTGAGGCACTTAATGGACATTAATAGGGACACTTTTGGAGGGTTTAAAAGCAGAAATGTGGAACTTGTAATTTTACAAAAGCACCTCAAATATTCTGTTAACTTTTCATTTGAGCTGTAAAGTTGTTTAAATCGTAATTTTTATGGTCAATTTAGTTTCACTGTGGTTCCAAAGCTTCTTTTCGAGTGTCCGGTGATTTCATTGCACAAACATATTTTACTGTAGAATGTCTTTCTTTAACTAATCAATATTCCAGAGAGCTATGTAGTAATAATAATAAAGAAAGAATATCTTTTCCTCAAAAGATGAATCCTTAGTTCCACGCTGTACAACTCTCATATAACTCTTACCAGTAGGGTGCAGCACAGCACAGCTTAAAACTGATGTGAACCAGATGGACTGTCTCTGTTCAGGTCTTGCACCTAAATGACTCTGGCTTCTTAGCTGCAGGTCAGTCTCCCAAACTTGCTTTTCACACCATATTACGAGACCGCTGGGGAAGTTAAAGGTTGTTCTTAGAGGTCACAATGAGTCGGCTTTTCTCTGCTTTTCTCTCATGTTCACTCCCAGTCTTTGCTCTCCTTTCCACTTGACAGAACAGCCACTGTGGTGAGACCTTTACCCCCCAATGCTCTCTCCCTTCCCTGAACTGTCAGAAAACACACACACACACACACACACACACACACACACACACACACACACACACACACACACACACACACACACCCCTCAGTCTCTGTCAGATGTCTTTCTCCTACTAGGCTGGAATAGAAGACTCTAATTTCATGCTCTACTAGTCTTCTCTCTGTGAGGCCGAACTCAACTGTCTGTTGGACTCCACTGCCAGTTTTGAGATGATGTGTGTATGTGAGTTCTCGTACCATAGAAGACTGGCAGAGCGGAGCTTTTCTTTGAACAGGAAGTGTTTTTTTCTGTAATGAAGGAATTGTTTCTCTCAGGATCCCTGTGTCTGGCTTTATTCTTTAACTGAAGTCTTAATTTATTTCGGGGCTTTGTAGAGTATGTTGTCACATGGTATCTGCTGTTGAGAGCTCATGCCGATGAAGGTCTTGATGAATTTTGTGTGTCTGTCTCCACTTTGTGTTGATTTTCAGGTCTGTAAAATCAAAGTGCTTGTACTGTTTTATAAAGATGTATCACCAAAAAATTAAAACTCTGTCATTATTTACTCACCCTCATGTTGTTTCAAAGCCATATTACCTTTTCTTCCATGGAACACAAAAGGAGATGTTAAGCAAATAGGCAGCTTTACTTACTATTCAGTTCCATTGAACTCCTCTTCCTGGCTGGGCAATAAAAATGATAATAAAAGGTATGTCTCACTAAAAACTGGAGTGGTGGTGTCGTACTGGGCTAAAGCACTATACTGTTAATCAGAAGGTCCCTGGTTCGATCCCCACGGCCACCACCATTGTGTCCTTGAGCAAGGCACTTAACTCCAGGTTGCTCCGGGGGGATTGTCCCTGTAATAAGTGCACTGTAAGTCGCTTTGGATAAAAGTGTCTGCCAAATGCATAAATGTAAATGTAAAATCGCAAGCATTTCAGCAAAGTTATACACACAACTAGCTAACTGAATCACAGTCATGAAATCAGCCTGTTAGCAAGCATTTGCAGGCTAGTGGCTACATAGCCATGCTGTAATAGAAACCGGTAATAAGGCTTGGTAGCCGGTAGCGAGATATCTAGCTAATATGATATTGTTGTGTACCAAACAAGACAGCTCTGACAATGCAATACAGCTATTGACTAAACACAACAACAACTCTGACATCAACACCATTACGTTTTTTTTTTTAATGTACTATGTAGTTTAATTTTCATGATCCATTGCACTTTCACAAGCAAGAAAGTGTTTCTTATTCTTGTGATGTTTATTTGCTGTTGGCCATCCAGCTCATGGTGCATTATCACCACCTACTGAGCTGCAATGTGGAGTGTCACAAAAAAAAAGTTTTTAAAGGAATAGTTCACCCATAAATAAAAATTTGCTGATAATTTACTCACCGTCAGGCCATCCAAGATGTAAGTTTGTGAAGCTTCTCTTCTGTGTGATATCACCTGTATTTGATTGATCTCACTGTGTAAATCCTGTGAATCTCAGTAAACGCTCTCGCACTTGGTTTCACTAACTACAACTTGTGTGGCTTGAATTCCTGACAGTCATATAGCCTATATAGTTCTGCTAAAGAAAAAGCACAAGTAGATAATGCAACGGCATGGCTTTGAAATAAAGGATGGTTATTTACTGCAGTAATGTTTTTTTTTTTTTTTATTATTATTTGAAAATTATTATTATTTTTTTTTATTCTATATTGTTTTGAAATTTGTTTTGGACTGTTTCGGTTTGAGAACGGCACTTGGTCTGTGGTCTGTGCAAGTTTCTATTGTAAACAATGACACGCTTCCTGCCGCCTCCACGTGATGCGTCATCCCTCTCATGATTGTGTGTCACAGAAACGTACGGAAGTGAACATTTGTAGTTAAAAAGTATTGTTTTGTTTCTAAAAATAATCAATCGTTTGGGTTCTGAAGAACTTTATTTGTCGAATAGAGTCTCAGATACATCTTGGATAAATTATCAGCAATTTTTCATTTTTGGGTGAACAATTCCTTTAAGAGGAGTCAAACGTCAGCTGAAGATGATGAACTTTGCTTAATATTATCGAAAATTGGTTATGTAGGATCAAATGCTAAACTGAGTATACTTTAAAGATAACTTGCCCTCTGGGTAGGGCTGGGCGATATCGTGAGATATATCGATATAGTTTTAAAGAAAATCCACAATAAGCTTTTGAGGAATTTTAGATATTTACCGTGTCGCTAAAACACAAGCAGTTCTGCTTTCTTAGGCTACATTTCAACTGGGGTGGACGAAATCCGCCCAAAGGTGCTCACAGCACTAGGAGAGAGCTTTCTCCGCACCGCTGCCAATCCTACGATTCACCTTCTAAGCATGACGCTCTGCTTTCAAAGGAATTAATTGAAAATGCTCTCAGCTTCGCTCACAACGTGCCAGTGGTAACGTAGGGTCAGATTGGATGAACTTGCTAATGCTAGCTGCCTTGCTAACAATTAGATTATGTCGGACAACGGATTGAGTCTATCCGCACCGCAAGACTTCATGACAACTGTTGCGCTCTCTCATCGTCTCTAGTGAAGAGCGCAACAGAACAACAGTGATGTGGACAACAGCTCTGATCTTTCTACCCTGTAATCTTGAATATTGTTCTCTAGCAACAAACATGCATCATTTATGCCCTGTCCCGCTCCGCACGCGTTGCCTCTTTTCCCTGCATGTGTGTAGACATGAAGCGCACGAGTTAACATGGTTTCAATGCACTTTTTAGACCGTAACGTTTTTTCCTTCTAAATGTATCTTTATTAATCAGCATGTTACGAGCCTTTAATAATAAACAAATCGATTTCTGTTCTAATTTTGTGAAAATGTATTAGATGTCTGGAATGGATAAGGAAGGACTAAAATTACTAGTTGGTAGACTAGTTTCTCACGTTAATGAAAATATACAAATGTTTTTTTTTTTATATATGTGTATGTATGTATGTATGTATGTATGTATGTATGTATGTATGTGTGTATGTGTGTATGTGTGTGTGTGTGTGTGTGTGTGTGTGTGTGTATGTGTGTATGTGTGTGTGTATGTGTGTATGTGTGTGTGTATGTGTGTGTGTGTGTTTTCTCAAAATGTTCTCTCGGGACACCCATGAACCCACATTCAGAATAAATCCACAGTCACATCTTCTATGCCCCCATAATTGGGTATCTGAATCTAAAAAAATATTTCATTTTAATGTAAAAATATTCCAACAAATACTGGACTGCTGTCACTATGCTTCACAACAAACAGATGATCTTTTAACATTCATTTTCAATTGATAAACGGTAAAAGATCCCGCAGACCCCACTGCTATGGGCGTCTCTGGACCCCCTGTACAGTTTTGTAGAGACTATTTTGACTGTTTAGAATAATTTTTTTTCTTCCGTTAACTTTGGAATAATAATAAAAAAAAGTGCAATGTGTAAATGTATATTGTGATAAATATCGATATCGAACAATATGAAAAAGATTATTTTTGGACGCATCGCCCTGCCCTACCTCTGGGGTTTACATTTAAACAAACAAGTTATGTTTACCTTCATTCTTGAGATCTAACAAATACATGGAATGCATTTCCTCCCCCATTATGTGTATGAAATGTATATTGTGATTTAAATATCGATATGAAAAAAAATATTGTTATAATATTTTTGCCCATATTGCCCAGCCTTACGCTTTCATGCACTGAAAGTAAACGTTACAGAGACTGTCAGTTCTCAACATTCTGCCATCTCTCATTGTGTTACAAAGAAACTCATAAAGTTGACTAAATAATGACAGAAATTGTAATCTTTGGGTGATCTAAATGTTTAATTTCACCCCTTGTTGTTTTAGGGTGTTTAGACCGAGCAAGTCCTTGCGCACCACATTAAACAGAATGTAGGTCTGTCGAGATGCACTTTAAACAGTTAACATTCTTTTTAACTTGACTCGGTGTCTAAAAACACGGCTCTCCTGTACAAGAGAAAAAAAAAACAGCCTGACTCGGCACACCAGTCTAAGACAATGAATGCTACCTTGTCAACCAATGCGTTTGGTGTAAGCGGCCCCTTTGCGTTTCGGTGCTATACAAGTAGCGTGTTCTTAGTAAATTTCTTCCTCAGATCATTGTTGATTTCCTTCTATCATTGTTAAAGATGGTGTGCAGTGTGCAATGTTGATGGCGGTGCAATGATGTTCTTTCTATGGCTGTCTATTGATATCTATGGACTCTTTGACAGGTCTGGGATCTGTACAAAGGTGTGGAATTTGGTGTTGCACAGCAGGTCAGTCTCTGCGTTTGCAACATCGTTGAAAGCCTGGTGTTAATATGTTGTTTTTGGCACTGGGCTGCTGCTGTCTTGACCAAAACCAATCAATAAAGAGAAACAATGTAAACTGGTGCTTCACTTTTGAGTTGTGATCCTTTGACAGATAGTTTTCAACTGCTAATACCAATGCTAATATCTAGATATATAATACAGTTAAATCATGGCAATTTGGCAGCTGATATATTCAGAAATGGCTGAAGTTGGTCTGGAAAAAAACCCTCTAATTTACACAATATTTGCTCAGAATTTACTACAAAAATTCATAACAAAGTTTATCATCCATTTGGTTGTTTGTAGACTTTAGAAATGACACTAACCTTCTTTGCCTCCAAGGGGGCTATGAGGATACAGTATACAGTAGCTGAAGCCAAATAGTGGAAGCTCTCGCTGTCTCTTTCTGTTTGGCATTGCACACTTTCCATCTCTTTCTCTTCAGCCCCTTAATTTCAGATCCATCTGAATGAAAGCTACGAATTGAGCTCAAAGAGAAGCTACTAGAGTCAGGAAAGACCAGGCAATACAATATTCTATTAATGTTTGGGTTGTGATATGATTACATCGTGATCCTTTATATTTAGTGTGTTTAAAGCTTGTGGGTATAAAACTGGGCAATTTTTCACTCACTTGTTTCTTATTTATCATCTTTGCGCAACAAGTACTGAACTTGCTGCTTTTCTTCAGCGTAGAGCTGCAGGAGGAGCGTAGATCATGGGTACATCAGAGTCAGTTGCTTGAAAAAAAATAGGAATGATGTACCTTGCTTTATAGCTTGTTTATCATTATACTAAAACCCTTGTAGTCTAGCTGTATGGGAGATCTGTATTGATCCTTACAAATGAAACAAGCCATAAATAAGTTGAGTTTTATTAACCCAAATATAATGTTATTTAAAAAAGTCCTATGTTGAGTAATGGTATTAGAGTATCGAAACAGTAATGTGAGGTAAAATACTGCAAAACTATGAAAAATCATGCTCCACCCCTACCTCTAGATACCGCTCAAAATCATATTTCCCAAGTGTTTATATGATCTGTTTCTGACCCATCTTCATTCACTGTTTCAAGTATCTTTAGTGTCATAGGGGGCTGATCAGTCTAAGTACTTTTTCGGGAGAATTAGTTAAGAATCTGAAAGGCTGTAATTTAGTTTCTGTGAGGCCCTGTGTTCATGGGTGCATTTATTATATTCAGTCTTTTCCAGTACTTCTCACTCTCTCTCTAATGTAGTTCAGAGAGGAGTATATGGTGTCAGTGTTTCGTTTCACGGTTTGTTTTCAGATAAATTCTCTAAACTCTGCGTGTCGCCGCCTCTCTGTTACGGTTGGTATTGAGATACACTTGCCGTGTGCCTGTGTTTCACACTTTGTTTTTTATGTTTATTTCCTTGTGTGTGTGTGGGTGTTTTGGGGGTTGATCATGGTGTAGAAAGGATCTGAAAACACTCACTGGTGCAGCACAGTGTAATCTTAGTTTTCCAGTACAGGGGCTCTCAAACTTTAATATGTCAGGCCCCCAGAGTGGCTTTACATGAACGTGTCTTCAACGTGTTTTTGTGCATTTGTTTTCTTAGTAAAATACTATAGACAATATCAAGGGCTATATGTCTGTTTAAGGAAGTGACGTCTTTGTTCCTTGAACATATCCGGCTATTTGTCAGACTTATTCGAAACAACAGTGAGAGGTACTTCATACATAGTGACTTTAACATGATTAACGTTAATACCATTGTTATATAATTTAATTATTCAAATGTTTAGCTGGCTAATTATGTCTGAGTATTTCTTTATGGGCTCTAAAGGTGACTATTGATCACTCCCATTATAAAGAATGATGCTGCGCAAGTCATTTATATTTACAGTCATTTAGCAGATGCTTTTATTCAAAGCAACTTACAAATGATGAGCCTAACAAGCAATTTATCATCCAAAAATACAACAATATCTGCAGTATCGCACTCCCAAATTCTCAGACTAGCAAGAGAAGTATAGAAGCGACACAGAAAGAGACACACACAAGGACTTTGTCTCCAAGTCACATGCTTGCAGCATTAACAACTTAATTGATTAAAACAGGAGCAATCCAATACTTCCGACCTTGCTGCTGAGAAAATAATTGTGAGCATTTCAACTACGATACACTTTCATTCCCACTTGCGTAGAAGCGCTCCATGTCAACAACATGTCTGGATAAGTCACTTCAGGAAAATGTTTGAAGTTCTTGGAGTCTTATTTAAAGGATATTATTCATTCAGTATAAATTTAATAATTGGTTGAGTAATCGGTTATACTACTACCACTCCCGATCCCCAGCCCCCCCACCCTGACCCTCTACAACATCCCAGGGGTCGCACATGATTATAGACACAAAAACATAATAATATATATATATATATATATATATATTGAGCCCTCCAAAAATGCCAGAAATTTTCCCCATTTCCCCACGTGAGTCCAGATTCCCCAGTCTGCTAGATGACCCTTCTTCAAAAGCCACCACCCTGCCCATTTCCGAGCACCACACCTGAAATAAGGGTTCTACAGCCGACTTCCATCCCCTTAAATCTATTTGTCTGGTGATCCGCATGCTGGTTAGGACCCAATTTTGAATGTGCTTATTCTCTATATTGATGACTGCCCCATCGCCTAAAATACAGAGTCTGGGCCAAAATGAAATTTGAGTCCCAATACATCACACAAAACTCTGAACCTTCAACCAAAATTCTTGGATCTTAACACACCACCAAAAGACATGGGTTGTGTCTCCATCTTTTGACTGACATCACCAGCAGGTGGATGTGTCTTTAAGACCAAGCCAATGCAATCTAGAGGGGTCCAATAGAATCTATGTAAAATTTTTAATTGCATAAGGCGCACCCTTGCATCTCTAGGTGCAGACTTGATGTTTTTTAGAATCTTAGCCCACACTCTCTCCTCTAATACCAAGTTTAAATCTTTCTCCCATAATCTTTTGATAGAAATTAAAGCTCTGTCCCCCAGACTCTGAATTAGCAGGAAGTAATACACTGATGCCTCATGACCTTTTCCAAAAGCAGCAATCCCAAAAATAGAACCGAGGAGGACAGCTGTAAATCCCTAAAAAACTGAGATCTGGGAATTTTCAAAGGATCTCAACACTCCACTCTCATATAGGTCACAGAGTGTAGTAACCCCCCTCTCAATCCACTGTGACCAGCAGAAAGGGGACTTACTAATACATAATTTGGGGTTCAGCCATATGTTTGAGGCAACATTGAAATAAATGTCAGAATTAAACTCTCTGAATGCTTTTGTCCATACCGATTGCAAATGTGTTATAACAGGGTGTAACTTCTCTGGTTAGTTTTTATAGAAAGACTTTGCAATGACGAAATAGGGGAGAGAACTTTCTATTTAATAGAAAACTAGGGAGGGGCTCCAGTGTTTCCCAGAGAATTTTGTGAAATTATGGGTGTGTGGACCTCCGACCCTCTAGTAAGACATTTTTGTACATTTTAAAGTTAAATACTTCCATCTGGTGCACTTTGAGAGCAAAATTAAGAGGCTCTTGTAAACCATTTTGTGCTCTTAAAGCTGCAGTAGGCAACTTTCAAATACATTTTATTGTGAGAAACAGCACCCCCAATTCTTCCCCATATACATGAATTGATGCTCTTCACCCCCAGCCAGGTTTACTAAACAGCTGTTTACAAACAGAGCCAAGGCCTGCCTTTCACTGAGTCTGTGGTGCTAACTAATTTCTCACAGGGCCTCATTTAACTTAGACACCATGTTTATATAGAAAACTATTTTTTCAATGAATAAATACTACCTACTGTAGCTTTAACAATTTCATGCTCTAACCATTCTAAAAAGCAGGGTACAAACTAGCGATGTCAGTTTCAGCTTTTAAACTTTTAATGTTACCTCGGTCTGCTAACGATAGCTAGCTTTTGAAGCTGTAAGCAGTGTAACATTATGCCAATTAACCTGTTGATACACACCCCCTTTTTGAGCACAAACCATGAAAATGACATACCTGAACTTAAATCTTTTGAAAAAAGACACTTTGGGCTTTATTTCCCAAGTTCCAGAATTAATATAAGTTGTTATTTCTTGTTTTTTAAGTTAGAGAAGCTGAAGTTTACAATAATGGAAATATTTTGTGCTGAACATGTTTTTATAATCTAAAAAACAATAATATAAGTGCCAAGACAACCCAAAAATACAATGTTCTCAAAGCCACAAGTCTAAAGAAGTTATGTTTCAAATTTGAATATAATCTAACAAAAAATTTGGTTCCTGCAAGCTTTTTCGTCTGTAAAATCGCAGGTGGTGTACAGAGTAAAATTAAGGCTCCGCCATTCAAGACAACACAAAATCTGACCACTTTTTAAAAAATAGACTTTGGAGATGGGCTCATTTTGTTTATGAGACTAATATATAATATACAGTTTATATACATGAATGCTGCTCAGATTGCATAGTTTGTTGAAGAATGATGACAAAGGGTAATTCTTTCAGGCGAGATCTCATGTAAGCAATGGAGAATATATCAACATTTCTCAGATTTATCACTTTTATGGACCAAAAGTGCTATTGGATGTTTTTCAATGAACGCTTGTCATGGACAATTGACCCAAGTGTGGTGAACTGGATTCATCTGGCGATCGCATTTTCATAACAAATGTATGTAAGTCCCTTTTTGATATTGCATGTTTTCATTTGTACTCCTGGCACAAATAACTAAATTACTGTTTCTGGAGCATTGCTATCGTGAAACAGAGATCGGATGTCAATGTTGAACCCTTAGACCTTTGAAAAGATGTATGATTTGTTAACATTAATTACATTTATAGACGGTAAATTATATATTAAATGCAAGCAGAGTGACGTCACCACCACATGCGGGGGAATTGCGTATCAACAGGTTAACCTAGTAATGCTAACTTCAATTTACGTTAATCATCATGATTGTAACTTTTTTTTTTTTGGTTTTCTTTTGTAACCCAGCCAACCTGTATAGCTATTATATTACATTATATTGTATTACATTACATTACATTACATTGTATTATATTAATTATATTATGCAATAGTAAAATATTTCTTCCTTAAATTCTTCATTTTCACACATTATTTTAAGGCTCTCTGATTAACTCACAAGCCCTTATTTCTCATGAAGGAAGACTTCGAGATTCTGTTTCTTGGATGTTATCATCTCCACAGTAATGGAGCAGGGCATCTCCTCTGTCTCACTGCCTGTTATTAACAGTGCATGAATAAACCCACAATGACCACGGATATTTGACATTACATGGCTGTTAAGCGAAACTGGAGTGCTTTGTGTTCACAAAATTAAGACGTTTATATTTTTGCGGGAGTTTGGCTCAAGTCTCTGTAGTCTGCATGCACATCAGAGCGCTTGAGAAGTGGTTCATCTTCACGTGACGTCTGCGGTGCAGATCCCTGAGATGCTTACAGTTCAACTGAATGAGAGACAAGGGTTTTTTCCTGCGCGCATGAGACATCATGCAGGGAAAGATGAGGCTGAATCCAGCTTCTTAATCAACTGTTTTTATTTAGTAAAAGGAACTCTTAAAAAGGGATGCTTTGAAACTCTATCACTGGCAATTGAAATGTTAATATTTACTTGTTGCCAGTGGCTAATAACAGACATTTTTTGGTAGCATAATGCAAAATGTACTCGCATATGCGAGTGATTTACTTGCAAAGTAGAAGGCAGGTTAACGTTACTTACCTAAAAAATGTGTCATCCTCCTCAACCAAATAATGACCTGCTGACTGAACTGACTGGCGCACGAGAGAGAGCGCAAAACACAACCATTTATTTTATGTTATTATGAGACGTGCAAATATATTTTAGATGAGAAGTGTATAAATGTTTTCGGTTCATTATGAGACCGTGGTGGGGGAAATTAGACTGTGGTGGGCCATCATAGTCTAGTCAATTAATGGGAAACACTGGGCTCCCTCAGGTGGAAGCGACCAATGAGCCAAATGTCTGAGACTGATTGCGTAAATAATAAAGAGAATCTTGGGTAGACCTAGCCCAACTGTGTCAATCGGCCTATGCAGTTTACTGAAATGTAATCTGGGATGTTTACCATTCCAAATGAAGGACTTCACTATGCTATCAAATTGCTTGAAATAAGAGAGTGGGGCATCTATAGGGTGACACTGTAGCAGGTAGTTGGATTTTGGAATACAATTAATTTGAATAACATTAACCTTCCCAAACATAGATTAATGTAATGAAGCCCACCTGCCCACATCCTCGAAAACCTTTTTATTAAAGGGTCAAAATTGACTAACTAAATCACACAAATTTGCTGGGAATAAAATACCCAAATACTTAATGCCCTATTTGGGCCACTTAAAGGTGTCCGGCTGAAAAGCCGTTTGCTGCTCCGTACGCTGTCAGACCTAAAGCTTCGGATTTAGACCAATTAACTCTGTATCCCGAGAACTTAGAAAAGGAATGAATAAGTCTGTGGAGGCAAGGCACAGATCTAGTAGGGTCGGAGACGAATAATAAAATATCATCTGCGTAAAGCAAAAGCTTATGTGCCATACCTCCCGCCACCACCCCTGGAAAATCATCTTCCTTTATAATCGCCGGCTGCTTATGGTTCCAGGGCAAGACAGAACAATAATGGGGAAGGCAACCTTGCCGATTGTCCCTATCCAGAGTAAAATAATCTGAAATTAATTTATTTGTTTGTACTGCCTGTAGGCAAGGCCTTAATTACCTCGCTAAACTCCTCCAAGGTTATCTAAGAATCAAGAGAATATTTTTGCTCAGTCGTCAGTTTAGGAAGTTCTAATGGTTCCACAAAGTTTCTAATAGCTTCATCAGTAAACGAATATGTGGAACTATGGAGATCAAGATAGAATCCTTTTAAAAGCATTATTAATATCAATGACTGAGGTAAATATTTAAAAAAATATAGTATTATATCTGTATTTCAATTATCATTAGGCAATTATCATTAGGCCATCAGATGACATTCAGTGCTTCAGCTCTGCCTCTGCACTTTTAATATTCCCTTCCAACTCCACGAGTTCTCGTGCTTTGGATTTTTTGGTGAACGAGGCATACATTATGATCCGACCTCTAAGAACCACCTTAAGTGCCTCCTTTGCCAAGCCCACAGAGGATACTGAGTTGGTCTCCTTATAAACAAAGATTTCAGCCTTTAACGTTTGTTGTAATTAAGGATTTTGCGAAAGGGATACATTAAAGTGCAAACTATATGATTTCTGTTTCTCCGTATGTGGCAACACCTCTAAACACACCAGGGTATGATCTGAGACTAAGATGTTTCAAATTGAGCAATCAACAACCGATGAAATGAGAGAACAGTTTTGTACAACCGATGAAATGAGAGAACAGTTTTGTATAACAAATATACACACAGATTTACATCCTGGCTTTGAAAAGGGGCTGATAAAGATTGATTTGTGTGTTATTCTGTGTGATGTGATTGTTTTTTGCCATCACCTTTTTTAATGAGAGATAAATGGAGGCTTTTAAGAAATGGCAGCAGCACTTATAAAAGCTCAAAGGGCTACCTTTTGCAGTCTGTGCAGTTTTTTAATTGTGTGCACGCATACCCATGCCCACGCATAGGTGTGTGTTTGTGTTTTGAGAGACTGTTGATTCCACTCACTTTTTGGACCTGGAGATTAGGGAGAATGCCACCACAGGAAGCTCCCGCTACCTCACTTCCTAATTATGACTACATACCACCGTCACATTCCCAGCATGCTATACTCAGCAGTCGACACTCACGGTCACTTTTTAGAGATGCACACAGGCACAATGTACAAGTGTGGTTTGCCCTTACAGAACCAACGAGGCATGAACACACACACACTTATATAAACATAATCAGCACTGTCGTATGGTGTTAAAGTCAACCACTTGACTTAAAGATTGCAGCAAGTGTTCTGTTTAAAGACATGCATTGTCTAGCAGAACCCACTGTCACTTCTGCTGCTTCATCGTGCCTCCAGAGCTTTCTCTGGGCCAATGGCTTTTGGCCCGCGGAATATCCTTTGGCCAAACATGGCTAACTGGGGATTGAGGCGGTGTTTAGCTGAGTTAGGTCAGAGGGTCAGCACCAAGATACAAAATGAAGACACGATTATGTATATTGGTGCCGAACTTCCCAAGTTGTGTATCCATGGTATGGTACAGATTGGGGACATTTTTTTTTTAAAATTGTGTGCATAGTACAAATGTCTTAAAATGGACAAAACGGTGCCCAAAGGCAGAACTTTCCATGGTTCGAGATCATGAATGATGTGCTGGAATATCGTACTGCTGCTAGTGGAGAGATCACTCGGGACACCATGTGTCAATGGTAACTTATCTTGCTAGATAGCTAATGTTTACATATGAAATAAACTTGATATTGTAGATAACTAGATAAAATGATACCTCCGCTTCAGCTTCCCATGAGTGGGGTGTGTGACGTTAGCACCAGAGTGGCATATAAAGGGTGGGTTTTAGGGCAATGCTGTGGGGCTTTTTGCCTGATGGTGCGAACACAGATAGATTTTGCTGTGGCCCGATAGTGGAAAAGTGGCTACTGTGTAACAGTGGGGACAATTATATATTAACTGACTGACTGAATTTTGTGGAACACGAGTGGATACATTTTGAAGAATGTTAATACTGCTCTTATTTCCATGCAATGAAAGTGAATGGGGACTGAGGCTGTCTGTCTTACATTCTGCCTAACAGTTTCTTTAAGAAAGTCATACAGGTTTGTAACAATATGAGTGTGAGTACATGTTGACAATAATTTAGATTTGGGTGAACTATCCCATTAAATATGCTGCCAACCCCGAGTATGGTCCATTACATGTCAAAGAATTTCCTTCATTGATGGACTTGACGCACACCTGTCTTTAATTAACTAATTTTAATTTTCTTTATTCTTAATTTTTTCTTATTTCATTTTTTTCATTGTATTCTTGGTTAAGGTCCAGCTTGTTTGTGATTTTATTGTGTAATCAACTTAAGCACTTTTCCTTTAAGTACGGTTAATAAGATGAGCCTCCTTTCTGCCAAACTAGAGGGTTCTGCTGTACTTGGACTGGGGAGAGAAAGTTATTGAAGGACAAAAAAAGGGTAGAGGCTGATAGTGGAGAGGAACAATTGGGGGACTTTAAAGCAGAATCATTGAAAAATCTTTGGCATGAAAAAGTTTTCTTGCTCCGTAGAAATATGAGTTTGATTTGGTAATCTGATGTTCACAACCAAAAGCGACCTGACTAGACAACCTAGACCAAAAAGAAACTGCAAAATGTTAAGAAATTGTCATGGTTACGACCTCACATTTACATATGACCACCAACGTATAGATATCAACTACTTTTTAGTGTTCTGCAACTTGGCCTGTCCTGATGAGCTACATTGTGAACTAGGCCATTACAAGGAGGAGAGCCAATCATAACAGAGCTAATTTACATACAGAAGACTTAAAGATTTTGCAGCAGAATCTCGCTGTTTAATTCTAAAGGTCAGACAGAAGAGTGGAAAATGGTCACAAGTATAAATTGTAACTGTAATGCAAGAAACCTAGAATAAATTTGAGTGGAATTCAGGGGAAAATTAAACTGCTACAAAAGTGTAAAATATGATCACTTTGAATAGCAGGCAAATTGGAAGACCCCTCATTCCTAGTTAGGCCTATGTGTTACAGCAGTTCGGTCCTAATCAGCTTAGGTCCTGATACACAGCAGCTGGCTGCAGTCCCTGGACTAGACCAATACAATCAGCACCAGCCTTTTGAAGTATTACCCGACCGTAGCTGCAGGGTCCTCCAAGTTCTTTGAAGTTTTTGGGTGAAGTACAGTGCCCCTCTCTTCTTTCTCCTTTTCTTTCGTTCTCTGTTCTTTTTCTCCTCCCTCTTTGGCAGAGCTGATGGAAAGGATTAGGAAGGAAGTGAAAACAGAGAGGGGCTCCTGTCGCCACGGTTACCCATGCCCCCAGAAGTGAAAGATTGAGGGAAGAACAGACTATTGTTTATTTTGACAAATACTCTCTTGTCAATGTGACATTGACTGAACGAAGCGGCCACTCAGTTTCCAGTGAGACTGGAGTTGCTACAAAAGGAAAAATAACAAATGTGAGGGACAAAGAGATGAAGATTTTGTGTTTATATATGTGGAACATCCGATATCGGGCATGTCCCATTGTTTATGTGTGTTCTATACAGGCAAAAGAGCTACTGGCCTATTCTGTATGTCTGGGGTGACTCCACAGTGATTGCAGAGACCTGGGTACCGCTGTGCCAACTGTAATACTCCCGCTTTACATACACACAGTCACAGGACCCTCTGAAGGTTTAGACACTGAATAATTTATTTTGCCGCCTTTTAATTGAGTTTTCAAGGTAGGGTCATGCACACAGACTCGCCCAAAAATATAATGTTATCTCACCACCCAGCTGCTGAATGCAGCCTTGTATGTTCTCTTCAAGACTAAATATAGCGTGCCTCAGCCATTCTGAGACCATTTCATATGCTGTCTTCTCGCATCCCTGTAGTGTGGACTTGTTTCCATGGCAGGTTCAGGTTTCTACTGAGGTGAATGCTGAATTATTAGCCATTGGATGGTGACTGAGGGACTCGGCCAGGATTTCTTCATCTGCTGTGTTTAGCTGTGCAGATAATGAATGGTTTGGGGAAGAAGAAAAAGAGAGAGACCATGCAAGCATGTCTCCTCTGAGTAGCCGGTTTCACCCTTCTAGACGATTGAGGCTATCTTTCATCCTACACGGTCTTGAGGACAGACAGAGCTGGGGAAGGGTCATAGGTCATGGCCTGTCTTGAGTGTGACCTCTGCCAGTTCTCCTCCACTTGCAGCACTTTCTGTTTACGTAAACTTATCTGTCTGCACAGAAGCACACAAGAGCTGTGAGAGAGGCCAAGATGAAAATCAAGGTATTAACAGACAGCAGACATCTCTACTCTGTCACAGATGGATGCTTCCAGTGTAGACAGATTTGTTGATTATAAAGCTTTTTATAATTTTTATAGCAATTTGCCTTTGTGACATCAAACCACTCACATTCACTGTAGACACAGATTAACTCTAGGTTGTTTGTGGTTGCCAGTCATTCATTCATTCATTCAATACATTGATATCATTCAATACATTGATAATTTATTACTGTTTTGAGCCTTTAATGATAACTCAAATGTTACATTATGTGAAGCAGCTGTTTTTGCACTGATGCCAGACTTTATGTATTTGTAAATAATAATCTTATTTTTCTTTTAACTATTTACTGGATTATAGAACAATATATATTATCACATGGTTATGCAATGTACAAAACATTTTTGGGTTGAATTTCCTGCAAAAATAATTATATTATATTGTATAATACCTGGTATTAACGTGCATCTGAAATACGGGTCTTTTGATCACTTGTGGTCAGATTTTTTCTAGGGTAGACTTTCTGATGTTGTGATAACAAAAAAAAAAAAAAAGATGTTTTGTATGTCTTCCAAATATTTCAATTGGAAAGTTGTTTTCCTTCAAAGCCATATGTAGCTAGCAAACTGTTAAGGAGAGGTTTCCTCAAAAAATTAACATTTTGTCATAATTTACTCACTTTCATGTCCTAATAAACCCATATGACTTTACTTCTTTTGTGGAACACAAGGAGATGTTTTAAATGAATATTCCAGTCCATCTTTGCAATACAATGGCAGCTGATAGTGACTTGCTTTTAAAGCTTAAAAAAGGACCCAAAAATATTCTAAAAGTAGTCCATGCGGCTTGTGCGGGAACATTACTCACTGCAGAGATTTAATGTCTGACTGTGATCGTCTTAAAAACGAATTGCTGATGGCTGTAACTGCAGTAGTGTTAAAATGGCCAAATCTTAAAGCATTAAAGAGATTAAACTTCATGCAAAATGTTTTACTGTGCTGACTCTCATTTACTTTTAAGCACAGCAAGCTGCAATCACGCAAAAACGCTCTCCAAGAATTTGCATCTCTCAATTCTTCTCCCATTAAAACCAACATGACTAAAAATATAAATGTTAGTAGTCGACCCCACTAATCGACGAGTCAATTGTTGGACTACAGTGGCATGCAAAATTTTAGGCACCCCTGGTTAAAACTTCTGTTACTGTGAATAGTTAAATAGAAGATGAACTGATCTCCAAAAGGCATAAAGTTAAAGATGAAACATTCTTTTCACAATTTTAAGCAAGATTAGTGTCTTATTTTTGTTTTGTAGAATTTTAGATTGAAAAAAATGAAAGGAGCACCATGCAAATGTTTGGGAACCCCAATAGATTTGAGCTCTGAGATAACTTTTACCAAGGTCTCAGACCTTAATTAGCTTGTTAGGGCTATGGCTTGTTCACAATCATCATCTGGAAAGGCCAGGTGATGCAAATGTCAAAGCTTTATAAATACTACAATCAGCAGCCTTGGTCTGGCTCCTTTGGGCCAGCGGTAGCTCAGCGGTTAAGGCTCTGGGTTACTGACCGAAAGGTCGGGGGTTCAAGCCTCAGCACCGTCAAGATACCACTGTTAGGCCCTTGAGCGAGGCCCTTGACCCTATCTGCTCCAGGGGCGCCGTTTCATGGCTGACCCTGTGCTCTGACCCCAGCTTAGTTGGGATATGTGAAAAAACTCTGGGTCTGTACCTGTACTCTGCACAGTAACAATAAAGTTGAATCTTAATCCTTAATCTTAAGCATCTGCCTAGCACTCTGAAAATTAAAATAATATATGCTCACAAAGCAGTATAAGGCTATAAGAAGATGGCAAAGTGTTTTCACATTGCCGATTCCTCAGTTCGTAATGTAATTAAGAAATGGCAGTTAACAGGAATGGGGGAGGTCAAGTTAAGGTCTGGAAGACCAAGAAAACTTTCAGAGAGAAATGCTCATAGGATTGCTAGAAAGGCAAATTAAAACCCCTTTTGACTGCAAAAGACCTTAAAGAAGATTTAGCAGGCTCTGGAGTAGTGGTGCATTGTTCTACAGCGACACCTGCACAAATATGATCTTCATGGTCATGAGAACAAAAACTTTTGGATTTTCAACACAAAATTCAGCATCAGAAGTTTGCAAATGAACATATAAACAAGACATGCATTTTGGAAACAAGACCTGTGGACTGATGAAGTTAAAATATAACTTTTTGGTGCAATGAGCAAAGGTATTCTTAAAGAAAAAAGGGTGCAGAATTTCATGAAAGAACACCTCTCCAACTGTTAAGCACAGGGGTGGATCGATCATGCTTTGGGTTTGTGTTGCAGCCAGTGGCACAGGAAACATTTCACTGGTAGAGGGAAGAATGGATTCAATTAAATACCAGCAAATTCTGGAAGCAAACATCACACCATCTGTAAAAAAGCTGAAGATGAAAAGAGGATGGCTTCTACAACAGGATAATGGTCCTAAACACACCTCAAAATCCACAAAGGTCTACCTCACAAAGCACAAGCTGAAGGTTTTGCCATGGCCCTCACAGTTCAGACCTAAACATCAACGGAAATCTGTGGATAGATCTCAAAAAGAGCAGTGCATGCAAGATGGCCCAAGAATCTCACAAAGCTAGAAGCCTTTTGCAAGGAAGAATGGGTTTAAATCCCCCAAACAAGAATTTCAAGACTCTTAGCTGGCTACAAAATTGTTTACAAGATGTGATATTTGCAAAAGGGTGTGTTTCTAAATACTGACCATGCAGGGTGCCCAAACATTTGCATCGAGCCCTTTTCCTTTTTTGTTATTTTGAAACTGTAAAAGATAATAATAAAAAAGTAATATTGCTTAAAATATTAAAGACACGTGTCATCTTCAACTTTATGCCTTTTGGAAATCGGCCCATCTTTAACTCTCTTAGCTATTCACAGAAATTTTGATCAGGGGTGCCCAATCACCCAAGCATGCCACTGTAGTCGAATTGTTGACCACCCTAGCACATCCCTACTCCTGAGTGCATGAGACAAGCTTGTTCACAGTGGCTCGCTTGTTCTAGAACTTGCATTGATTTTTTTTTAACATTAAATAAATAAAGCCATACAGGTTTGAAATGCTTATGGGTGAATAGATTATGAAATAATTTACATTTTTGGGTAAACTACTCAATTAAAACACATATTCTAGCACAATTATTATGCATTACATTAGTAGGTAGTCATTTGACACTGTTTGGGAAACATCAAGGCACATTAGTTTACACAACAAATGTGCTGTTGCCATATGCATCCAAGACCACAAACCCCAAATGTGGTTTCGGTGATTGAATCACAGTGCGTTTCCAAGATGCATTGGATCCTGTTTAGACCGAAGATGGACGTGAATCCCAGGTGTAAATGGAGCTATGGAAGATCTACTCCATTCATCTGGGAAAGTCCTAGAGGAGAATATCCAGTCCCCACTGCATAATTCCAGTCCAGCAGGGAGGGTGCACAGTTGCCCCAGCACTTCTCTTACACAGGGGCACTGCACCTTTCACAGCACGGGGCTCCACTCAATTACAAATTAACTTTAATTGTAGTTGAGTTATGCTGCTTCTAGTGCAGTGGTGTGAGACGCAATCTTGCAGCCTTTTAAGGGACTAATAAATTTGGAAGGGTGGCAGACGGAGACGGCAGCTAGCCGAATATAAGTTTGAGTGGGTGAGAGATAAGAGCCTCCGAAACCAGCTTTCTCTCTTTACCGCAGTTTGTGCTTGAGGTTTTCCGCATGTTGAGGGAATATTATCAGCCTGTTCAATCACTTCTATCCTGTTTTGTCGGCTGAACAGTGAACAGAAGCGAGATAGCCATTAATATCTTGAGTAATCATGCAGGATGAATTATGAACACGCATGAAAATGAAGAACCCATGTGGTATTGGTTTTTATGCTAATGGATCTACGTGTGTGTGTGTGTGTGTGTGTGTACAAGGTATTGAAGAGCTATGTGGGTGGTACTGCCAGGGTCTGTGGTTTAGTATACTGTTGCCTGATGGGCATGCAAACCCATGCCAAGCATCCTGGGGCCAGAATACAGATCCTCCCTTCCCTCTACCATGGATATGGCTACATGCTGCGAGAGAGCGTGAGACACAGGAAGAGAATTGGACATGTCCTAAGATGGCTGACAGGTGTAGATAAAGCCAAAGAAGGCGAGTAAACCACTAAAATCCATTTCCTGGGAAACCCTGTGATTTATAGCCCGTCAGGAGCAGTGCTCTCACCAACACCAACCAACCAGCCAAGAACTGTCGGGCCCGCTCAAGTGCACCCCCCAATCCTTCCGTTTCCACTTGCATGCACACACACATCTCCTCACCCGCATGCTATCGACTCGAGACTTTTAGTCTCTCTTACTAAGCTTTGAACAGAGCTGAGCTTTGAGTACTCTTCCTTTCTTAACATCTACAGTCAGTTGAGACTTCACCGTCCGCCCCGTGCTATTACAGTTAACACTGAGAGCTGAGTATTACATATACGGGTATAATTTAATCACTGGCAGACTGTTTCTAGCAAAATGCACTTTTTCCGGTGGCTGATGAGATCAGAATACACTGATGTAGATTTATTCAGACACCTGAGGCTATTGACTGTGTGTCGATTCTGTAAGCAGGTGTGCTACCTGCTGCTCTCATCTATACTTAGATCTCGCTCTTGATTGAATTGTTACAACAGCAAAATTTTATAGTTTAGATATTGTTTTTTGCTGTCATATCAGAATGCAGTTTATTCGATGCCTCAGAGAGGCATATTTACAAGGCAGCATGAAGCAGCTACATGACTCAGAAGATTTATTTTAAACCTTTGTATCTTCAATACCTGTTATGAGGGTTTTATCTGTTTCAGATAATGGGAAGTGGTTTACTGCAGGTCTTAAAATTAACCTGTTTTTCTTTCTCTGCAGGACCTCGATGGGCCTCTTGGAATCTCGGTGTGTTTATTTGCATACGCTGTGCTGGAATCCACCGGAACCTGGGAGTGCATATATCACGCGTCAAATCAGTCAACCTGGACCAGTGGACCCCCGAGCAGATACAGGTGTGTTTGTTTGTGTGTGTGTAAAGGGCCATTCACACTGAACGTGTTTTTGTCTGCACTCGTTTTCCATTGTTTTAGCTATGCAAACATGCACTAAATGGACAATTTTGACCACTGCGCCACATCCAGGTTTTTTTTTTCCACAAAATATGTTGGTCAGCTGAAATGTGTTTTTTAGATGCTATTTTTGGTGAAAAGGGACATCGACTTTTAAAAGCGCATCTCGAGACACTCGCATTCTGTTTAATGTATTTTTTAGTGCAACAACTTACTTGGTCTGAACTGCCCCTTTAACCGAAAGGGACCTGCCCAAACTTCCTGTTTCATTGGGAAATCCATCAACACAAGAAAGAAAACTACTTATACAGTCATTTCATGGGGCCTTTTATTGGTGTCTCCTTATCATAAAAGTGCTTAAAGTAGTCCAAATAACCTTCATTCTTCTTACAGGGGTGAATGTCTAAGTATATTTGTGTGGCTGTTTGTGTGGCTCCAAAGATTTATTCCTCCATGAGAGTTTAAGCAACAGAAAGGGAGTCTTGCATCTCCTCTTTGCATATTAATTGGCGTCTGGATGGGTAATTAATTCTTGATGGGTAATTACTTGTCTGTTTTCCTGCATCTACTCTTCCTTCAATCTGATTCATCATCCTCACATTAATTTGTCTCTGACAGACTTGGATGAACGTGACTTTGAAACGATAATACAAATACGTGTCATTTGGATATGTTTGAACACCGCTTTGATTTCCAAGCAATTGTATACTGGATTACACGGTTAATTAAGAATCGGGCCATGCACTGGCAAAGAGGGCTGCACTTTCAGTGTAACCAAAAGTGAAGATGTTTCAAAGAAAAATATTTTAGTTTTCTGCTTCGTCAAATCACTGAATTGCTTTCATTGGAATCAAATACTAACCTTTGCAGCTTTTCATGTAAAAGCCTCTTTCATGTGAAAGGTCATGTGTTTTTACAAGGGGCTGTCAACAGGGCGAAGAAAAAAATATTAGAATTGTTCACTGAAATATTACCAAAATTCTAATTATATTCAAATTTTAAAGACATTATTTCCGGAAAGGGGGAAATCTAGAAGACATCTGATTTTTAAATCGACATTGTCTCTTGCGTCCAAAAGAGGTGCGGTATAGTATTATAGAGCTCCTTGACGTAAACCAATAAGCACACTGTTGTAGCGATTGTTTATTGCAAAGAGCATATCTGGCTTTAAACAAATGTGCATAAAATAATAGTCAAAAGGCAAGTTTATATTTTCAAATATTTAGAAAAAAAGTAAAACGAGAAAACAAATGCTTCAATAAAGGTTCTATGCTAACTTGGTGTTGGACAGTAGCCTATACCAGTGCTGTGGTACCACTACGGACTCAAGCTTCATAAAACTGACGGTACCACAGTGTTTTTCATTGAATACAGTTCTATGTAAATGCCTAATGCTTATGCAGCGAGACAATGATAAGTGAGCAAGGCATAGTCAAGACACAACCAGCAAAATCCTCAACCTCAGGGGGCCATTCACTCTGAACACGTATGTCTTTTTCTATGCAATTATGCGCAAGACGGACAACTTTGAATGCTATGTCATGTCATGAAAATTAAATTCAACCTTTGAAACAAGTCTCAAGACAAACGTGTTCTGTTTTATTTATTGCTATGTGCCTGTTTTAGCCCAACAAAGTCATTTTCAGTTCATGGCACACATCCAAAATTCAAGTATTCAATTTAGAGGTCGACCGATAGTTGATTTTGCAGATACCAAAAACGTAGGTGGTGGAAAATGCCTATAAACAATTAATTTACTGATTGTTTTTAAAATTGATTTACAGAATGTTAGAACATTTTCTTAGTAGAGGCCAGAGTCCAAAATTAATAAAATCCAAGTTGTAGTTTACTTTTCAACCAAAATCCCAATAATAATCAGGAAAAAGTAAGATTGGATGCATGATGTGGGACTTTTAACAATACACAAGCCTGAAACACACAAAGGACTCTTATTTCGAATGCACTTTATTTAATATTTACCAAATTAAGCTTTTTATAGCCCATACAGTATATTATTATTATTATTATTATTATTCACAATATGAAGTTGGAGACACAATGTATGTTCTAACTATTGGCATTGATTTTTTTTTTTCCGATAACTAATAGTTCCAAAAAGCTACTATTGGCATGATTAATTGGTAATACCGATATATTGGTCTATCTCTAATTCAACTGTAAACTTTTATCTTATATTTGACAAATATTCTAATTTTCAGCCTTAGTTTTCACCAATAGCTTTGGAAGTTGGGAATCTTAATGTGATGTACATTATTGGGTGGCTGTAATCATGATATAGATCATGGTGCTGTCACTCCTGTTGCCCTGGCGATTGTGCACACAGCAACAAATCGAATTCTACTCTCAAAGGGCAAATTAAGTTCACAGAAAGAAAGATCTGTGCAACTCATTTAAAGGGTCCAGGTAGCATAATGCATACATCTTTATTCTTATCTCAGTTCATCATGAAAGGTACTCTTAAACAATGCTTTATGTATTTTGAATTGCTCCCCAAGGGTATAAATAATAAAAGTAATGTGTAATATACTTGCCATTAATGGAAAAAAAGGTCAGCAAATTAATTTTTGCATATAGCATGCATGTAATACATTTTCCTTAAGTGTGATCTCCATGAAAAATATGACTGTACATGAATAGTATATATTAATTTCCTTGCAAATACTCTTGGAGTTACTAAGGTGCTTTATTTATTTAATGAAGTCCTGTACTACAGGTATTTATGGTTCACATTTATGTACATAATATGCTGTAGAGTTCCCTCATCCTGCATTATTACTTTCCTTCTAGATTCTTTAAAGCTTAATGTCAGTTCGGTTACATTTGTGCATTTGAATTTTTGCTCTTTCTGTTCAGCTTCCACCCTGCTCATTGCTGTGGCCTGCTATATTTTGTTATGTTTTGTGATATTGTTTTGTTACTGACCTTTTTCCTCTTTCTTTTTTTCCCTCTATTTAGAGTGTGCAGAGCATGGGCAACACCAAGGCAAGACAACTGTATGAAGCTCATCTCCCAGAAAATTTCAGACGGCCACAAACCGACCAGTATCCTTGTGTCTGTGTTTGCATCTATTTCATTAATGTTAATTTTGGCTCCTGTTTATTGACCGAGGAAATTATTAGGGAGAATATTATTGGGATACTACGCAGGTCAGATTCAATCCTGATTTTTCCCTTATAAGCAGTCTAAATACACTATATGGCCAAAAGTATATTGGCATCCCCTTCTAATTAACGAGTTTGGCTACACCATTTATTTCATTTTAAGACAAATCAAAACGATACTCCATTCAGTACAATGGCATTCTTGGGCATTGAGTGCATCCAACTTTCTGGTAATAGTTTGGGGAGGGCCCTTTTCTATTACAGCATTACAATGCCCTTGTGCACAAAGCATGGTCATTATAGAAATGGTTTACTTCATCTGTTGTAGAAGAAATTGATTGTTCTACACAAAGCCTAGAACTGAACATCATTGGGGTGAATTGGAATGGTAAATTTAAGCCAGACGCCACCACATCAACATCAGTGCCTGACCTCACCGATGATCTTGTGTCTAAATGGGATCATGCATCCCTGTGCTACCATGTTACTACACACAGTATAGTGGAAAGCCCAGAAGAGTGTATGAGGGTGTGCATTAACTCACAGGTCTGACGCAAGTCTGAATTAACTTACAAATCTGAGGTTAATTTGTGACTGTTCTGTAGATTGTACAGATGCATTCTGGGTCATAAAGTTTGAATTTTGAGATGAAAAACCCTGTTCCTGGCTCCAAAGTTGTAATGGAGAGAAAACTGTTTATTTTTGAGTTTGTGCTGTCACCGGCCTATGGTTTTCTTTCTGCCGCCATATTTAAACAAACTGCTGGAACCTGCTGCCAGAACTAGCTAATTACTCTTGTTAGCAATAGAGAGAAGTTTTGTGTGTTAGGGATGTGCATGAGTAATCGACTAATCATTTAATTGTTCTGCACATGCTAGTCGACTAATAAAAACACGACTCAAATAGTAGTAGCAGTAAGCCCTAGTTACAATTGAGTCTACTGGGAGTTGCTGTGTATATGCGTCATTGAGGTGTTTGACGAGAGGACACATGATTACGTCTTTGTGTGCTTTCAGGCAAAGACAAGTGTGGCAATACTTGTAATATTTTGAATCTTATTGAATTTTGCTCTATTGTTATTTGGTTCTTGTTGAACTCATGCATTCTAATGAACAAGGATCTGTACAAGAAGCATTTTAGACTTGCGTTAAATATCTGAACATGGGCAGAGTGCATTTTTATAAAATGCCAACATTCACCACTTGTTTTTCTGAATAATAACATGTGAAATTATAAAAATATGATAGCCTTTTTTATGTAGAATCAGAGTAAATATATGTGCATTACCCTAATGTCATCAGTATTAGTGTTTCTAGTAAGATCCAGGCGAGTGCAAATGTTTTTTACATATATTTTTATTTTAATAATTATTATTAATGCATATTGTTCATTCCAATTCCCCCCCCCCCCCCCCCCCCCAAGCCATTCTTGGTAACATTTGTGAATAAAACAAAATATACATTTCACATACTCTCATACTTTGATTAATCGTGTACTCATTTTTTGTGATCGAGTACTCGTTTTTGTGGGTTCGAGTACTTGACTACAAAATTGCCCGAAATATGCCCATCCCTAGTGTGTGAAAAAAATGTTTTAAGTAATGAGAGTAATATTCTAACCTTTTAATAAATATTCTGAGTAATAATAAATATAATGACTTCCATTTGTATTTACATTTACAAAAAAATACCAAAAAGTACCATGTACTGTCATTGTTTTTTGCATATTATACTACCATGGATTGTTTTGGTCATTTACTATGATGTAATGTAAGGGTAATATCAAAAGTTTTACATTTTGGTTGTACTCATTTATTAAAAAAAATTATACTTTTTAAATTCAATTCCATTTGGCATTATAATTTCTATCACAATCCCACAAACACCCTGCAAGTTGCATCTTCAGTTGGGAAATCCTGAAGAATTTATTGAATGTGAGTTTGCAAGTCTGGCAGCCGGAGGCTTGTGTGACCTCACATATCAGGATCTAGATATGAGATGAAGAGGCAACACTGCTGTTTTCATAATTCTCATACAGTGCAGAACTGGAACTACCTCACCATAATGGCCTGATGGAAACCCAAGCTACACCTACTCTGTTCTCTTCCCCTCCGCACTGTACTGTATTCCTCTTGGCTTTGGTATCTTCCATCCTATTTCACACCATCAGTCTAATTGGGTGTGTGTAGTGGTAGGGGGAAATTCCATATTCTCCCCATTGGCTTTTTCAGAAACCCTAATTGAATTTCTCTGGCATCCGTGACCCGTTATCAGCACTCATACATTTGGTGTGGCTATGGAAATGGCTTCATTTGTATGCTGACCGATGAGTTACAATATTCTTAACCGTCAAAATGGATTAATCTGGACAGTGGAGGTGAGCTTCCTCCTCTAACCCGCTTTGATAGAATTTGCTTAATCACAGGTGTGCTTGCTTCAGATGGATATATGGGTCTTTTGTGCTTTAGTGTTGGGGTCTCTCTCTCTCTCTCTCTCTCTCTCTCTCATTCTCATTCTCACTCTCACTCTCTTTCTGTCTGTCACCTTTTCTTCCCACTTACCGCCTCTGTTCTCTCTCATGATCTCTCTAACGGTGGAGTTGGTTACTGTACGTTAATATGAATATCAGATCTGTGAGAAAAGAGGAAATTTGTTGCCCAGTACTCTTTCTTCTTGAAATCGATTTGCTCACATGATTTGCTCTTCCTTTTTCATTCTCTCGCATTGTCCAATCTTTTTTTTTTTTTAACTGGATACATTTCATGCAGTTTACTGACTCTGGCAGATTTGTGTTGTGTTCCCCCAATTATCACCATGTCATTACAAACCCCTGCCTCCCACAATCCCTTTCTGCTCTCTTTCTAATGCTCACCTGCATGTCAATTGTGCAGGGTGCATTATCATGTGCACAGAATGACAATTTATTTTATTTTTAAACAAGACTGTTCCTAATTA